>CAIGQQ010004433.1:216589-234285 GCA_903798035.1 Danio albolineatus | reverse complement strand
CACACGCACATATATATGCAGTCCTGGCTGTTTGCGACCCTGTAATGAGCTTCGCTAAGAACTCAGATGAGACTGAAAGGAGCAGATGCTGTGGAAATGGAGGGAGTCAGGAGAGCCACAAACAGGAGAGCAGCTTCAGGAACTCAATTGCTACGCCGCCAACAAAATCCCAAAAAGGACACAGGGGGGCCTCAGCAGGCCCCTGCCATCTGGGAGCCCGCCAAATGTCACCGAGAGGAATGTAAGAGTGAGTTCAGAGACGAAAGGTGCGAAATACATCATTTTTGTTTAAAGGGATGGCTCACTCAAGAATAAACAGGCTGTCATTGTTTGCTCGCCGTACGTTTTTTTGCAGAACTGTATGAATTTTGAATTTCTGCTGAATGACGAAGAAGATATTTTGAAGAATGTGGATAAACGATGTTTTACAAACAGAATCTGAACACTTAAGTTGTTCCAAACTTGTTGGAGCCTCTTTTGTAGATCATAAAACAAGTCTTTTATCCATTTAGTTAAAGTTAATGGGGTCCAAACAATGCTTGTTTGGACCCCATTTACTTCCATTCCAGGGTAAAGAATAAATTTGGTATCTTTTTTGATGTTGAAAAGGTCGTTTAAGTTTGATATGACATTGGATGACCACCAGTCACTGATTTGGTACCAAAATTCATCGGAATATCCTCTATCACCTTGAGAAAAGTTCATACAGTTTTAAGTTATACGATTACAGAATTTGCACTTTTGGGTGAACTATTATCCTGTATTTTTGAAATATTAATTTGAACTTCTTTAAAACAACATGAATTTACATTTATTTCATTTGAAAATTATAAATTAATTTCATTTTGCTTAATTTCATTAAACACCAAGTATAATTTGATTAACTTTTCAAGGAATGTATCTTGAATTAAAGGGATAGTTCACCCAAAATAAAAATTCACTTGCCGTTTCATGTGATCTGAAACCTGTTTGAGTCTCTATCTTGTATTGAACGCAAACGAAAATATTCAGAACATAGCCATTGACTTCCACAGCAGGCAAAAAGAACAATACTATGAAAGACAGTGGCTACTGATTTCCAACATTATTCACAATATCTTCTTTTGTGTTGAACATATGAAGGAAACTCAAACAAGTTAAGGGTGAGTAAATCATGACAGGGTTTTTATTTTTGGGCGAACTGTCCCTTTAAGTACTTTTTTCTTCCGTTCTTCAAGTGCAAATGTATCTCTTTTTGTTTTAAAGATGTTTATATGTTTTGGAAAACGAGACAAAGTTTTATATTTAGGTGACCCAAATCTTTCATTGTGCACGCTCATACACTCTCACTCCGCTTAACCGTCCTTTTCAACCTCCTGTCTGGCTCGCCATAAAACCCATTCATCAAAAAACAGGTGCAAATGATGCTGTCCTTGAGAACTGGCCATTACCAAACCGATGGTGGTGTGTGTGGTCGTGAGAGACTTTTTAAGCTGTAGAAACCAAAGGATCTTTAGCTCGTCTGTATGACGTGAGTGTATTTGTGAAATGCTTTGAGCCCGACCTGGTGCTGCTTGACTGCTGTTAGCTTACAGTTCCTCTGAACCGTGCGTCCTGTAGCCTCAAATCTTTAGATTCGGTTAAAAACAACTAACTTAGACGCCCTGTTGCAGCCTGTACCTGTGAAGGTAAATAACATTTTCCAAAAAAAGACAAGTTTGGTTAAACTAAGCCTCTTGAACACATTTTTTAAACACTGAAGATAGACAAATAATCAACATTATTGATATGCAAAGCTGCTCTCCCAGCTTCGAAAGATTACTTTCCATTAAAGGAACAGTGCAAAAATAACAATATCCTCATCATTTACCTGTAAATCCACACACAAAAGAAGATTTGTAAAAAAATAAATACAAAAATCCATATAATGAATGTCAATGGGGTCCAAACAAAATAGTTTGGACCCCATTGACTTCCATTGTATGGACGAAATACCTTCTTTTTTGTTCTACATACGAAAGTCCGTCAAACTGGTTTGGAATGACACCCGGATGAGAAATTCATGTCAAAATTGTCATTTTTTTTGTGGGGTGAATCATCCCTTTAAGCCTAACCCGTAGCCTCCGTCTGCTTTTGTTATAAAGCTTTCATGACTAACGGCTCATTGTCTTCTTATCTGCTGAGAGTTCATATTGTCCTCCTTTAACACGTTACTTTCTGTTTGTTTTATTTATGGCTGCCCGTTGTAAAAAAAGTGTGTGAGTTTTTTTTTATTGTCCTTTTTACGTTCGTTTTATATATCTTTCATAAAGACCTGTATTTGTATTTTAGTGCTTGTATCGAAAGAGCTGATGACGTCAGTTCAAATATGACGTAGTAATGCTTATTTACGGTTTTTGTTTATTTCCCCACGTCACCACAGCTCTACAAACGCTTTCTTTTGTAGATTACTGCGATGTTTGTCAACTCAAAAAAGTCATTCGTCCCTTTTAAAGTCACATGGACCAAATCTTTAGGGGCTGGCGTCCCTCGTTCGCCCCTTCGAATGACTGCCAAACTGTCACTGAAGCAATAAAACCTGCCCAGATTGGTCCTCTATGGGGCATCAGGTTGCCTTTAGAGGAGCCACTAGTGCCTGTCAAACAAACTGTACAATCTTTAATTCAATCATAGTCAGGCTCGTTGTTTCTGTATTCAGAGTATTTTATTCTCACCGCTATCTTCATTCTACCGCAGCTTGTCTGCAGATACAAATCTGACCAGCAACTTGAAGTCAAAAGGTGGAGGGCAATCACTTCTTCAGTGTGGTTTCTTTTCTTGTTTTGTGTTTCCGCTATTGCCCCTGTGACGGCAGTAGTGCTCTTGTGTTGGTTTTTTTGCGTCACTCTTTAGCTGCAGGCAGCTCCGCTCACTGTCATACATGTAACTCCAACGACAACCTCTGATGCTTTATAGACTGTTTGTATGCTGCATGGTACCTTTATTATGTTACACACGTAATAGTCAGTTGCACTATTGTTTGTACAGCTAACTTAAATGTGCAATAATGCAAAAGGATGAATCCTGTATGTAATAAAAAGCAGCACCATTGCAATATCGCTTGAGCGTCAGGTGTACTTTGTTCATGTAAAGGGGAGATTTTTTTCTTCGTCGTCAAAGGATGCGAGACATATATTCTCTGAAGCAGGTTTTACTGTAAAACTGTGAGAAAATCCATCAATGTAAGCAGGGAATATGCAAATTTGAAGTTGGTATCTCATCTAAATGATTTAAAGGGGCTGTATGTAAGTTTCTGACTCTTCTAAAGCATAAAAATACCATAGTATGTGTGCAGGTATTTAAGAAACATCCCAAGTGAACATATTTGTTTAACTGAAAAACAATGCCAAGTCAGATATTCTGCTTTGAAAATATTTTTTCCGTGCTGGAACTGGTGTCTTCGTTTATGTTCTTTTAACTTGCCAATGCCAGTTTAGCTAATTATATTACAGCAGCCCGGGTCGCCTTGTTGATGATCTCAAGAGGGAAATCCATCAACAATCAAGAATGCATGATTATATGTTGCAATCAAAAATGGGATTATAATAGGTCAAAAACAGCCACAGACATAATGAAAAGGTTGTAAAACTAGTGTATTGTTAAAGGTTTTAAAAAATTCAAAGCATTTTCCCCAAAATATGTGTCAAAATAAGAAAATCATTCCATTGGTGTGTCACCATAAATCATTCCATTTGTTGAAACACAGAGAAGTTGTTGCCAAATTAAGACTCAAAATCCCCCCGGAGATGAACAGTTTTTGAAAGTATCAACAAGCAGAAATGTTAAATGCATCAAATGAAACTTGGCATTTGTACCTTGCAATGTTGTGTTATTTAAAAAATAATAATACAAACCGTGCTCAAACCCACTGGTTAACATAGAAATGCTATGTTGCAGTGTAATTTATATTTAATGCAACAACAACATGTTTGGGGGCACGAACATAAGCGGTGTTATCCTGCAACATTAGCACCGGTCCTAATTAAACGCACCTGAAACAGCTAATAGAGGTCTTGAGGTTCTCAAGCAACTTGCAGACAAACACGTTGGACAGGACAGAACCAATTTCAGCTGGACGCTGGAGCTCTAGTACTGGACTCTACGATGATTGTCTTTGATTCAGTTTATCGTTGTCCATATTTTATAATACGGTGGAGAGATGATGAACAGACATCATTAGAGGTAAGAGCTGCCACTTTTGTTCTATATTATGTGCTCTGAACCTTATTTTCTACATAAATCCGAGTTGTCAGAAATACCAAGTATGTATGGTTGTGAACTTTCTTGCATTGTGGAATGTTTTTTTAGATGCATTATGACATTATGAAAAAAGAATATATATATATATATATATATATTGTGATGTGTTGTTGTACAGAATCACCTATTGCATCACTCATATTTGCTTCAGAAAGCTGACATAACTACTTTTGTTTTTATTGTTTTAGTAACCTGACTTTGTTAATAATTTAAGTATTTAAATCAGAAATGTCCAAACTAGGGCACGTGGGCCAAAGTTGGCCCATGGTAACCTTTGATTTGGCCCACCATCCCATGTAAGAAGAGAGAGAGAGAATGATTGGGATGCTTTAATTTGTCATTTCAGATGTAATCCAACCTTTTGTAGGTTTGTTTTACTGTTAAACTGAAATAAAACTTTTCAATTTAAATGCTGTAATTTAGTTTAAAATGTACAAACTCACCCGATGAATAGAGGACAATGCAGAGACTTTGGTGAGCAAATCAAGTCAAAAGCTGACTCTGCTTGACAAGTGTATTCAGCATTGAACTCTGTAACGACATTGTGTGTGACTCATTGAAAGGCTTGAATTAACTCCACAACAAATACATCAAATAATCATTGGGAAAATTCTTACTGTGGTATTTCTCAAACATGTGAGATCTGCGTCCTTTATGCCTGTCACTGTACTGCTTATCTGATTCAGCCGAGGCGGAGACTGAGGCACACTAACAGGCATGTGGAATCGGTGGGCGAGGAGAACCAACATTAAAGGCACAGGCAACAAACACAGCTACATTGTGTTCAGAGCTGAAAATTCCAATGTTCTGAAAGCTATAATAAATAATCTGATGGGTGTTTTGAGCTGAAACTTTACAAACACGTTCTGGAGACACAAAAGACTTATCTTAAACCTTTAAAAAGGGGTAAAATAGGTGCCCCCTAAATATTATGAAATAAATGAGGAAATTACCCATGTAAAATAGATACATTTATCGGTATAATATAATAGGTATGTTTATCTTCGGCCCATGGCTCTCAATGATATTTGTTTTTTGGCCCTTTATACAAAAAAGTTTGGATTAATCAAGATTAAAAGATTAATCAAAAAAATTCAATTGGAATCATATACTGACCATCCACTTGTTCTAAACCAGTTTGCGTTATTTTTTTAACATTTAAAGAAGAGAATACTGGAAATCAGTAGCCATTAAGCTACAAAATAAAGCTTTATTTGAAGGAAACTTACACAGAATAATAAACCCTCCTCCCCAAAAAAATCAAGCAAAATCTTCTTGTACAAAAACATTTATTCAGTAAATGCATCAAATCCGACAGCAAACTATATACACAGTATAACATTTATGATAGCAATGTGGTAACTGAAGCGAGAGCGACAAAAAAGAGAAAGTCATCTGGCATGTGAGGGTTCAGCTTCAGCAGCAGAAGTAGAAATAAATGAAGGTGATGTGTCGGGATTGTGCTGTATGATTGAGTCTGCCAGACGTTGAGGTACTGTAACATCACTGATTCCATAGACTAGAAAAGAAACATCACCGATTGGATGGCTTGAGGTACAGCATAACACTTGACTTCGCCGATCGCCTCTCAAAACTTTTAAGATAACCTTCAAGAATAAACCGTGACGACGAGACCAACGGCTTCAATCGCACAATCATAGTCTTATCCCCTGAAAGCCAGCGCCTTTTGTTTAAAAGCATCTAAGTGTGAATGTGAGGGAGTTTGACGGAGCATTCAGAAGTCTGATCTTTTCTAAGAGGCTTAATCTTTCACACTCCCTCCTACGGTTACATTCATTCTGAGACCACCCAGTCTTATCGGTGCAGACGTCCAGTGTGTGTGTGTGTGTGTGGTCAGAGAAGTTTGTGCACAGGCCACCTTGACGTCCATTGATGTAGATTTCGTGCTGAAGAGTGCAAAGTGCAGTACAAAAATAGATTAAGACGGAGCCATAAATTCTCGGATCAAAAGAAACACAGGAAATCCAGAAGAGAGAGAGAGAGAGAGAAACGGAGACAAAAGTGAAAGTTATAGCTCAGGATAGAGGCACCAGGTTATGAAGAACTCTTCTATAGGCTTTTAAACGTGACAAATCACTTGTTTATACACACGCGTGCCAGGCTCTGGAGGTACAGTGTGACTGACGAGCCATTAAAGATTTAAAATGGAGCCTCTGCTTTTTTCCACTACTGTTATTCTGTTCTACTGGAGTCGGTGTGTATGTTTTACAGGATGAGTTTTGGAGCGTTGTGAAAGGGGTTTCACTGCTCTTGCGTGCCCCAGGAGATGTAGTCGGGACGTGTGGCGGCGCTGTACTCGTCCACCAGCTGCTGAACCACTTCACGAGAGTTATCCAGCTCGTCAAAGTTGTCCTTGAACATGTCCTCCTTCCTGAACTGCTCAAGGAAGGCCTCCCTCTTCCTCAGCTTATCGTACTGACGACAGGTGCGCTCAAACAACTGACAGACAGAGACAGGGCAACTTTAGATTAGAGAGTGACCACTGTATGAGAGAGACCAACTCATTTTAGAGCAACTGGAATAAAAGTTTACAAGTTTAAATCCCAGGCCTGGATATAAAGACTTTGGCTGCATTCGAAATTGCCTACTACTCAAGTATGTACTACATTAGAATTTGAATGTACCCGACGACCATTCAAAAAGTATGTACTTTATAGGTCCCCAACCCGCAAAGAAACTCCAAAGAAGTCCAGTTTTTACTCCTTTGCTGCTTGTGGGTTATATTTGGGTGCTCAAGTGACCGAGATGTTAGTGAGAGAATACGGTCATTTTTCAAAATAAAAGATTTTTCTGACTCTAATAAATATATATAATAAATAAAGCAGAAATAATAAGTGATTGTGTGGCCCAGTACCAATTGATCCACAGACTGGTACTGGTTTGCGGCCCAATGGAGTACCACTGCTTTATAGTTTGAATGTGAGAAGAATGAAGAATTCTGATGTAATATAGCTGACATTTGTCATTATCATGTGACCTACAAGTGTCAGTGGCATTACTTCACTCCCATTAATGAATTATCTTGCATGGCATCATCGGATAGCGTAGCGTATATTGGATGCGCACTTAAGAATTTCACCAGAAGTAATAGGTTATCTGGGTATTTCTTGCATACTATAATTCGGATACTATGAATTTTTACATACTACTCTGTTTGCATACTGTTTTTAATGTGTGGAAGTATGCCTTTATTTTCTAGTGTTCCATAATCATGGATGCTATAGTGGGTAGTGTTTTGCGTTTAGTGAGAATTTTGGGCTTATTGTAGTAATAATAATAATAATAATGATAATAATAATAATAATAATAATAATAATAATACATGCATACATACATATATACACACACCCTTAAACACTATTATAGGGGCTGTGAGAGAAAAACAGACTGTTTGCCAGATGTTTACGAAACTTTCCCAGTGTGTTGCGCACCAGATGAGAAGTGGACGTCTTTACATTGTTTTCCATTTGCCACAAACAGGCAATGAATGGGGCCGCCAGTGTGCGTTGACTCATAGAAACAATGTTTAGAACATTAAAAGATGTGGCTCAACGTAGTGCTTATTATCTGGTAAGTAAAAATGTAGGGGTGTAATGGATCACGGTTGATCTATAATTTGAACGGATCACAACGCGCCTTTCGGAAAACACGTGGCCCGTGGATTAGTACATTTTAATTTTTTTTTACTTGTAGATTGATCCTAAATTTGTAACGATCACTGAGAGAGATCGCCGCTCACGTCACTCAAATCACATGTATGAAAGCATTTAGGCTTTTCTGTAAAATATAATGATGACTGAAGACGTTCTGGTAGGTTATTCAAGATGTGGTGGGTTTCATTCAAGGTGTTTTCTGTCGCTCCTTGTTTAGCCTGTATTATTGCATTCAGTCTAAGCTGCATGATGAATCATTAAAAGATCAGGATCTCAACACCCACGCAACATAAATCATAAATGATGATGATTTGCATGTGTTTATTCATACTTCGAATTGCTGCATTCATATCAAGTTTGAAAAACAAAAATCAAGAAAGAGATTCCGGTTTTAGTCTTTTGAGTTAGATATGAAGTTACACACAGTCAAACAACACAGAGGTACTGGCATAACAGTTTATAGTTTAAATAAAACCACTGATGTTTATGGTAAAGATTAAAATCACCATCATATGCTCATAAATTAAAGTTGTAGGCAGCAATTACATTATTATATTACATTACTGTTTTTGTAATAAATGGAAAGCAAATTATATTTGTCTCCTCCCCTCCCTTTTTGGCTGATCCAAAAAACGGTCCAATCCGTGACTAAAAAGAAGCATTACTTGATCTGAACCGTGAGATTTGTGATCCGTTACACCACTACGAAACGGTGTCTTTAAAATCTCTCTGCGAGTGATCGTGCAGGTGCGGATATATCTGTACCTATTTTGCTACTTGACCCTTTAGTTTATCCATGTTGCTAAATTGCTGATGTTGTTCTCCTGTCTGGCCTCCATGGATATGTGATACAAATAAATAACTCATCAAAAAAGTCAGAGTTTCAGAACACGCCCACCGATTGAGTAATCACCATGAACCAACAGTAGCTCAAACGTGTTTTGAAGCCAAAACTAACTCCCCAAAAAGTGACCTGCTTTGATTAATGTTTCAAACTGCTGAAAAAAATCAAAACCAACTTTGTTTGGCTGGATTTTGTTCAAAATGGCATCATTTGAGTTCATTCTTTTGAGTGCAGTTTTGATTGAAGTATATTGTATATCTTACCATATACTCCAGAATCACTGTATCTTTGGCATCAGTCATTTTTCTTTATTATTATGATTTCTCTGATTGAGTAATGATTCATTAAATTGATAAATTGTTAAATAAACATTCATATTTTCAACAGTGACTTAAAGAATTGCTTCTTGAGCTTCAAACAATTATTTTAGACTGATTTTTGTAAGATCGTGGAATAATACTAAAATCCTCTTTCATCTTCACAGATATAAATGCCACTTTAATATATAGTCCAACAGAAATTTAAAATTATGATAATATTTCACAATACTTCTGATTTTACTAGTGATATGCGATATATCGGCAGCCATCTCCCCCTCCCCCCAGTGGATTTGACTATATTTTTGATCAAGTAAATGCAACCTTGATGATAATAAACAACTGTAATATGCAGCAGACACGGCTAAATAAAGAGACAGTCTTACTGAAGAGATGCTGGTGTGATTGGCCATCATAAGTCCACTGACGCGGTGAGCTGAGGGCAGGTAGGGAGATCTGCGGGACAGAGCAACCTGGATACTAGCAGGACCCCATGGGATGAAATTAGCCAACTTCCGCTCTCTGATTCTCTGGAGACTCTTATGGACCTGCAAGAGCCACATATAAACATTAGGAAAAGCGGACATGACTGCGAACTTGTTGCGTGTGTCTAATATGCTCAGACCTGTGTGGGGTCCACCTCTCCCTGGATGATGTTGAGGATGGCGATGTAGCAGTGGTTAGTTTGACGGTCTCGGCCAGTGGACACCATGACGTTCTTTGGCTGCAGGAGCCTCCTCATCACGTCCAGAACTGTAGTCTTTCTCACACTTGCCACCTGAGAAGACATCGTATGATTTAAAGGGTGTTCATTTATAAGAATAATATTAAAAACAAGATGGTGGATGCCATAATTTCAGGCAGACAGACATCTACAGTAGGACTCATTTTAGAACTGCGGGTACATTTCAGGCATTTTATATTCATTTTCATTTGGAATAATATAAAAGAAATGTATAATTTAGTAAACTGAACACTTGATTCTGTTACTAATTGTTGTTTAAATTGGTGTTAAACTTTTTAAACCACCAACAGAGTTGACATTTTGTGCTTTAGCTCAAGATGCTAACCTCAAACCAGATACCACATAGCATGTCTAAAACAGATTTGTATGCATTTTCATCATAATATTGTTTAGAAAATATGAAATATTGGAACAGCAATGTTGACAAATAAGGCGTATGCTAAACATTTTGTATAAATGAGGCAACAATTTCTCAATGCCTTCCAGAGTTTCCCTACCAAAGAAAGTGATATCACTTGGAGAAAGCCACATGCTTTTTGTAAAGACTGTTATGCCTTTTTATAACCAATGTAACAGCTGACCAGAACATAGATACAGGTATAAAAATAGTTTTCAATCATGAAAATGTTTAACTTAAAATAAAGTCAATCATTTCGTTATAATCGAATCTGAATGCAAGTGTAAATGGCTAAGAAAGCGACATATTTAAAACAACAACAGAATTTTGTCACTTTAATGGCAAAGTGCATATTCCTAAATTTACAAGCTTTTTTTTTTTAACATGCTTTACCATATTTTGGTAAAAATGGTGTGTTTTGTCTGTTTTCAGTCAATCATTTAAACTATGACAGATAAAAACATCTACAGAATGACAGATTACTTATTAGATAACTTATTAGATAATTAGATACTTATTAGAAAAGCAATGTTTGCTTTTCTGCAAAGGACCTTTCTGTAAATTCCTACTTGAAGAACTCACAGACTGATCGGTGGTCAGTGGTGTGTATCCAGTCATGAGGAAGTGGAGGCGAGGAGTGGGGATAAGGGATGCAATCAGACCAATCAGATCATTGTTCATGTATCCAGGGTAACGAAGGGTTGTTGTGCTTGCTGACATTATAGTGGACACCTGTTCGAAAGGAAAAACAGTTTTGTTTTTTTTTTGACAGTCTGGACCCATCATATCTCCAAACCATCCTCAAACCCTTCTGTCCCTGGTTTCACATCCTCACCACAATCACAATTACTAGCTAAAATATGAAAAAGCAACAATATTGAGACCGTACATAAAGCTATTTTTTTGCACATAACACTAGTGGTTTTCAGTTTAACTGCATAGCTAAAACAACTGTTCCCATTTGTGAAATCTACAAAATCAGTTCATTAATCGTTAGTCATGTAACGGATAAAGGACATTAAGTGCCTTTTTTTTTCTTTTTTTTAGAAAAATAAAAAATCTAATGTCAGGGAGTGATTTATGCATGTTCACTCAGCTCATCGCAGTGATAATTTGCTTGGTTATATAAAAAAAAGCATCTTAAAAATGCTGATGACAAGCACAAGCTTGGTGTGCACAAGCCTTTAGATTTTATTTTTTTTAAAGAAACACTCCACCTTATTTGTTAATAGGCTCATTGTACAACTCCCCTAAACAGTTCAGTTTAACCATTTTTGAATTCATTCACCCAATCTCCAGGTCTGGCGTTTTATTAAATACGTTTAGACTAAAAAAAGGTGATACTTTTTCTAATTTAAAGCCAGACTGTTCTGTATTCAAGTTACATTGCGTACTAAGAAACTAAAAAGTTGTTATTTTCGAGGGTGATGTGGATAGGAACTATACTCATTCCAATATAATTAGCAGACAAATTTGCTGCCGTACCATAGCTTAAGCAGGGACCGTCTTTCAGATGAGACGTTAAACTGAGGTTCTGACTCTCTGCTGTCATTAAAAATCCCATGACACTTCTGGTAAAGAGTAGGGGTGTAACCCAAGTTCCCTCCATTGGCCCTTACTCATCATGGCCTCCCAATCATCCCCATCCACCGAATTGGCTCTATAACGGTCTTTCCACTCCACCCATAGCTGGTGTGTGGTGAGCGCACTGGCGCAATTGTCCTGTGGCTGCCATCGGATCATCTAAGTGAATGCTGCACACTGGTGGTAGTGTGAAGAGACTACAATATTACGCAGTTCTGTTAGCTAGTTACCTAGCTAGGGACTGTTTTTAGACACTGTGTAACATTATTGCACCTGCTGCAGCAAATAAAAAAATAAAAAATTTAGATGCTAATGATCTAATCATTGATTATTCATTGATTTATGCTAAGCAAAGCTAAAAGTGCTCCCGCCAAACAAGGAGATTGGCTGACTGGATGCAAAAACAGTAAGACTCAAATGTTGAAACTATTTCCAAAAAAAGTGGAGTGTTACTTCAAGTTTACTAGGGACCGCTGGGGATCCACGTACCCCAAGTTGAAAAACACTGGTCAAATAGACAGGTGTCACAAAGAAATAGATCAAAGTTCCAAGTTTTTAAATTCTTAATTAAATTGCCGTCTTAATTTTTGGGTGTGCTAATGGTACACTTGTGTTTAAAAGTAGCTGTTATTTAAGAACACAACAGCCTGGACTGGAGAAACCGGTTTTCTATTAGCACTCTGGTCACAAATCTTTGCATTATATAACCCATTTCATATGACTATTAGACAGTGATGGATGAGTCGGCAAAAGTGAACTATTCACCTTGGAGCAGGGTGCTGTATGGGTGTATAAGAGAAAACACCGTACAAGATGTCACTGGTTATTTATTACCTCGTCATTAGAATGTGACAGGACAGCATGTCACGCTGCCGATTACAGCTTTCAGAAGCGGCAACTCCCCATGTTTCATCCTCCTGAAACTGACAGGCGGCACTATTTCCAATTTACACTGCATATAATACAATACAGCTGTGGTAGACCACCCGGATGCCATTTTAATGGTAATGTTTTGAGGTTTAGCTTATTCAGTTTCTTGACATTTGTGTGTATATTGTAAAATCTTCCTCTTGTTTGTCTTGATGCCAAACAAACTCTTGGCAGGCTTCACTTTGGTTTGGTTTTCGAATTGTTTAAAGTGTGAAACGTATGTCGTCGTATTACAGGAGAGTTGTCAGCGTCCAACTGTTACTAATACATGAGGAGTGACTCTATACTGTCCCTACATGAACCACACCAGGACAGTCCCTCTGCTGCAGGAAAGGGCTTTAAAATGAAAAGGACATGCTTTGGGTTGGAAGCCTCAGGACTGATGAATAGGGCCCTGTATTTCACTCATTACAATGTACGCAAACGGCAGAATGGTGTGACGTTGGAGAATGTATATTAATCTTTGGAATCTGTGTCAAGTGAGTGTGTTTAAGTGCACACCATTCACACATAGCATATTTAAGCAGACTATAAAATGCATTAAAGACAGGGTTATACTGGCATGTATTAGATACTGTTGCAGATGTTATCTGCTCGTGTCCCATGTCTTAGTATCTTATTTAATGACAAGCAACCTGTTTGTTTTTGGAATGAATGATTAGATGTTGTGATTTCAAAGATGCTGGAATCAAACTTTTTTTTTTTTGTGGTTTTATAAATTTAGAAAGTCTTTTAGTAGTGTTGCAGAACGTCAGAACACAAATTAAGAAATTTTAGACGAATTCAGGGAGGGAAATTAGCTCTTTCATACTTCATAGACAGCTATGGTCCTTAGAAATCTGACAACAAAATATTCCATGTGACTTCAGTGGTTCAGCTGTACAGATCAATGTATCATCATACAAAGATTTAGGTGAACAGTTGATTTAACAGTTTTGTTTGTTGCTGCACAAAATTTTCTTGGAGCTTTGCATGATTACAGTTCAACCACTGAAGTCACATAAAAGTTGACAATATTTTTGATTCCTTTTCTGAACTTGGAATATTTTGGGACTGTTGTTGTGTATGGATAAGAGAGCTGTCTGATTTCATCTAGAATATCTTAATTTGTGTTCCAAATATGATCTCCAGAGAGTGGCGTGGCATAAGGGTGAACTAACCCAGTAATGAAGAATATTTCTGGACTTATTCTGAATGAATTACTATTATAAAAATATAACTGTATGAACAATGTAAAGTTGCCATATGTTTAACAAATTCTTGTCATGTCTATTTGGTAAAATGCTACTAATGGCAACTGCCAGAAAAGTACAGAAGTTATTTAGTGCTTGTGTTCTCCTAAAAGACAGGTGTGTTTTAAAACTCACCAGTTGGTTGATCTGAGAGAATGAGGGATTTTGAATGTGCAGTCGGTCTGTGGCGATTCTGTTCAAAGCAGTGTTGTCCAGCACCACCTGAAAGAAACATTGAGAGAAAGAGAAAGATAATTTTTAATCAGAATTGTGTGTCAAAGGTTTTCTTACACCCCTCACTTTATACTGGAACTACTTAATTTTGCATTTGTTTTAAATAATAAACTTTTCAGTGCTCAAAAGTTGGTATATGGTTGGTATGTTTTTAAATTATCTAAGATAGAACTAAGACTAAAAATGAGAGAATCTTGCAGAACCACTCAACTAGTGGAGCATGACGGGGTGGAATCTAAATAAAGTCATTTTATCTAGAATTGCCATCTACTGTCACACTATGCAGCAATGTCAATATTTATTCTTCACCACAGTATTTAATATCAATATTTATTTTTATAAAGCCTTATATAAAGATCTTATGAAAACAGTGTGAATATTGTGTGGTGCTGTTTGAGTACTAAATTATATAATTATACTATATAGTATTGCACAATAATAACACATTAATTGCAACATCACTGCAAAAAAAGAAGTGTCAAGTTATTTAAAGAGACTGTTCACCCATAAATGAAACTTCTGGCATCATTTCCTCACCCTTAGGTTGTTGTTTCTTAAATTTTGAAAGAACTAGCTCTTTACCTGAATGTGTTTGTGAACAAATGAAGAAGCAAAACTACAGTGGCCGAGAGAGCTAACATGCTCGAATTTAGGAAAACACCAGCATATTAAGAAAACATCTTCATCCGTTTGACAGCACACCTGCTGCAAATCCTCACAACGAGCATACACATTAATAAAACGTGCTGCATTTTCACACAACACAAACATTAATAAAACGCGCTGCATTTTCACACAACACAACAGAAATGTTTCAAGGAGGCCCTTAAACGTGACGGATCCTGGTTATGGAACTTATGGTTATTTAGGCTAATAAATACTAAAGACACAGGGATTGGGATATTAAAATAAACACACACACAAAAAAAACCTCACCTTTCCCCTTAAAACATTTCTATTGTTGTGAGAAATGCAGCGCATTTTATTAATGTTTTTGTTGTGTGATAATGCAGCGCGTTTTATTAATGTGTATGCGTTGTGAGGTTTTAAATTGATCATTAAAAATATCTTCATCTCTTCATCAACTTGGAAATAAATATGATGATTTTCATTTTTGACAAACTCCTCTTAATAATGTCTTGAATAATCTTTATAATAGTATTAAATAATAATGCTTGAGACTTGAAGTTAATCTGTATTCTCACCCAGAAAGACAAAATCATCCACCTCTATTAACATCTTCATCTTTTGAGCTGACTTTCTGACCAGACATTATTATATAAGCCAAAGATGAGAATGAAGCTAGCTGACAGTTTCAAGGAACACAATATGCATCTTAACCTTTACTAATGGCATTTCCTCCACTAAAGCCCAATCTAATCTGAACTGCACATGAAGATTGGTTGGAGACAGGGACAAATATGTAATTCTTTAGCTAAACTGATCAAAGCAATCAATAGTTCTTAAGCTCAAACAAGGATATGCAAACTCATTATTAAACACCTTTATACAGTGTATAATTACTGACTCAGAGTCAATAGGATGTGTTTGTTAAATAATCATCCCCTCAATCATGTGCAGATGGTTATCAGTCAGAAAATATAACAGTGAATGTTGACACATCTATAAACCGTCAGTTCCAGATGTACAGATGATGTGACCAAGCGCTGTATGGTCTATAATAAAACATACTCGGGGACCAAGCAACTGTTAACGAGGAGGAAATGGAAAGAGAGAAGTGGATAATCACATAAGGATGTCCATCTTTCCTCCATCCACTGCTATTTGGGGAATGAAAGCGGAAAAGGAAGAAAGAAGGTCTGTTTGAGGAGGTGGATTGTGTAACTGTGAGGAAATGTGCTGTTAGGGTAGCAGGCTGTGTATGAGAAGGGCTCTGTTTCAAATAGAAACACATTCATTTAGGGCTGCACGATACTGGAAAAACTGACATTGCCATACTTAGCTTTTTTCTGCAATACATTTTTTTATACTCAATTATATTTAAGATTGTGATGATTGTTTAGGGAAGTGCATCTGCACAAAAAATATATTAAACAAATTACAACCATAGATAAATACAAAAGATGCAAATGAACTAAAACAGTGCTTCATGGTTTTCTGAAGAGCCAAACAGTTTTGAAGAACAGAAACTGAATAAACTAATATAAAAAAAAACACTGTATAGTCTTTATCGTATAAATAATTATAAATACAACAATTATTCATTGTTAAAACTTTGTCCAATCTTATAAATTGTACATGAATGCTTTAAACTCGCTTAGAATTCTTCTACATCTGCAGGCCTTAACATCTTAACCTGGGCATTACTGGGAGTGTCTGTAGTTATTACCTTTTTTTTATTAAAAAGATTCAATCAACTATTCAAAACAAAGCTTCATTTGAAAGCTTAAGTGTGATATCACGCAAAGTGGCTTTCGAGTCCAGGTGCTATATCAAACTGTATGGGGAGACTCAACAAATGGTAATAATAAATGTTTACAAAGCGATGTAATACTTTCGAAAATCAAAATATTCTAATATGTGATGGCCAGAAAGTAATTAATTTCTTAAAAATTGTTCAAATATTAAATGGTAATAATAATAAAATAAAATAAAATAATAGATATAATAATACAATAATAATATAATATATAATAATAATTATTTAAAAATGGTAATAATAATGGTATTCTTTGTTCAAATATCGAATGGTAATAATTAACGTTTACAAAGGGATGTAATACTTTCGAAAATCCAAATATTTTAATATCCGATGGCCAGAAAGTGATTAATTTTTAATAAATCGTTCAAATATTAAATTGTAATAATAATGGTAATTGTAATAATAATAAAATAAAATAATAGATATAATAATATAACATATATTTAATAATATAATAATATAATAAAGTATAATAAAAATTTAATAATAACGGTAATATTAGTTCAAATATCAAATGGTAATAATAAACGTTTACAATGCGATGTAATACTTTCGGAAATCCAAATATTTTAATATGCGATGGCCAGAAAGTGATACATTTTTTTAAAAATCGTTCAAACATTAAATGGTAATAAAATAAAATAAAATAAAATAAAAGCTACAATAATAATATATATATATAATAATATAATAAAATATAATAACAATGGTAATAATAATGGTAACATTCGTTCTAATATCAAATGGTAATAAACGTTTACAAAGTGATGTAATAATTTCGAAAATCAAAATATCCTAATATCAGATGGCCAGAAAGTGGTTCAAAAAATAAATAGTAATAATAATGCTAATTAAATTAAATTAAAGATATAATAATATAATAAATATTTAATATTATAATAAAGTATAATGAAAATGGTAATAATATTGGTAATATTCGTTCAAATGGTAATAATAAACGTTTATAAAGTGATGTAATACTTTCGAAAATCCAAATATCCTAATATCAGATGGCCAG
>CAIGQQ010004433.1:185328-216189 GCA_903798035.1 Danio albolineatus | reverse complement strand
TGTGTGTGTGTGCGGTTGTCCATTCACTCACCACACAGTCTGCATTCTGGGTCAGTCTCTTTAGCGTCAGGAGAGAATTATATGGCTGTACGACAACATCACTCATCTCATCCTGGTTAGGAAAGACCGAATAGGTCTGAACCAGTTTTTTAGGATACCTAAAAAAGACAGCAGAACGGCTGAATGTTTAAGGCTCAAGAACACGCGCCCAGCTGAACACGGCTGGTGCCCTTGAGGTTGCACACGCGATGGTATTAAACACACCCCTAAAGAGAGGTAATTACACCCGCTGATGGCTGCTGCCTGCATCTCCCTCTAATTACACTGACTGCCACCCAAACGCTTCATGACTGCTAGTCTAGACTAACAATGTGAAGGGTGTGGATCTACGTTTCAGGAGAGGTGGACTGAATAAAAACAGGCAGAGTAGGGGGATTCAAAGTCTTTTCTTAAATTTTGAGTCTTGTATCACTTTCATCACTGTGCATTATGCACATTTTGAGATGAGAAATGAGTACCAGCAGATTTCAAATAAAAACATGTTTACACTCTTTTTGCGAAAAAGGGGTAATGCGAATAATAGATGGAAACGCTTTTGCTGAATATACTCTGTCATAATGAAGGTCACACCCATGTGACTAATCAGCGGTTTCCATTATGCTTGCCTTGTGTACTCGTGGTTACTAGGTTACCAATACTACAGAGAGCTGCTCTAATAACTTGATGGAAACGCACCTAATTCACATTGGTGATTTTTTTTTTCCCCTTCATTTATTCAAAACTCAGGATGGAAACATACGTAGTTAAGTGTGTTTTTTGCACCTGTCATTCAGTCGTTCAAGTAGGTAGGATCCCAGACCTGATCCTGTTCCGCCGGCAATAGAGTGGCAAAGCACAAACCCCTAAAAACAAAAACAGAATATTTAACATGCACAAATACTAAGGTGCATTTAGTGCTGCTAACTATAGACTGGATGCTGACTGAGCTACTTTGTACTTTGGTATTAATTATATCTAATGTCGGTCCACTAAAGTGAATACTGCATTTACCTGAAAAGAACAGATTTTTGGGAGAAAAGTACAATTATAACTGTTATAAGAGATTATTATTTTAGAATATTTGCCATTCCTTTTTTTTATTTATCTATTTTTAAGAAATTAATATTTTAAATCTACAGAGACTGATCAATTGTATAGTTTTTCTGAATTTGTCTTAAACATTTAAAAACAAACAACTAAAAAAACAACTAAACCATATTTTCCAGAAAAATATCAAATGGCACGGTTTAAACATTAGTAATAATAAGACGAAATGAGCAGAAAATAGCCATACAATGTTTTCTACAGGACCATGTGACTTGGCTAATGATGCTGAAAATTCAGACTAGACATTAAATAGTTTTTATTTTATTTCATTTATTTTTTTATCGTTTTAACACAAGTATTTTAAATAGAATATTATTTTACATAAATAATATTTTTAAATAATATAGCTTTTTCTGTATTTACCCAAACTCTGAGTAGTCAAATAATTGAACTGGACTTTGTCACTTGATATACCATGTCCCAAACAGTACAATTTGCAGCAACATCTTCTATGGAAAATAGAAAATTGGATTTAGAATTCTTGAATCGTAAATCCTGATTCACTTCTGAAAGTGTCACTCATCTTTTGGTCGTTAGCTTGATATGCCACATGCATGCATATGTGCTTGCAGTAACTGTCTGGTAACATCATTCTCCAAACCACTCCCTAACCTTCACTTACAACTTACACATGTGCATGCACACACCAGTAATTGTGGGTAATAAAGTGAACAACACAAATTACACAGTGAGAGCCGAGTCTGTTGTTTTAATGGGAGGAACATCTGTATCTTGTAAATTAAGAGTGCAAAATAAGGCATAAAATAGCACTCTTGTATAACCATCTACAGATCTTTACAAACACATAATATATAGGATCTACATTTATAGACAGTTTGCATGCATGTCAGCAACCTAAAGAAAGAAGGTAGGAAAAAAAGAGAAGTACGTCAAATGGTACGTCACTACCATCTGGAGACCATCAGAAAGTGTTTAACTTTGTTTAAAAACTTAATCTGTTTAAGAAAAAATAAACTAAAATTCTCAGGACGTCAGAGAAAACAGAATTAATGAATGACACAGGATGCAAAGACCAACCCAGTCATAATACACATACATACCTTCAACATTTACTTTAAACGATGTCTTTGGCATCTGCTTCTAAACTAAATTTAATATGGCATGCTCAACAATTTGCACGCAATAGAGGTCCAGTCAATGAGAATCCTACCTCCAGACTGTCACTGCCATCTGCCTCTCGGTCGATGATGTCAAAGATGTCCTCGTGGATTTTCTCTCCCTATAATGAACAAGTACGTCATCTTTATTAACTGTCATTTAATTATAAGACACAAGACAAAGTTGTCAAATGTGAACAGTGAGTTTTTAGCTTGACTTTGAATTTGACTTTTGTATTTAATATTGGCACACCTATGAAATTATATATACTTCATTTTAGTTTTTTATTTTATAAAAATGTACAGTAATTTATTCAGAATAAAGAGACACTGCACTTATATAATAGATAATAACATTAGAATCTGATTATAAATTCAATTATTGCTCTGAGTCAGAAAAAGAAATGAGAAGTTCTAGAACTTAACATGACAAATTTAACCTAAAACGAAGGGGGAAAAAGATCACTGAGGGTACCTGAGAGAAGCCACTGGCCCAGTTGTTTCCTGCTCCTCCGCCATGCTCAGACAGGTAGATGTTCTCCGGGTTGTACAGGTTGGCGTAGGGGGAGTTCAGGATGGTGTGAATGACTCTGGGCTCCAGGTCCAGCAGCACAGCACGAGGAATATAGTGCTCATCATCCGCCTAAAGGGGGTGAAACAAAAGAGAACATTTTACATTAGTGCTTCTGTTCTCACATATTAAGTGGCCTTAACTAATATTTACTTGCACTAGGCATGGGCCGGTATAAGATTCTGACTGTATGATAACCTTGGATAAAAATATCACGGTTTCACGGTATGACGGTATTGTGTTTACTGCTCTAAAATATATTCTTTTTAAATGTCTGGCTAAAAAAACAAAACCGTTTTACCCTTTGAACACAATATATTTTATTTTGAGAAACATTTAAAGTATTTTGGAGCTGTAAACATGTCAGGCTAAATAATTCAAGTGAATTATTGACTTCTGCGGTCTTCTTTTGTTTAAAAAACACAGATGTCTTTACAATTTACACCTAAAAAACTAAAAACAAAATGTAAATAAAAAAATCTTACACATACTTTAGGAACGGTATAGCAGAAAATTTTGGCGGTATGAAAACCTTGACTTTTCCATACGGTATACCTTGAAAACAGTTATCGTCCCATGCCTAACTTACATTGAAATTCGTAATTTGTTACAATTTCCGTAACTACATTAATAATTACACTGTTGACATCCCTTACACCTTAACCCACCCTTGAACCTACCCATACCGCCAAACCTGTCCATAACCCGTTTCCCACCTCAATAGAACCAGAAGTGTTCTGCATTACAATATGAACACATGAAGTTCATTGTATTTACATTTTGAGTTACAAACAAGACTACTTAATATAATGTGGGACCGTGCTTCTTGGTACTTGTCACAAAAAAAAGTGACAAAAAGGATTTTTTTTGTGGAGTTTGGGACAAAAAATGTATCATGACAATGCTTTAAAAAAAAAGGATCTTTCATTGTGTGAAATCAGTAGTATAGCTGATTTTATATATATACAGTATTATATATATATATATATATATATGAGTATTATGCAGACAATTACAAAATTGAAAATATATATATATGTGATATTTTCAATTTTGTAATTGTCTGCATAATGCATCCATCAAGAGGCAGAAATACCTAAACCAAATCCAGCTTAAACGGTTAAATTATTAACTTGTAACTAAATTATTAATGCATAGCTAAATTATTTAGTTCTATTTTAGTAAATATTATGTACAAAATATATAAATAAAATTCATTGCAACATCTCTTATTCATAAGAATGCAGTTAAATCCAGTCTCATTACATAGAAATACAAGCAATACCTTTGAAAACAACAAGACTTCAGTCATGCTTCTGTAAAAATTTTAGTCTTCAATTGCAATCGTCTTTTAATCAGATAAAAATTAAATTAGGACCTGTGTCATTTATTTCAAGTTAATTTTCCATCACATCATGAAAAAGCCTCCCCAAAATGTAATATGGAAGAGTGGAGGTCCTATAACAACAGCACGCACTGGAATATGGCTCCACCTGGTGGTAGTTTATGTGATTAGATAATGACGAGATGGATTTTGGGGTCTGTATCAAAATAAAAGTACAGAAATTATTCTATATACATAAAGATATTAAATAGTCCACTTAAATGTTTCGACATGCGTATTACTCTGAACTGTATACATAAAACGTTACTAGGAGGGTTTGTCTGGTTTGGAGGGTTGTATGGTTTGTATTTTCTTGTCCATGCTCTGAGTGATGCAAATGGATGTTTTGAGACTAAGGTAAAAAACGCTCACTATGAAGCAGGAGCACTTGCCACCCTGAAAAAGTTTTTGCCACCCCAGCATGGTAACCCAATGTAAATTTAAATCCGTTTCCTCGACTGATTTACAGTTGTGGCGCATCATTTTACGGACATAAAAATAATAACATATAACTGTAATTAATGAAATCTCGTATACTGAAGCGTAGTCTGAACAAACGACTCTTATAATCTGCTTTATTTTAGTGAATCATGCAGCCATCCATGTTGCCAGATATAGTCATTATTTATAAGCATCAGGTTATAAACTCGTTTTTTACTACTTGTATTATTGGATTTTAATAGATTATTGAAGATGACGTTTGGGGTTAGCGATTTCGTAATCTATTTGTTAAATGCAATATACTTATTTGGTGTATTTTGGAGGGGGATAGCTTCGTTTTGTTATTCATAGTATTATTTGGCAACACAGTATCGAAACTGACAGGCAGAAATCAAAAAAGAAGCAAGCGGATTTAGGATATTTATTGCAGTGATGAGACAATATATAATAGGTAGAACAAAAGCAATTATCATCCTGCTGTGTATATGAAACGGTGTTAAGGACCATCAAAACATATATGTTTTCACATGACGTTAATGATGACGTGCGAAATTCAGTTGGAGGGCAGGAATTGATTCTTCTACATAGGAATTGCAATATCACAACATCGAAATGTTTATGTTGTTTATAATTGTTTAAATCGGCCAAAATAAGAAATGCCAAACAGCTTTTATAGACTTCCAAAGTTTTTCCTCAAAGTAAGAGAAATAAAAAAAAAACTTGCTGAAAAACGGAAGAAAATGAATTATATATATAATATAGCAGGCCTGTTAGTGTGTTTGTCAATCTTAAACTCTTCAGCACTTATAAGGATATTCATGTGCCAGTGACGTTGTGTTTTAAACATTCCATCTGCATTCTCATAAAGCTCAACAGTTCTCTCTCTGTTTTGTCAGTTCTCAAGGTGTTGCTGTTTGTGCTTGACCAAGGTGAGTTCAATACCCACGGTACAAGTGGAGCCACGCCAATTTCACTAAGTCCGCTTCGTGAAGCTTCACTTGGCCTTCTGTGCTGTAGTTCTTTGCGGTTTGTGTACGTAAATGCAATATCACGAATAATATCTGTCGCCGAGCAACATTCTGGGGAATCCGACACGGACTCGCGCCCGGTTAGCTCTTGTACTCCCTGGGGCTATGCTGCCCGTGCACGCTTTGACAGGGTGCAACACGGGGCTATGAGGACTGTCAGGGAAACACGGAAGGCTGGTAGTGGGACCTGCTGCCAGGGTTATGGTGAGTGGGAGCAGCGTGGCCCACTCATCTTCTATTATAATCTACAGTTTTAAACTTTTGTTTACTATAGTTTAAAATAGAAACTATGGTAAAAGTACGCCTGTTTGTTGGAATGTTGTGATGTTTTTAGCAGGGTTATTGAACAAACAAGACTTATTTTATCTCTTTATTTAAGACTTTATTTTTACGCAGATTACAATAGCTCTTTTTTTTCTTTCTATCCGTAAGTTTCTTTCAGATCTTTTTTTTTTTTCAGATAGTTTTGTAGGTCAGATACTCTGAACGTTACCTTTGTTTCTGGAAGCAAAAGTTGAGGCTATCCGCTTACAGATGCTGAAATATACCCAAGTATGTCTTCATAACCTGCTTTCTGGAATACCACTTTTATTGTTAGACCACTTTTAAAATTGTTGTTTGATGTCTAAATAAACCCAATTATTTATATCAGTGAATAAATTGTAGACTTAAAGCATAGCTTTGCTATGATGTGATTTATGGTTGATAATTGGCATTCTGTTTCTCTGTACCTGATAGAAGAAGACATCTTTCCGGTCAGTGCCTTCAGTGGCAAACTCCTCTACGATGCCCTCAGGACTGATGCCATGCTCAGCACACAATTGCTTCCAAAACTCAAAACCAACTGCACAGAAAGACAATAAAGACTACATTTATTCCAATCCATTAATGCATGAGGTTTAAAAACACTTCTAAAAGACAAAGCTATAGGCAAATGCTAACGTTATATGTTTGGCTGAATATTAATAACATAATGGCAATCGTTTAAAGCTTTTTTCATAGACAGTCTGACACGAAAAATAAATACAACCCAAACCAAAAGCCCTCTTTCCAAACGGTCAAAGTGACTAAACTGACTACTACAAAGCAAGTATACCACGTTTAGTATTATTGATTAGAAACACAAACAAAGAGCAGTCAGTAATATTAAAAGGAAATTAATGAAAGAGCTTGGCTTCCTGCAGCTGGAGAATTACTGTAAACAATCAACCCATCTTCTGATCTTATATACTTTGCTCATTGATTGTGTCGTTTTAAAGCTGTGCAGTGTGATAACGTTAGCTGCATAGCTAGCTAACGTACACTGTTTATGTAAAGATGGCTCTTGTTAGCAAACAAAGCCTAATAGAGGAAAATGGCTCACTCTGGTTCCCGCACTGTCCGAGCTGCAGGGTGATGATTTCTCGAGGCATCTTGTCCGGCTGTTATTTCAGCTCTATGATCAGCAAAGGTGAGAGACGCGCTGCTGTCAGTCAACCACTATGCGTGTTCCCGCTCCAACAGCAACGGCCTAACGCACGCGCACTGCGCATGCGCAAACTCCAGCAGCTCTACAAATTTAAAGTCACTTTACAATCTAAATAGATCAGTCTTTGTTAAGATGTAACATAATAACTATTTATGGAAAACAGCAGATAAATAACAGAAATAGGGCATACCTAGGGCAAAAAACGTAGAGGGCATTACTGACGTAATTCATGACGTATGTATTCGTTTGAGTTAAATAAAATCAAAGCTGCGCGTTTCTCCCATATAAATATGTAATCCCAAACAAAGCAATGGAAATTCATTTCAAAATTCTACATAAAATATACCCAGTCAATACATTTGTGTCAAAATTTGTTGATATTGATAATACTTGTTCTTTTTGTCAGGAAAGTGAGGAAACTTT
The DNA here is from genome assembly GCA_903798035.1 of Danio albolineatus. Lineage (NCBI taxonomy): Eukaryota > Metazoa > Chordata > Actinopteri > Cypriniformes > Danionidae > Danio > Danio albolineatus. The sequence goes on along the minus strand of CAIGQQ010004433.1, from coordinate 208,610 downwards.
AACCCACATGTTTTTACATGTAAAATCTCACAAAAGTTTTGGTCAGATTTATATAATTATTTGAATAAATCACAATCAACAAAACAAATTCTTAAATTGAAAGATATTATTTGTTATTACTCTTGTCCAAAAAATAAAAATGAAGAATATGTATATAACTTTTTTATATTATATGCAAAATTCTTTATCCACAAACAAAAATTTATTAAATCCTCTCCCACATTTACTCATTTTTTAACTGAATTTGATTCCTTGCTTAAAGCTATACGTTTAACTAATAACCAAAAATCCTGCAAGTTAATAGAAGCTTATGAAAATATCATGCTTCCAGTAAGTTAGTTGCTAGATGTTTTCTGTGATTATTTAATTTTGTACTTCCCCTTTTTTTATTTTGTTGTGCTTTTGTTTTTTGTTATTTTCTCTCCTTTCTGTCTTATTTATTACTTGTTGTTATTTAACTTTGTACTTGTATTCCAGTCTCTTACAGATGACTTCCTGATTTATATTGTACATTTCTTCTTTTCCAAATAAAAATGTATACTTAAAATAAATAAATAAATAAATCAAAGCTGCAAGTCAGTTACACAGCAATTTGCAAGGATAGAAATTCTAGTCAGGTTTAAAAGGCAGGTTATTTATAACATTTCTCCGGGAAACCTTTTTTTTAACCTGTAAAATGTAAAGAAAATTATTAAAAGGTTTTTTGTGAGACTTTAAATGACAATAACTTTTTCCTCTACCCATGTACTAAAATAAGATGTATAAGCAGCTATATTCAACTAAAATCTGTAGTTTTGATCTGATTCTTTTTAGCTACTGTTTCATTATTGACATTGTAAAATGCACTCTGTACTGTAAAATGTTTAGACCTAAAACTTTTATAACTGTGTTTTGTACATATTTGTACAATAATTGTATTTTTGTACATAAATAGTCCTTTTTAAAATACATCAAATACACGAATTTTCCTAATTCGTTTATCCCCCAATTTAAAGGCATATACACCACCTTAGTAATATCCATCTATATGACATCTATTTTACTTATTTGAAGAACTAACATCAAATTGTATTTTATGAAAATTATATCACAGAATAAAGCATGGAAGGAGAGAAACAGTATTTTATGAATGATATGTGAAGTGAGGCATTAGAGAGCGAGACCCTTCACTTCACTGGTAGGTGTTGGTTGTTGTTCAGCAGCTCGGCCTGTAATCCTGATCAGCCATTGGCCAGATCAAGCCCGTCCTCCCGTCAGTCCTCGATGTTGCTCCCGCGACAAAACAACGACGGGATATGACAGCAACACGGTGACAACATTAAATACGACCCGAGCTGACACTTAAACGTATTAATTCAACACATTCGTGCCCAATAATGGGTTTTAATTCTCATTCACTCCGTGTCAACAACGGCAGCCTCTTGAACGCACGAGGTCTGCCCAGTGCTGCTCTGCCCTGAGCGGCTTCATGCTAATCGGCTAGCTCGCTATCTAAACAGTTTCTTTACCACGAGGGTTGTTTTTAGCGTAACGTTATTGTAGACTTTGTTGGTTTAATTACTGACAGTTTTTTTAGAAACACGTTGAGTATGGCAGGTGGAGCGGACGAAGCGACTGAAGCGAGCGGTTGTGCGGGGAGGCTGCGCTCCAGCGGCGGCCTCCGGAGCGGCTCGTGCTCCAGCGGGACATCCGAGCAGCTCCGCGCGGTCAAAACAACGCTGCTGGAGCGGTTGGGGCCACACGAGCGCCTGCTCACCTATTTGCAATCCGTTTTGTTATGGGAAAGACCCTTTCACAGCGTCCTACTGTACACAGCCGCCAACGTCACGTTCTGGTGAGTGGATGAGCTTTATCTTCATGGATTTATCTAACGTTATCTCAGGCTCTGTTTACAACCCAGTGTGTTCAGTTGGAGCGTTTAAATTATTAATGGACTTTTTGAGGATCTTGTATACACCTTTCTTGTATTAAATGGATGCATATACATGTCTGTGTGTTCTAGACTTTTGTCCCTTTTCATTTAAGATAAGAAACAGATGGTCAGGCTAGGAGACTATATTTAGACTGAGAGCTCTGGCTGTGTTGGTGGTGCTACTGTAAACATAATGCTGTCCGTGCAACAGTTTGTGAGTTTAGGTAACACTTAAGTTCAACAATTAATTTTAACTTTGTGTTAGATACAAAGCCTGAATGATTTGAAATAATGCATGTTAAACTAGGATATGTTTGCAGTGCATTTCTAAACCACAACCAGTTGAATCGTATGTGTACTCTACATGTTGCCTGTTGTCGTGTACCTCCTGCTGTCAGTCATTGTGTAGGCAGTAGATGACTGATTGTGCAGAACTGCACACATAATTGTGTTATTCAAACTACGTATTTGATTATCGATATATTCATTCATACATTCGTTTTCTTTTCGGCGTTGTCCCTTTATTAATCTGGGGTCATCACAGCGGAATGAACCGCCAACTTATCCAGCACATGTTTTACGCAGTGGATACCCTTTCAGCTGCAACCCATCACTGGGAAACATCCATACACACTCATTCACACACACACACACACACACACACACACACTACGTACAATTTAGCCTACGCAATTCACCCATACCACATGTCTTTGGACTTGTGTTGGAAATTGGAGCACCCGAAGGAAACCCACACGAACACGGGGTGGAACCTGCAAACTCCACAAAGAAATGCCAACTGACCCAGCCGAGGGTGAACCCAGCGACCTTCTTGCTGTGAGGCGATTGTGCTACTCACTGCGCCACTGTGACACCATAATCGATATAATTGAATGTAAATAATTTTATAACTAGTTAATGTTATGAATGAGTACTATTAATTAAAACAAATTTTTGTTTTATTTTGTCTTTATAACGTTTCTTCCAAATTTTATGTTTATTAAATGCAAAGCATTCATTGTAAATGATGTGGGTAAAAGCATCTGCCAGGAGCCTAAATGGAAGAATTGTATTGTACTTGCAGTCTTTTCTGTTCTAAAATAAATTATTGCTGCTGTCTCATGACATTTCAACCTTCCAGTCAAATAGGGTGTAAATCTTTTGCCAGGTCATGTGGTTTATTGATGTAGTCATCAAAGAGCATTTGCCACACATAGAGATCAGTAGGATATATATATTAGTTCCCAAACCGGTTGGATGGGCCTGGTGTGCTCTTGTTCATGCCTTGGTTATATTCACTGACCAACCTACCTTGGAAAACCATGTGCCTTTAGTACATACTTGACATTTGTGTTTTTAAGATCAATATACATCAAAAAGAATCCTATTTACTTCTGTGATGTGTGTCCTGGTCTTATTGTGAGGGAATCATCTGTGGTCTTGTCGCGAAGACTTAAAAAAAAAAGAAACATGTCTTATCAAAAGGTAATACAATGCTCTCCCTCTTAGATTGTTCATGTTAATGGTCAAGTAATATAGTTATCTGAGCAAACATGAGTGCAGACTCACTCTATTCTGATTTGCTATGCCCTCTTTTTATGATGCCATTCAATTAAGTCACAGTATTATTTGAAATAGTCCATTAGTCACGTTTTATGATTTTATAAAAAAATAATGTAAACAAAACAAAATCCTTGCTACATTTATTGCAACATGTATTTTAGCTCCCTCACTCCACAATAAAAACATAACTAAACACTATTCTTTATATTAAAAGTATAAAACAAACAAATTATAGTGACGTTTATTATAAACATTTTTATAAACATCAACACTAAAGTTAATGTGAAGTGAAACTGAAACTAGCAGCATGTGAAAAAGCATTACAAAAACTCCTGTCTTTCCCATTTAACACCAGTGCCTTGTTCATATTTGCTCACCGAACAACATCAGTTGAATTATATAAAATGCAGCTCATTTCAGTTAATGAAAAGCTTGATTTATCTTCTAACTAGATGTGCTACAAACCAGTCTTTTTATGATTATGACCATTAATGCATATTAACCCTATTAATGTAATGCATGTTCTGGTCTGATCCGTGTAATTTTATCTTTGCAATCTTGAATATTCCTTTAAATTACTTTTATTTTCCACAGTTAGTAATAATTGTGTCAAATAGTCAATAAGCAAACTTGCATCCAAGCTCCAGTCTGACATGTACTGACCACAACATTAGAAAATATGTAGTGTTACAGAAGTAAAATGGGTTGCAAACTAGATTTTATGTTGATTAAATTCTGTAAAGAACGTTCCGTATGTCTGAAAAGCTTTAGATGAAATCCTTCAGGAAGGAAAGCGGGAAAGACAGAATTAGTACAGGCTGGATGCCTCAGTCTCTTATTCTTTACTGTTCAGGCATGCAGTCTTCATTCACTTAGTGCAGCCACCCTCTCTATCAGAGAAATTCCCCCAGATCTTATTATCTCCTTTTATTTGCCTCACTGAGCAGAAGAGGAAGAGGCTTGTGGTATTTCTTTCACTGTAAAGATGTATATTAATAATGAGGTTCTAAAGACTGAATAAAAAGCTACATCATTCCTTTTTATATATTAGGCCTTATGATTTTGCCCTAGTCCTGTAGCTAAAACAGGACAAACATGATGCTAGCAATGCAAGTCATGGGTTTGATTTTGGTGAATGATTAAATAACAATAAATGCTTTATACTTTATCAACTTATGCTTTATATAGCCAAGTATATAAAGCCCTTGTTTACATCTGGCGCTAGGATTGGTTTTAGTCAATTGGATGATACATGTTTTAAATTTTTTTATTTGGTCCACATTCCTGATTTCTTTGATGGGAGGGTCTGCAGTTGTGTACAGTTTGTATGGGCTAATATTGTCAAATAAGTGTGTGCAATTTACATATGAACATGCCAGGAGGCCACAGAATATGATACAAAGTAGCTTTTTTCATTTTTGAAAGCTGCAAAACAAATTTTAATGCCACAGGTTTATGTTAGTGTCAGAACTGCTAAGAAAATATTTTGCTTTTTATAGTTTCGCTTTTAAACCGAACTTATCATTTCATACAGCAATGTTAAAGTCATGTCTGCCCAGCACATTTCAATATTCAGTTTCATGACTTTCAAGAACTGTCATTAGGTAGAGAGTAGGTGGCTATTCGAGCACATTCAGTTTCAATATCAATTCGGTCAAATTTTAAAACCTCTAGAAGTGGCCTTAAATTCAGACCATTTCATCCATACCATGTGTATCAATGATTTAATAGTGATTTTATATCCATTTAAAATGGTTTTGACATCTCGTGTGGTTTGTTGTTTGATCCAGTCATCACCACATTCACTGTCTGGTTTCACACTGAGAGACCTGTAGTCTAGACTTGTCCCCACATTGGCTCCACTTTTGCTTAAGTAATTTAACAGATCGCAATTTTCAGTCCTGGAAAAACTCTGCCTTGCTTCATTCTCATTCACTGTAAAACTGGGGAATATTTAGATTGCTTGAATATTTCGAAAGTCTTGAATTTTGGTCTGGAACTGTGCATAATTTAAAGCGTTTCGGGAAATGTAACATTCAGAATGCATGAAATCGCCACCTAAATGAAATCGTTTGTATGATTTATCCTTTCCCTGTGTTTACTTATTAAAACTGTCATTTTGACAGGCGAATGAAGTGTAGTTCTAGGTCTTTTAGGTCTATCATTCGTTTTCCATCATTTTCTTTCGTTATTATTCTAATCATTTTTATGTAAATGTCACTAGGGTAGGTGTTTGCAAACTCATCTTCTTCTGTGTCTGTGGACAATAACATCATGGTTCACATCATTTATTATAACAGTGTTGAGTAAGGGTTCTCTAAATAAATGTTAATTTTTATTATAAACATTATGTATTTTAGTTGTAATATTGTGTAATAAAGTTGAATGTGCATTATTTAATTTTATTTTTTGCAATATTTAAAGTATGCACAATACATGAAACATTAGGTCAAGAATTAAGCCGTCAATTGTGGAAGTTTAAACCATACTGAACTAAACTGAACCTCAACTTTGAAAACTGCACTGACACAGTTTCAGTTTACTAACTTCTATGTTAAGCCGCTTAGACACAATCTACATTATAAAAGGCCCATAGAAATAAACATGAATTGAATATTTGCCTGAAAGTCATCAAAAGATCATGGAATTTTAGTAGCGGAAATGTGTGGAAAGAATTAATTAGAGATGCTGTGAAATCACAACCGCTTATGCAGCACATGCTGTCTCCGAGATTGCACAGGAAGACACTGGGGCCGGAAACACCTGTGGTACAAAGGTTTCTGTATGATGAATGCATGGCTTATGTCATTACAAGGTTTTGGTCAGAGAGTTCGTTTTTCAGAATAAAATCTGCATTTAAAACATTGTTTCCTCCACACTGCAGTGTTTGAAAAATGCACGCGTCTCTTCACAGGTTTTTTGCTCTGAGCTCTTTGAGGTTGCTCTTTCTGCTGGCATCAAGTCTGGCTCTGGCTGTTTGTGTGGACACTTGGAGGAATAAGATCTGGCCCAAGATCAGAGGTATAAAAATTGTCATCCTTTTTTGCTTGGTTACTACTGCTACCCAAGTACATAATACCTTGCCATCTTATATTTCTCCCATGTGTCTATCTTAATATTAATTATAGTGGCTGTATAATTAAAACCTATTCCCTGTGCTGTGAGACCCACTCGAGTTTCGTTTTCTCCCTTCCCATTTGGACAGCTCCTATGAAAGTGACATTTCCTAGCAGTGCTGTTCCATGAGCCGGACAATATCGACCTGAATCAATATTTTGCATTAAGCCGATGTACAGAGGCTTATTAGCATTTGCTCTGCACTCTGAGAAGCTTTGGATAGAATGAGCACAAAATTTTATTCTAATTAAAGAGACTCCTTCATTCCTGAGATATTATATTAACTTAACTATAACTATATGGGAACGTATTGTTGTACAATAAATTGTGTTATTGTCTTCCTAAGAAACCAGATTCTTATCTGATTGAAAGAGTTTATCAGTAAATCCAGACTTACTTCCTGCGCAAACATAGCAAGTTTGGATAATGTCAGTGTATAGTCTTCACTGGCTGCTCACAAGCAAGATCTGTTTTGACCCTTGAACACTCTAGTTGTGCTGTTTTCTACTTTCTGAGGATAAGAAGGTGATTTGATACCGTAAAGCTGACACCGTCGTTACTTAGCCTGCCATGATATCTATTTGATGTACATTAAATTGCACCAAAATATATTGCAATAAATTATATTATTACCATTTTATGCCACTCGTTATATAATGGCAGAATGACAATATAACATCATAGTCCAAGTACACTCTTCCAAAGAACACAATATTTTATTCTTTTATTTAATAATCAGGCATTGGTATCAGAATGTGAAAGCGCATATCCTAAATAAATAATAATAAATGTTAACAAAAAAAGTGCAAGATAAAGAGTAACAGAGGCTGTGATATCTGCTACCAGATACTATAGTAATTTGTAGTGAATTGTAGTTATTTTGTACTATACTGAAACCTCTAATAGATAGAGTGGTTGCACAATCAGCTAAAATGTTGCTAGAATTGGTTTTTATTTATGGGCGACAGATATTGCATCACCAAAAGTTATTGAGGTCATGTCAATGTGTTGTGCGATAAGTCAATATATTGATTATGGTGACAGGCCTAGTCATTACTGTAGTTATCATAGTGTTAAAACATGCTGAGGAAATCCAATGATGAATGTTATATACACTGTAAAATGTAGACTAATTACAATGGTGGGCCACCTGACCAGTCAGAACTGAAATTATGTAGCCTGACATGTTTTCGGTTTCAAAATATTATAAACGATTACTAAATTGTAATATATTGTGTTAAATGGAAAAAAAGATATTTAAAAAGAAATTATTTTATGGCAGTAAACATAATACCCTGAAACCATGATATTTTTATCCAAGGTTATCATACCGTCAAAAGGCCTATTTTGTATGTATGCATGTGCTTGACCACAAATATCGAAAGCTCTCTCTGATGGTGCACTGGAAGCAAGAATGCAAAAGCTCTATGTTTAAGGTTTAAAAACATGCTGGAAAACGTGTATATGTTTTGTTTCCAATGTGATCTGTATATATACTCTTAAATTCTTTGTCAAATGTGCGTTGAATGTAAACTTCTTAGGAATTCACTAAGTAATATGAATCATGCCTAAAATAATCTTAAATGAAGAAATCTGCTCAGTGATTGGTCTATGCTTATGTTATCATCTAAAATCCCAGCAGTGTCATGCATAAGATTTACTTCTACACTTCAATTAAATTACAACTGAGATGTATGATGTGTAACTTAAGTGTAGCTGTCAAGATGTTTTGGTTTTTTAGCATTAATAAATATGGTCTTGGATAGTCTTGAATACTGTGTGAAAAGAGACACTGCGGGAAAAAAGAATTAATGCTGCATTAAAAAAAACAAGAAAAAAACATAGCTTTCATTGTTAATATTTGATTTAAAACGAGCATTTTTAAATGACATTAATGGTGCATTTTAAACATGTTAGATAGCTTGCAGCAATGAAATTTCACAAATGACATTGTTTGTTTTTGGTCTTTTACAGTTAAAAAACAAGACGAGAGTGAGAATGAAAGGTAATGTGTGCTGTATTTGTTTGCTCTTTCAGTCATTTGAAAAGACAAAATTGTTTAATTGTTGTCTTTCTGTTCTATTCTTATTGGCTCACAGTTGGGGTCTGGTGCAGCCTGGCACTTTGAGTGTACCTGAATTATGCCACCACCTGGCTGAAATATGGGTTACAGGGTCTTCCTGTGCAGCAAATATTGTCCAGTTCAAACAGCACAATCCTGGAAAGGTGAGATTACTCCTAAAACACTGGTACACTAGTTTTACACTGGAAAAGTCAATGTTGTTACTTTTGCATAGTGTTACTATATATCATATATTCTTGTGCAGAAAATAGGTTGTAGTTTGAGGAATATTATGGCTAGGACACGACTGACTTAAAAAGGAAGCAACATGCAAAGTGAACGACCACAATTCATTTGGATTTGGACATACCTACATATCTTCCTTGTTTAAAGCTTTCAGATGCAGTCATTGTTTTATAAGATACAAAAGTATTTGTTTGCATTCAAAACATTGTATTGATTTTAATTTCATGCGAAAATGCTGGAACTTGTTTTGCAGTTTTGTGTGCTGGTTTGTGGCCTGTTCACTTTAGTCGCCACGGTGGGGCGCTACATTCCTGGACTTGTGCTTTCATATGCGGCTTGTGAGTAGCAGAAATCCTTCGGTGCTTACTCATCATCTCCAGTGCCTTAAATACTGCTGAATATTTATTCTTTTCTGATTTATTATTCAGTGCTGGGTGTGTTGCTGTGCCCACTGGCATTGTATTATCGGCTGTGGCAGCATGTGTGTGTGAAGCTGGAGCCAGCCCTGCAGTGGCTGGACTTCAGTGCCAAAGGATACATGATGTCAAAGCCTATAGACAACCAGTGTGAGTATATTGTGTGTCTATGCATGAATCTGTAAAAGATCCATACAACTGATGATCATTTCAGTTGGGGGGTTTTTGAGTCGTACTTTTAAAAACGAAATATTAAAATTAAAGTTCACCCAAAAAGGAAAATTCTGTCATTGTTTACTTGTCCTTCACTTGTTCCAAACCTGTTTGAGATTCACAAAGAGTGATAGTATATATTATATATATTATAATGTTTGTACAGCAAAAAAATACAGCACTTGATTTCCACAGAATATTTTTAAAAGTCTTTAAAATACCTTGTTAACTCATAAATGTTTAGAACTACTTGAGAGTTAGTCAATAGTGTGGAATTTTTCATATGGGGTTAAATTAAGTACACTGTTTCCACCTTATTTTGCATTGTGAAAGTAAGTTGTTTTCTTTTAGTTAGCACATTTTATGTAAAATAAGTTTCACTTTGTCAGCCCTTCAATAAAACGTTTACAACCCACAATTCATAACAAAAAAAGGAATGAAAAATGGAATAAAACAAACAGTAACGATAGTGGCATAATTTACTAATAAAAAATGTGCATTATATACTTATAAAAATAAGTCTTATAACATAAGACCTATGTAATTTAATTCATCACCAAAAAAAGGCTTTTTTGTTAAAAAGGCTTTTGTCATTGAATAATGTATTTAGTATATTCATCCAGTAATAAAAGACATGCGAATAAAGCAGCCTTTCCATCCAAAGCGGGCAAAATCGTCACTTCCTGATTAACTAGCGCTAAATATGAACAGTAAAAACGTAATTTGCTGCAGTAGGAGAAGCTGTGTCAATCTTTTTCTTCATTTAATAAATGACTTGTGCCTCAGAAGGCAATCCTGACACGCAGTGAACCCACGGTGGCGTTTGAAGGTGTCAGATACGGAGCACAGGCGCTCTTGATTCTGGAGGTCATTAATAATATAATAACACTAATACTTAAACGGTAAGGCGTTTTAGAATGACCAAAACAACATTTCAGATGTTTTACGATGTGCTCAGCCCGCTGGCTTGTCCATTTACACACATTTGCATCATCACATGAAATCACATGACCTTTTTTTTTAATACGTATACTGGAATTTATGCGGTAAAAGTGTTTCCATCGCAGTTTATCTTTTTTTATCGAATAAAAAGTTTATCCTACTCAGTTATGCACATACATTTTTTTATGCGCATTTTCAAAATTTATGCTCATCATGGCGTTTCCATCAACCGTTTTTTTATGTGCATATCCAAAATGCGAATAAAAGTAGCTGGATGAAAACGTAGCTATTGTACATTCGTTCATATTTTTAAAAGTAACAACTCTGTTTAATTAAACAAACTGCACCAGTAAGACTAAAAAAAAACTTAAATTATCCATTCAAAATCATGGAAGAATCATAAGAATTATAACCTTTTTTTTTTGTGTCAACTTACCAGAAATTTAGCAGCTCTGTCTCATTCATTCATTTTCTTTTCGGCTTAGTCCCTTTATTAATCCGGGGTCGCCACAGCGGATTGAACCGCCAACTTATCCAGCATTTGTTTTACGCAGCGGATGCCCTTCCAGCCACAACCCATCTCTGGGAAACACATCCATACATTCTCATTCACACACATACACTATGGACAATTTAGCTTACCCAATTCACCTGTACCGCATGTCTTTGGACTGTGGGGGAAACCGGAGCACCCGGAGGAAACCCACGCAACCACGGGGAGAACATGCAAACTCCACACAGAAATGCCAACTGGCCTAGCCGGGGATCGAACCAGCGACCTTCTTGCTGTGAGGCGAACATGCTACTCACTACGCCACCGTGGCGCCCAGCAGCTCTGTCTGATGATTTTATATTAGAATGAAAAATCCACGCACAGAACTACTGTATCTAATGTTCAAAACTAATGTTGACCCCTCTATGTTTGTAGTTCTTCGTAAGCCCATCAGGAGCGGGAATTCTGATGATGTTAGTGACAGTGAAGAGGAACTGGCAGCATTCTGCCCAACAGTAAGTCCAGAAACAGACGTTATTTATGACATGTGGATTTTAAACAGCTACATGACCATGAGTTTTGAAGATCTGTAAGAGTTAAAAGATATTAAAAAGCAACTAACTTTTAACTCGCACTTCTCTAAATGTTTTGCATCTATAGTTTGATGAAGCAGTGGTGGCAAAGGAACTAGCGCTGACTGACTCTGAGCACTCAGATGCAGAGATTTCATACATGGATAATGGCACCTTTAACCTCTCAAGGGGTCAAACACCCCTCACAGAGGGCTCAGAGGGTAAGACACATCTATATTCTTATACAATGAAGAAAAGAATGACAAGATCTATTTTAAAATGCCAGGTTGCTAAAAAAAAGTGGTCTGTGCATTGATGCTGGGATAAAATAATTTAGAAAAAAAAATATTCATTTTTATCTCACACACACACACACACACACACACACACATACACATTCATAAATTGCAGTTGAGAAGCTAAATCAATGAAAATTAATTAATTCATAAATTTAAATCATACTAATCAAGAAATTAATAATAAATAATAAGAGTGCTGGTCTTTTTTTTAAGATTCTTGAAAAAATATATTGCATTTTCCATTATTACACTTTTTACTTTAAAATGAATTGGTGCTGGGCAAAGATTAATCACATCCAAAACAAATGTTTGTTTTCACTTATATTTGTGTATTAAATGTATTTATGTATATGTAACACACATAATGAATGTATTAATACACAAATATATTGTGTATTAAATATATGTAATACACACTCATACATAGAAACAACTTTTTAAAGAGATATTAAAATGTAGATATTATCTGTATCATATAAATAATATAAAATATAAATTTTCCCATATATAAGCATGCATCTGTGTATTTATATATACACAATAAATATAAACAGAACATAAACATATATTACAGTGCTTCCCACACATAGGCTTTACTTGGGCAGGCCACCCAGGTATATTACTAGCTGCCCAAGTATATTTTTTCCTATTATCATCATTCTTTTACACTTTTTTTTTTGTATCCACCCAATATAAACAAACATCTGTGAGCGATTAAGTAGTGGAAAATCATCTCTCCTTTACCCATTTCATACTGCTCGTTCTGTGTGCACGAGACCTGTCAACACGTCTGCAGACAGTCACGTGCACTGCAGACCCACAGAGACGCGCACCTTTTTGCTTCCTGCCGGTGTTTTTCAATCTACTAAAATGTCCGGGATTTGTTTTTGCTTTCATTTTCTAGGCTGTCGTTAATTTTATACATTTTATTTATTATTAAATAATTAATTATTTAATCTAAACGACTCTTTACTAAAAAAAGCTTTACTTGACTAAAAGTAAAGAAAACTTAATTTCGTCCTCTCCGAGTATTTATTAATCATTTGAAATGGTCAATCAACTCATTTGCCTTATTTAAATAGTCTACGCATATATACATATTCTTGTAATTATTGTAATTTTCAAAGATATTGACTGTTTTTATCTTTTTTTCTGTCATTTATTTCCCATTTGCAGTATATTTTATTAATTTGATTATGTCAATATGTTACATATTTTATCCATCTAAAATGATTTGGCAATACTGTACACAGTGTCATGGCAATAAAGCAAGCATAACTTGAATAAGAGATAGAGAGGAGCAGATTTTACCATTGGATGCACATGGCTCCTAAATAGCATAACAGTAGTGTATTTGTTTTTATTTATTTCAACAGTCTTTTTTAACTTTTAAGGTTGAAAACAGATCCTTAATAAATAAAAATAGGGTTAAAAGTCAAATCATGTTTTGTTTGTTGAATATAGTTAACTGTTTATGTGCTGTGGGTAAAAGGTGTGTTTTAATCCGTCTACCACCGCAAGTATATTTCAAGCCTGTGGGAAGCACTGTATTATTATTATTTTATTATTATTACTGTATTATTATTATTTTCAAAACCATTTTTTTAATTCTACCAATGCCCTGTCTATTAAGACTAGTTTATATTTTGAACTAATTATTAGGCCAAAAAGGAGTGTCACATGACTGACCATCTACCAGCATATCTTGTTAAAATGTTATAATCATCACTATTCATTCAATTCATGATAGTAATCACTATTTATTCAAATAATAGATCTAGACAGACACAGCGATCCAGAAGAATCATTTGCCTGTGGGCTCCCAGACTTCCCCTCCATCAACCCAGACGCCACACTGATGGAGGACGATGATGACGCCAGCATCGGGCTGCCCAGTCTCAACTCCGCTGCGCCATCCGGCCACCGCGGCTCTACCTCCGCCCTGCTGGACCTGAACACTGAGATGGACTCGGACCAGGAAGACCTCGAACTCTCCCTCGGCTCCCTAAATACTACCTCTGACCTCACTGGCAACCTGGCAGGGGTCATCGCCAGCAACATGATCCAGGCAGCCATTGCGGGAGCCTTGCAGCCCCGTCCACCGCAGGGCCCTCGGAGGGAAAGCGGCCCCCGGGCTGGAGCCGCTCCCAGGGGATTCAGGAAGCAATCGAGCTCAGAGCTGGACACAGACCTGGACTATGACGGAGAAGACTTTGAGATGCTGGATCAGTCCGAGCTCAACCAGTTCGATCCATTAGGAGGAGGTCAAGGTGGTCAAAACCGAACCCAGGGATCCAGCTTCCTGTCCAACTTTCTGGGGAAGCCACAGTGAGCGACGATTTGTGGATGCTTTCCTCCGTCTGTCTGTTCCTTGTGTTCCTCGCACCTTGATCCGAGTAGAAGTTTGCAGTGTTTGTTTGAATGTCAGCCAAGATGCTTTCGATTCTTCTTTTTCTTTTTTTCTTCTGACTGAGTGAGACGGAGAAAAGCGTGTTTGTTTTGCACTGTTAATGAATGATTAGAATCACTCGCCAGGATTTCTCCCCTGGCTATAGTTGATATCACTGTGAATTAATCTAGTTTGTTGTCTGACTCTTCGTCAGATGTGCTCAGTGAGCTTCCGTGTCCTCTTTCGTTTGGTTTTTTGGTTGTGTGCGTGAGACTCGGGTGCGAAAGACTCCGATTTACTTTGTAGGCTAAGCAATAGGACAACAATCATACAAACATACGAGATCTCTTTAAAGTGATGGTTCACTCAAAAATGAAAACTCTTTGCTCATCCCTCGAGCGTTCCAAACCTTTTGAGTTTCTTTCTTCATTTGTACACACACAACTCTTCCGGAGAATGTTGGAAAACAGCAGCCGTTGACAATATACGATTTGTTTTCCTACGTTCTTCAGATTATTTTGTTTTGTGTTCAACAGAAGAACAGAATTTCAAATTTGGAACCACTTGAGCGGAATTAAATGATGAGAGGTTTTTATTTATGGATGAACCATCCCATTAATGGGATTGGTCACTCAGAAATGAAAATTTGCTATTAATTTACTCACTCTCATCGTGTAGGTAAATTTTTCTTTTCTTCAATATGACAGTAAAGATGTTTAGCTGAAGTGATTTTTCTAGCACTTTAAGGGTCCAAAAATAAATAAATTAACCATAAAGATGAAAAGTTTAATAACTCATAGAAATGATAATTAATAGAAATTAATAGTTGTGACTTTTGGCAATACATTGAGGTCTTAAAAAAGTGAAACAATCATGTAACCGGAAGCTGCAGACTCTCGTGAATGCACTCAGGACTGTTTGCAGAAGCGGTGTTTCAAAGGTAATAATAATGTTGTAGATGATAATTCTTGGACAGACCAATCATTTCTCTTTATTGGACCTCAATGTATGACCAGAAGCCATGGGTATTAATGTAGCTTTGCCTGCATCTGTGTTTTTGACTGTCAAAGTTCTGACAGCTGTTGACTTGCATTTTCTGACTCACCAAAGACCACAGTTTCAGCTAAAAATCTTTAAAGAGTTCTACTGAAAAATAAAATCTAGCAACATCTAGTATGGCCTAGGCGTGAGTAATTTAAAAGCCAGTTTTCATTTTTGAGTGAACTAGACCTTTAACTTGTTAAAACCAGCAAATTTTCATAAACTTTATTTCTTATAAAGTTTTCACATCTTTGTTTTGTCATACAGACTGTGTTGTTTGTGGCTTCAGTAATAACACAAGGGACCAAATCAGACATTCCACCGTCAGTGCTGACCATGTGCACAGCTATGAAGTCGCTGAAGATTGTGAAATCTATAGTCAAGACATTGCTGAGCAAAAAATCTGAAGTAATGGTGACATATTAAAATTGCAGCCTCATCTCATGGTAATAAATAATGTACCATTATATTTTCCCCAAACTTAAGTAACTATTTTTTTTCTGTGGAATATAAAAACAGATTAGTTTTTTAATTCACTGGAAATCAGTGGATCAGTTATTTTAGCAACATTAATCAAAATGTCTTCATGTTCCACAGGACAAAAGTCATACAGTCAAAAAAGTCATAGTTAATCAGTGATTATTTTTTTTGTGAACTAACCCTTAAAGAGTTTGCTTATGGTCACTGATTAATAAACAACACGCAGTTTTTCACTTTACCGTATAATTGCACCTAACCTTTCCTCACCTTTTATTTGCTTCTTCACACGCTAACATTCTTAAACAATTCAATCTTACAGCAAAGAATACAAATATTTCTTAAAATATATAAATTATTTATTCATCGCCTGGTAATTTCTGCCTCAACTTTCAAGTAAAAGTACCTTTTTATTTGTCATTTGGCTCATTTTAGCATTTCTTCCACAGTGACATGTACATGTATGTTTATATGGGGCTGGATTTCTTTCTTCATTACTTGAAAACCAAGAGTTAAAATCAATGGTAGCGAAGATTTTCTACAGCAAGATTTCTCTAGTGAAAAATAAGGCAGATTTTCACTAGATTTTCTTTTCTCAGTTTTTTAAATCTGTTTATCTGTCAGTCTGTCAAAATAAATATGAAACATCCCCAAGCAATCTCAGCAATGCTGTTCATCTGGATTTTAAGGCAGTACATTAATTTTGCTTGTAATGACTACCTCAAAGAAGACATTGGGCTATAACTGCCACCTGTTCATACACAGCCTTTAGTCAAACACACCTTTAACTGTTAGGACTTTACACAGGAACCTTTTATATACAGGTCAAACTATATCCTCTGCATCCTGGTCTGATATGAGATTCGGAGCGTTAAGTACAGTACTAAGACACAAAGGATTTAAGTTCATCCTTTCTTGTGTGATGGAGCTGTTGAAAAGAAATGAGCAGAATTTGCTGTTTTATTTGCCGTTTCTTTAGTACATGCTGGCCCATTTTTCTTTCGACTTTGCACTTTTGCCAGGTTTCTGTTTCTGAGGCGATTCTGATTATATATATCTCTCTGCTGGCTTTTCTTTATCGCGTATGCTGGAAAGCAGGAAAACTGCGATGAAAAGGCATTCTGTTTTCAGAGATCAGTCAAATAAAGGTTTTCTTATTTTATTTTCCAAGCAAACAGTTTGCTTTCCTCATTTTAATTTAAAGTAACGAAGCAGTGAGGAAACAGCTTGTCTTTTTTTATCTCTGTATTTGCAGTCTGTCACTTCCTGCTGTTCCAGTTTATTACATTTCAAATCCAAGTCTTATTTCATCCAGCCAACTTGAGTTAGTTCAGCATTAGTTTAGAGTTTTGCTGTGATTTACTCCACCTCCTTCTTTTTTTCTGTCTTGCTTGATTGTGAGCTCTAAGGTTTTGAATTGCTGCTGATTTGTTTTTATTTTTTGGATTGCTGTGGATTTTTTTTCCAAGATAATTTATGTGTTATACGTGACATATGTTGAATCGTTTTTTCTCTGGATTGCTGAAATGGATGAAGCATAACACATAGTTATTTTTAGATATTAGGTATATTTTCTCCTTTTTAATTTTGTTTATTTATCATTATAATTCATACAGACACGTTTCATTGTTAACAAGGGCAATGCAGAAATATTTTGGGTGGAAAATTGATTCATTGATTGTCTTCTGAATAAAAAAAGCATGAAAATATTTTAGCATTGTATTAAGTGTGTCAGTGTAATTACCATCCAATGGGAAAATCTGAACATTTACCTCGTCTATTCTTCTTTTCCTGTTCAATTCAAACTAAAGTCAACCAGCAATTCAAATGGAACTGTGGAGTCCTGGTTTAAAGATTGAAAGAAAATAATGTCCGGCGTCATCTATTGGTGTTTTATTGATGTTAGTGATTTAAATTGAAGTCAGTTTGAAGTCTGCCATGTTGAGGCAAACGCAAACTACAGAATCACTCATCTTCTCTTTCTTCGTGTGAGCGTGTTTATTTTCAGGAGTCTTTCCATAGCTGGATTCTGCAGTGTCAGTGATTTCTATTTCTGTACAGAAGTATTTTCCTTTATTTCCCATTCTCTGTAATTAGGTTTTGATAACTTTTGATGTGCAAGACAATAAACTGATGAATGAATAAATTCTTGAAGTGAAAAGTGTGATCTTTCAGTATTATTTTAAGATTTCATTCTATCATTTTAATAAATAATTTTAATAAATATTTTGAAAAAAAATCCCAGTACTGAGTTGCCAGAGCAGAATGAAGTGCCAACTTATTGAGCATATGTTTTACACAGTGGATTCCCTTCCAGCTGCAACCCAGTTCTGGGAAACATCCATACACATTCATTCACACTCATACACTGCGGCCTATTTAGTTTATTCAGTTCACCTTTAGCGCATGTCATTGGACTGTGGGGAAAACCGGAGCACCTGGAGGAAACTCACAGGGAGAACATGCAAACCCCACACAGACTTGCCAGTTGACCCGGCTGGGACGTGAACCACAGCTAACCACTGAGCCACCTTGTTGCCCAAAGATGCTGTCATTTAGACTATATTTTTAAATAAAATTACAAAAATGTGTCATATTTTCATGTTTATATTCATTTTAATAAAACACCGTACCAGTTTTACAAGAGTAAGAAAATGTTATATTTGATAACCCTGATTTTCATTTCTTATTTTCTAGAAAGAAAGATAATCTTTGAAATTAGGAAGAACATTTATATAAACAAAAATATATTAATAGCATGCCAACCCCACATTTAATAAAACAAGTAAACCCAAAGAAAATACAATTGTCCAGTTAAATTATAAATTAATTGCCATAATAGGATAATGTAACAATCATACTTAGAATCTTTAGTCTTTAGTCTTTAAAAAGCAATAGTTTGAATAGTATGCTCCATTTATTATTATTATCTCTTTTGTGTGTGTGAAATTTAGTGACTGCGTTTTCCGTAACGTTAGATTTTCATATAAACTCATTAGAGTGATATATTTGATTCCAGAATCTTTAGATTTTTAATTTTTGTTTAAAGCACAGAGTAGTTGAAGTAAACATTTCAACCAGAAAGCTAAACATTAAAGCTAAAAAATAAATAACACCCTTAAGGTGCAAATTACCACTGAAAAAACAAAAAACAAGTGACATGTCTTCACACTCATTCTTACAAAAGGTGCAAATATCAGTAACAAGATATCAGTAATCAGGACAAGAGTGCATTACAGGGTTAATATTGTGCAAAATTTTAAAGTGCACCTCTTTTATTTTATTAGGTATACAAAATGTATAACCATGTTTTCCTCTGCTGAATGTTTTGGTGAAGAAGACTCTGCCTGGAATTGATAATCTCTGTTAAAAATATACTTTACTTTAAATAATCTTGTTGAAAATATTCAGAAACTATCTGCTAATTAGATTTTTTGTTATATAAAATCCTAAGTATTTACTTCATTTTTGATTGGTAATTTTTTTTTTTTTTTGCATCGGTCGTGTAAATAATTCATTCATTCATGTTCTTGTCGGCTTAGTCCCTTTATCAATCCGGTGTCGCCACAGCGGAATGAACCACCAATTTATCCAGCATTTTGTTTTTACGCAGAGGATGCCCTTCCAGCCACAACCCATCCACACACATATATAAATGCCACAAAACTAAACACAAACGGCGCCTTCAAAATGATGACGTACGCAGCGTCGTCATCGGCAGACCCACAATTCAACTCGGCGCGCGAAAGCTGACTGAAGTAAACAATCCAAGAGGAAGAAGAACATTAAAGTACAATAAACTACAGAAGCGTTCAGGTCATTGAAAGATCTTGACGGAGTACACAATGAGCAAAAAGGACAGCGCGGGTAGGTGACGATTGTGAAACTTCAACGAGTGAAAGTTTTTAGCTTATAAAACAGTCAGGTCTGAATGATCTTTTTGTCACACACACAGCAGTCGCACAGATCCTCGCTTACCTGAATGAGAAAAACAGACCCTTCAGTGCTCAGGATGTCTTTACCAACCTGCAGAAGCAGTGTGGACTGGGGAAAACGGTAGAAAAACAAACAAACATTCGACATACATTTATGTACTGTATATATGAACCACATTTCACCAGTTGTGTTTTGAAGACATCTGTCCAGCAGATAAAAGAGAACATTATGGCCCACAAACAGGGCTTAGCTTAAGCCAGGACTAGACCTTAGTTAAATTAGGCTATTTAAGCCACATTAAAAAAACGGCCTAAGAAAAATACATTACTGGTGTGCAGCTGGAGACAAAAATGTATTTTAAGACATTTGACATAAGACAGTTGAGACAGCTCAAACATTCAGTTTAATCCATTACTAACCTTAAACCTTGTTTGTGAAACTGGGGGTAAACCTTTTTATAGCACTTTACAAACATTTTGTAAAATTGGAGTTGTGTGATTTTCGTTTATTACAGAGACTCTTCTAAAATGTTTTATTATCTTATATTACTTTTACAGATTATAACCTGTATTTTTTATTTCGCAATCCTACAGGCGGTGGTCAAAGCAATGGAGCAGCTGGCCCAGGAAGGCAAAATTAAAGAGAAAGTCTACGGGAAGCAGAAGATCTATTTTGCTGATCAGGTTGGTCAGATGCAATGCTTCATATTATATTTTAATAGAGGCACTTGGGCTGTAAAGATTGGGTTGATGTTTAATGACATAACATCCCCATGTCATTCAAATCCCATATGACATTTGTTTATTTCCAGATTGTCTCTTAACATCGGAATTACACCACCTTATTTTTTGAGCTCTTACAGTAGGTGGTGACAGTAAACATTAAAATGTGTTTATTATTCAAATACATTACAGTAATTTCTTCGAATGCTTCATTTAGTAATAAAACAACTATAGTTTTTATGAGTCATTGAATCCTTCATTCAGATTTGTTCACTTTGTAGATTTGTTCAAATACACTGATTCATCCAGTACCAATACAAGAAAAGTCTATATAATTTGGTAATGACTGGATTTTTAAAACTTTTTAATAGGGCAGGGTAATTTGGCCTAAAATCTAAATCTCCATTAATTGAACATTTTAACTCAATTACAATTAATAAATGATTATTTTCTTTATTTATTTGATGTTTTTGTTCTTATAATTCACTGAAAAGTTTTGTACAGTAAATATGCTCACATGTTACAAGCGAGAGATTTTTGAAAGAAGAGTGCATTACTATTTTAAAAATAACTGAAGGAAACACACACTATCTACTATCCATGATTATTTATTGAACATCAATAAATAATAAACTGAAATTAAAACGCACGTTGCCTAAAACACGGCTTTCCGTGCCGCCCACCCTCGTCACCGCTACCAAACCAGCCAGTCACGAAGTTTGCGCTACACATCGGTGTGACGGGTAGTTAAATTTTTTTGAGACGTGCGCAGGTATGCGAAGGCTGAGCCGGACCGTAAGTGTGCGTTTGGCAGAAGCATAATATCAGAATAATGTAATAATTACAAATCATAATATAATAAGTATAAATTACCCTTGACAGAGCTGGTCACGTGACTCCACACACAGTAGGAAAGTAACTGAAAACTGAAAAAAATTGTCCTGGAAAAATTTGATCGATAAGACTCTGAATGCCGATTTCGATTGCTTTTTGTTTATTCTCCCAGCCCTACTTTTTAAAATAGAATTTATTAATAAACAAACAAAAAAATCTGCAGCAAATATATTAATTTCTCTGAAACCTCTGGTAAATGTTTTAATTTTTTTGGTTGTTATACTGCTTATTCACACTATTCATACACACTTTCTTTCTTTTTCTTTTTTTTTCCAAATAGTGTTTTTCAGTTTATCCAGAATTATACAGCACTAATCACAACACATTTTTAGATCTGTGCACACATAATTTTTTAAAAATACATGAGCCCTTGGAATCAAAAAACTTTCTCTCTCTATCATCTATTCTCTGATGACATGTTTACTGGCGTGAGGGCAATCATTAGAGATCAAATCAATAGCAAACATCAACAATGCAATCAATCCCTGGTGAACAAAATGATGACCCATCTTGTATTCTGTCTTGTTAGAAAGCCATTTGATTGTATATGAACTTCATTTCATGCCAAGCCATAAAACAAAAAGGGGCTGATATTGCTGAATCAGCCTAACAGATGTCTGTTCTGTTCCTCAGTCTCAGTTTGAAGATGTGAGTGACGCTGAACTTAAGAAGATGGATGTTCGCATTGGGGAAATCAATACTGAAGTACAGACCATCTTACAGAGCTGCCGGCAGTTAGATTCAGGTGTGTACTTTATTGTGTGCTGCTGGGAAAAGATGTGTTGCTTGAACTTGTTCACACACTTGCGTTTGGTAAAAAGTTCATGCCTGTGCACACAGAGCTGAAGGAGTTGAACAGTTCACTAACCACAGCAGAGATGAAGGCACAGATCCAGGAGCTGCAGGCAGAGTGTTCTGGGTACCGAGAGCGGCTGGAGAACATCAAGTCAGCTACAAATCATGTGACCCCTGAGGAGAGGGAGAAGGTTCGAAAATCACTGCACTCTTTATGTCTGGGGATCTTTTGTTTGTCATTCGCATCTATTTTGAAATCAGAGGCACAGATCAGAATTTTTTTTCTTGCTTGCCAGGAATTTCATAGTTTATATACAGTTAAAGACAAAATTAGGGTTAGGGTAACCCTAGCCCTCCTGTGAAAGGAGCCCTATCTCTTCTTTTCAAATATGTCCTAAATGCTGTTTTTACTTTCAACACATTTTAGTACAATAATTTTTATAAATAATTTCTAATAACACATTTTTTATTTGCCATGATGACAGTACATAATATTTGTTTATTATTTTAATAATTATTATTTATAACTGTATTTATTATTTATGTAAACGTATGTGTTTATTTATTAATATTTAATCAAGAAAATAGTATTTAAATGCAATTTAACTGCTTGACAAGGTTAATTTGGCAAGTCATTGGACAACAGTTTTTTTGTCCCTTAAAAATCAGCTAAGGTCAATATTATTAGCCCATTTTTAAAAATTGTAAAAAAAAAAAATAATAAATTAATTTTAAATCATTTAAAAAATATACTTGGAAAATATTTCATAAATTATTGTTTACATGAGAGGCAATTGTGTGTGTGTATGTGCGCGCATGCACATTCATATATAAAAAAAACACATTCACATTTATAATATAAAGGAACTAAGTTTGGCTCAATAAGAAGGGATGTCCCAATCAGTTTTTTTGCCATTCACTCAGAGTCATTTGATTTTGAGTATCTGCCAAAACCCAATCCGATACATAAAATAATAATAAAAAGAAACAGATCCAGGATGTTCCTTATTTTTTATTTAATTCACCTTATTTTAACTTCTGTGAGGTAGCTTGAACAATCAAATAATAAATAATATAAATTGTTCATGCTTAGACTTTAGTGCAACATTAAATATGAAAAACAAATGTAATATAAAAACAAATAGCACCTCAACCTAAAATACCTGGCAGGCAATCCCAGATTTACAAATCTC
>CAIGQQ010004433.1:160723-173305 GCA_903798035.1 Danio albolineatus | reverse complement strand
CTGGTGAACTCTGATCTGCCAAATCACATCATGTGATTACATGAGACCAATAGAAGATAAAATCATGACCTCCATGTACAGAAATTTGACAAATCGAGCGATTGGTCCATATTTCAAGTCTATTGTTTTTTTTCCTAGCCCCTTTCACAGCACCGTATGACAGAATTTCGCAAGCTCAAACTCTAGTGTGACCACGGCTTTTCACATCTACAAAAACACTATTACATATGCCAGGCGCTTGCACCTTGTTAGTACAGCACATGTAAAGAAATGACGACAAGTTATTGGTGGCTTGTATATAGAATTTGCAGTGTGTTTAAGACGTGTCTCCACTTTTTGTCGTGATCTAAAGTAAAGCCGCACTTTCTTGGTGGATTGTTATTAAACAACAACACTACTACATACTCTGTCAGTGTTGTGTGTTTGTTTGTGCTTGCCTTTAATCTACACCTGCCTAAATGCATACCATTCACACACATGACGTCCTACATTTCAAAGACTCTCTTTTGAGTGTTTACTCAGACAAGACAAAGGCAGCGTCTTTAAAAAGAAGTTTTCTGATTTACAGTATGCGTTTCCAGTCCCGAAAATGTCATGTAAACGAACAGGAAAAACGCATACAAATTTTGTTATCTTTCTTAACAGAAGAATGAGGGTGTCAGGTAAAGCCTTCTGAAACCTGATAAAAACCTGCAGGAGAGAAACTGAATCTATACTTGTTAGCATGAGCTGTTAAAATGTTTCCGGCCCCCCTCTCTAAATAACTAACTACTCACGTTTTCATAATTTTCAGCGCCATCACCTCCTTCCTAAGTGTGGAAACATCCTCTTCCTGCTTCTTCTTTTCTTTGTGGAGAAACTGAATGTAGTCGATTGCTACACACACACACAAAGTTGCTGAGCTTTTTAATTCCAGACAAGATGACAACAGTATATAAACATGTATTGAAGATTCTCACTCTTTTGCAGGACTGTAGCTTTGCTTATCTTTTGCGTGGCCATGGAGAAGTCTGACTGCTGCTGACATGTAGGCACTATAGACTGCAGGTCATCATAGCCTTTCTGTGAGATAAAGGTCCATGGAGATCATTTGAGTGAGTTAAAAAACAATGTAAGTAAGATTTTAAATATACAGTATAGCGTAGATTTAGCTTGGATGGAGGGGACGCATCCCCACCAATATACAGGTGTGTAGAGTATCCAAAATCTATACTCAAGTAAAAGTACTTACGGAAATTTTTACTCAAGTAAAGTAAAAGTAGCAATCTTAAAAGTTACTTGAGTTAGAGTAAAAAAGTCGCTGATGAAAAAATTACTAAAGTAAATAGTTACTAGTTACTTTTCATCATGTATATACACACACACACACACACACACACACACACACACACACACACACACACAAAAGCAGTGAGGATGGTAGCAGCAAAAAATAGGTGGACAAAGGAACTTTTTTTCAACAAAGTTATTAAAGCGCAAGTTCTCTACTGAATGAGCCCATCATGATAATACCAGTAATGCTCGTGTTTTCCCAGGTTGATATAGTCTGTGAATAAGATGCCCTGAAAAGTATTTCACCCATCCCCACCAATGTCAAGAGCAAACCTATGCCTTTGTGTGTGTATGTAAATTACAATCGCACATATATAATTACAATTATACTGTCAAATAAAATGATTGTTGTCCTAAATACTTTTAAATTCTTGTTCTTTATTTTATAATGACATTACATTACTGTTATATTGAACTTAACTGGTAATAATAATAATATTTAGCACTGCCATACATAAAGAAATGTATTTTCTGGCCAAATAATGAAAACCAACTAAAAAATGAACAGTAGACTTAGAGCTTAAAAAAGTGTTAATAATAAATCAAGTAAAATAGTAATAAAATAATAAATTAAATAAATTAATAATAAATATCCAACTTTGTTTTTAATTTTATAATTATTATTATTTTATAAATTGTCTTTTATATTCTGAGGTGTCCTTGTTAAATTGTAACTATGCATGTAACTACTGTATAATATAGTAAGTGCATGCAATTAATTATAGTAAGGTCTAGAATGTGGGTTTGGGTTTAGTTGTATGTAATTATGCATGACTAATTGTAATAATTGAAGTAAGGAAACCTAACATGTAAGATCACCTAAAATAAAGAGTTACCTTTTTCTATTGCTTAGATTTATCATGTTTCTCATACTAGTCTAATGATAGAAGTCTTTGGCAGTTATTTTGCATACTGTGCTATAATTTATTGGTACTTGGGCAGTTGTATAAACTACTTGCAGTATAATAGTATTAAAAGGGTTTTTTCTTCAAGACTGGGCCTATTTAATTTAAAGTCAATTACAATAGAAAATCTGCTTTCAATCCGAACCAAACAGGTTACCCAATGCTAGTTTATCATTCATACAAGGATACTATTAAACTAGACATTACTTTTCTTTTGTCAGCTACTATTTTCCATGTCTCTGTCTGTCGGCCTAAAAAGCGTCACACATACCTTGATGGCGTCCCTGCGTTTCTGCTCTGCCTGTGTGTGCGCGTGCCTTCTGCGGTCTTTATATGACTCTTTATAAGGCGTCTCATGCCTGTTGTCACTGTCTTCATCATCTGAACCAATGAGAGGAACAAACATCTGTTAGCCTGAAGTCAGAAGTCCTGAAGATCACACAAAAAACTGAAGCAAAACTACATTTTAAAACGCAGATGAAACGGAAACATTGACACATTTCCATCCAGTATATGATGTACATTCAAGCGGACTAACGGAAAAGATTTTAACATGTCGAGTGTTTAAAAGGTATTATCGGTTCTTATCACTGGTTGTTGAAAATCACAGGCAGTTTAATGTAAATATACATAAAGTCTGGCATGCAAAAATCACCAAACAGAAAATCCACTTAATTAAAAGAAGGAAAAATGAATGAATAAAACGCTTGCATGGACGAATCATTCACAGTGAACGGTGAATGATGAATATCCATGTAATTATGATTTTAAAAGTGGCAAGCAAACAGATATGAGGGAAAAACAGAAAACAATGAGAAATTCAGAGTGAAGGGTTACACACACAAACCAAATGGCTATGACACTGAATGATTAGCAGCATCATCACCTGTGTTTGGTACTGAAGAGGCACTTGTGGATCCGATGCTGTTGGCTCTGGACACTAAACTTCCTTTACGTGCGGTCTCTGCAAAGAAACCTAGAGATGTGGAAGTCATGGAAAGTGTAAATCTATGGTGTTCGGTTAGTCCAATATTCAACAGCACAAAGCAAGCAGTTTTAATACTAGTGTTAGCTTGTTTACTAATACCAGAATTAGTTAATTGTCATACTAGTAAGTGTCTGATTAATACATTAGCTTCAAGTAATTATTAAAGTAATAACTAAAAACTACTTTTAATAACCTTGTAACCCTAGAGCATCACAGATTTGTTTACAGCATCAATCACGATTTTGACCATTTCAATTATAGTTTGTCTTAAAAATGCAACTATTTTGTGTTAAACAAAACACTGTTTTAACAGCTTATATGTATATTTTTTGTGAATGGCACTGGAATAAAATATTGCCGTTTAAATTGGCTTTAATGGCTACATCTTTAATAAGGTCCTGGGTTGAAACCATTTTTGTGCCTACTATAAAATTTATTTATAAAAGTAAATTGGGTCAAATATAAAAATGTCAATAAAAATACACCAATTCTCATGTTTGGAGCTATTTGGCTGGTATATGATTTGGTATGATAACCTTGGATAAAAATATCCCGGTTTAAAGATATTGTGATTACTGCTCTAAAATATATATTTTTTAAAATGTCTTACGTTTTTTAAAATGTCTTACATTGTCAGTATACTTTATTTTGAGAAACTTTTAAAATATTTTGGAGCAGTAAACATGTCAGGGGTAATAATTCAAATAAATCATAGACTTCTGCTGCCTTCATTAGTTTCAATAACACTGATTTCTTTACAATTTAAAATGCCTATCTTTAGATATCTTTGCTAAAGATACTGTTGTCCTAAATAAAGTAAATTTATATAAATAAATAAATAATAAATGTTTTTAAAAAAATCTTACATATACTGTAGGAACGGTATAGCAGAACATTTTAAATTTAAAAGCTTGACTTTTCCAAACCACAGTATACCTTGAAAATGGTTATCATCCTATGCCTACTTGCAATAACAGCCAAAAACGATTGCAAAAATGTCCATAACGATTGCAAAAATGTCCATACAGAAGCACACGTTAATAATACTGAATAGCACCTATCCTATTGTTATTCTAAATGCCACTCACTTATATGGGGATCTATTTTTACTAGTATGTACGTATAGTTTTGAGTGGAATGTATTCCAAATATGTGACCATATAAATATTTTATATACTAGACTGAAGATCACTTGATACTAGTTTACATTATGATTGTAGTACTTTATCATTCGATACTGATACCTATTAAACAGATGCTTTAATAGGTAGTATCTAATGACAAAGTACTACTATCTCTTAAAATGTACTAATTAACAAGAACTAGTGTCGTATCTTTTATTTAATGCCATGCCAGTCTTTTATTTAATGCCATGCCAGCTTCCTTTGCTTAGGCTCAGTCCCTTTATTAATCTGGGGTCACCACAGCGGAATGAACCGCCAACTTATCCAGCATATGTTTTACGCAGCGGATGCCCTTCCAGCTGCAACCCATCTCTGGGAAAAATCAATACACACTCATTCACACACATACACTACGGACAATTTAGCTTACCCAATTCACCTATACTGCATGTCTTTGGACTTGCAGCCCACAGCAAGAACATGCAAACTCCACACAGAAATGTCAACTGACCCAGCCGAGCCTCAAACCAGCGACAGAAGTGATCATCAGACGTTTTAATCATTAATAAATCATTAATAAATGACAACAGCGCTAAAACGTTTCGGGGAAAACAACTGAATAATAGTTCACTTCATTAATAAAAGTATTACACAAACATTAAGAGCAGGACAGTTCACTAAACTATATTTTAAGAGAGAGAGAATTTTTTTCTTCTACATTTTAGTAAAAATGCAAGTGTCAATAAGTACTATTACTTCAGAAGATACTGGTGTCAAAGTAGCTGCAGGTAGCATAACATTAGATCAGGGTCAACTTTATAGAAAGAAAATATTAAAAACAGCTTGCTATGGTCACGTTTATGGTTTTAGTTTACTGACATTATTTTTCATCTTGGTAAATGAACTGGGAAAAAAGCAGACTGATAGCTGAGACTGGAGTAATAATTGATCTACTCACTGTGGTCAAAGCCGTTGTCACTGAAGGTGCCATCCGTCTGCTGAGACATGGTGACAGGAGGTGGAGAAAGACAAACAGAAAAACAAGTCAAAACAAGACTCACTGATGTTGATAACCAACCCCAACACAGCCTGAGTGACCTGTCCTGCCTTGCACCTTTATCTAGGACACCTCTAACTCCCTACTGTGAAGTGTCCCAAATAAACCCCTTTAAAAGCAGATATTTAATCTACATACATAATGTGTCTCAAAACTTCCAGATTGAGCAATCACTGACATATTGTCACAGTGCCATTACAGTCTGTGGAAATGAGGGCGTATTTTATTTAGTGCGTATGAAGAGAACAACGTTAAATAAAGGGACAATAAAGAGAGCAAAAAGGGGTCTAACAAAACAAAAGAAAGAACCGCGTAGAATCGAGTCCTTCAAGAGAGTCGGTTCCGTGGTTCGAACGGGTTTTCGATGCCTAATAAACTGTCAGGCTAGATAGGCAGTTACATACGTTTTGAAACGCAGCCAGAAATAGTCAATGTAGCCAAGAAGCAAGTTAGCTTAGCGGTTTCAACTCCTGAACGTCTGTTACAAGGCTTCCTTACTAATATCAACAACATGAATCGTACATTTATCAAACAAACGTTCAGAATAGCAAATGTCAGTGTTTCTGCAGTGATTTGTTTTAATTATCAGCACTGGAAAGACAGATCAGGATCATGTGGGAAGGAGGATAATTGTTCTTTGACTTGCTGAACTTTAAGGTTAGCCAGCTGAGCTAGAGAGTGAAACCAAGCCATACGGAACAGCGTAGATTAAAAGACACGCGAGTCACGATGGTGATTTTGAAGGAAACGGTTGTATAAAACCAACACACGGTTTTTATGTGACTAGTTTTGCTTACTTTTAGCCAGGGATCCTCCGGCGACGCACTGTTTTCCGTCATTTTGGAATAAACAATGACGGGATGTTACGAGCTGCGCCTCCTAGTGGCCATTATCTGTCTACAGATTTATCCCCAACAGCGTTTGACACATTTTGGTGACTTTCGATTAACTCGCAGTTGATACGTTCATTCAATTATTCTTTATACACCCCTGTATTAATGTATGAATACAGTTCATACGCATCAGCTTATATTTAATCTCTGCATGATCTCTTACATGTACAGTATGTGTTTATTCCACGTGGTGGTGCTATAAGAGTTAAAATTAGAGTTAAAGATTACTCATTGTAAATGTCTCTCACACACACACGGATATATATATATATATATATATATATATATATATATATATATTGCATTTGAAAGCTGTTTAACTTCCTTCTTAATAGAAGCTCTTCATTTAGCAGCTTGTTATAAAATGTATAAATATAGACTGGAGACCATTATGCTATGCTGTATTATTTAATTATATTTACATGCTGTGTCTAACATTTTTATAATATTTGCAGTTTTGAGAGGATTTTATTTTACAAAAAATATTGTGTCTGGGTAATCTGCATAATTTCTTTTAGTTTGGACTGAAAGCAGAAAAATAAAAAATATGTTTAATATGTTTTAAGGTCTATTAGCTCCCTTATTATTTTTATTATTATTGGCTACAGAACAAACCACAGTTGTCCATGGCTTGCCAAATGAACTTAATTGACATAGCCTTTAAATGAGATTTTTACAGTTTGAATAAGCTGAATGCTATCTTGCAAAAAACTAGTAAATATTACGTACTGTCATCATGCCACAGGAAAAAAACTACTGTTTTAAAATGTTTTGAAAAAAAAAACGTCTTTCCATTAAACAGCACATGGGACAGATTTAAAAAAGAATTACAATTTTACAGGATGATTACAATTTTTGCCTTTAACTGTGTGTGTGTTTGCGCGTATGCTGGACAGAAATTTGTATAATGACATGGGTATGACTATTACAGGGGTACTGTATGTGTGCTTGTTATTCAAAAAAACTAAAAATCATACTTAACTAGGTCTTTTCACATGCAAAATTTGCCACAGGTTTCCTGTGAGGGTTGGGTTTGGGGGTGGGGTAAGGCCATAAGTGGTTTTTACTGTAGGCCTATAGAATACATTATGCCTATAGAGCATCCTTGAAAACCATCAAAACCAACATGTGTGTGTGTCTGTGTTGGGGTACATTTCAAGAGAATAAGACAAAAAATATGATCTTTTTGTCAAACTTCTTTCTTTCTTTCTGTAAAACACTTAAAATGTAAGGCAAGTTTATCAATATAGCACATTTCACACACAATTTCATGTACATTTCATACACAAAACTGCATATTCTATATTTGCCATTCTTAAACATTTAGATTTCAAATATTCGTTGTGAAAGTCAAAGTACTAATAGTATTAATCTGTCAACTCTGTTGTACAAATTAGGTCAACAAATGTGACAATTCAAAATTGTCTTCCCTGAGAGAACTTTAAGCCTAATATATTATAGAAAGTTTTGCCTTGGAGCAAAAATATCAACACTTTAAATGAAAACTTGGCATGATGGTGTGCAATTTCTTAGTCTACATTCTTGCTAGCAATAAAACCCACAGGCCTATACTGTTGTTATTTTAGTTTTCGTCTAGTCATTGCGATTGAGCTCCATGTCATTACGCTATTCTCAAAATGCATTCTGACTAAAAGGTAGCGTAACGGTGAGTTAAATGTGTTTTCAATAGACTGACGCTCACACTTAAAATATTCCAGTTAGCCGATATCGCGAAGATCGGTCAGTCAATGTGGTTTAATGCATTCCCGTGATGGCCGGTTCGCGAACGAATCCTTCTATTTAACTTGTACTTCTTCGTGAACCGGTCGAACCAGTCATCGCCACGATCTGATAAGTTTATTGAGTTTCGTCCCCTCTCCTCTCATTCAAGTCCAGTTAACCAGCGCTTATAATATTAGCACAGAGTCAAAGAGTCATTTCGGTTCCGAGTCGGTGCGGTGTCAGTGATAAGGCAATAATGTAGCTTGAGCTCCATAGTTTCTATTTTATATTATTAGCTATTCGGAGTCGTCCGAAAGTTTTACAAATACCACAGCACCGATTCCTGACTCGAGAGTGAGAACTAACTAATAACGTCGCGATTTTGGTTAACTTCCGAGGGAGTGTCAGACACATTAAAGTAAGTAACTTCTGGATTAGTACTCGGCCTACGGGAGAACCGTTTCGAACGAATGGTTCGATCGGTTTCTCGCTCGCGGACCGGCCATCACGGGAATGCCTTTTGAAAA
Organism: Danio albolineatus; assembly: GCA_903798035.1. Taxonomy (NCBI): domain Eukaryota; kingdom Metazoa; phylum Chordata; class Actinopteri; order Cypriniformes; family Danionidae; genus Danio; species Danio albolineatus. Next base: position 164,757 of record CAIGQQ010004433.1, on the reverse strand, counting down.
CCACACCGTTCCGATGTATTAATAATAAAAAAAAGATTTTAAAAACATTTAGGTGTGAGTAATGGACAACTATTGATAGACAACTAACTCGACATTTTGTCAGAATTTTGCTGTAAAGCTTTATTCAGAATGCATTTTAAATTGTTGCAAAAATATCTGCGGGTGTTCAATTTTAATTCAGGTATTCACATGTTGATTCAATTTGGGTTATATATATATTTTAAATATTTTTTTGCAACTTAAAAACGTAAATCCTGGTATGTAAAAGCAATTGTAAAATATGATGTAATTGCATGCGTGATGGAGAATGCAAATTTTATATTTTTTTCATACACTATTGCTGTTTAGCATATTTCAAAATGAATTTTGCTACCATAAATCAGTTTTTGCACTCTGGATCCTCTGCTCTGCGTTTTGTCTGCATTATAAAAATTGACTATGAACAACACAAGTGAAATTTTTTTTTGTGTTTTTTTTTAAGTGTGACAATTTAGCTTTTTTTATATCGAGTTAATTAATACTTTCTTATTTATACAGTATGGTGACAATTCTATAGTGTTTCGTTCCATTCCTGTCTAAATTTTATAGGCTACTACATATATATACATCAGAGGCATAAATGGTAAAATTTGGATTTTCATTAATGAATATGTTGAAATAAAAAAAGTTAAATATTTAATTAAATTAAATATTTGAATTGTAGTTGATGTTAATTATTATAGTTGACAGTCAGGAACACAATTCACTACAAGAAATAACAAATAACATATTCTGGTGATAAAAAGTCCTGATTAGCAGTTTACGAATATAAAAAAAAGTATTGAAAGATACAATACAGGATACACACACCAGTAGTGTAACATCTATAAGACTTCTGAATATTCGAATACAAACAGAATTTAAACTGACACACCCAGTGTGTCTCTTTCGCTCTCTGTAGAGCGGTGTTCAGGAAGCACTGATGCTTCTGCTTTTTTCTGTGGTTTCCTCCTGCTCTAAAGTCTGCTTCTCTCTCATTTCTGTAACACACACAGTGTGCTCGGACAGGTGCCTTCATGTAAATTCAACAACATCTGTCTTTTCTGTTGGAGGAAACTTCATGTCGAAGGGCTGGACTTTCAAAAAGCTGAGAGAGATGCTCCAACATCTGAAGGAGAGGCAGACGACTGGAGAAAAGGCCTGTTAGAGTGATAATCAACGTGCAGCCATGCTGAAAGCCTGGAGGAGATGAACTTTTACAGGACTTATTTTTTTAATAGAGAGAAAGCATAAAGAAGAATTTCTTTATTAGTTTTTCAGCTAATGTGTGTGTACGATTTACCTTCCATTTTCTAATCTTGGAATCTGAGAAGACTTTTAGGAATTTGATTGGTGTGAATTCTCCTCCTCATCAAGAGCTTCTTCACAATCACTTCCACCGTCTCATCCTAAACCCTGTATTGCTTTAAAAGGTGTCCATATTGACTAACAGCATGTCCTAAAGAAGCCCATGTGCTTTTACTTACACTGGATTGGACGGACTATAAAAATTGAACAAAGAGATTGGCTTTCGGGAATCATCTGCAGTTTGTCCCAAAGCAATCGAATATCCTGGAATTCCTAAGGAAAGCTGTGATGGGTAATGCAGCAGGCGGGTTGGAGCAGGTGGAGGGACAGGAGGCCAAAGGCTCAACGGGAGGCTTAAACCCTGCTCCCTCCATTCTTAAAAAGAAATGTGCCCCTCCAAAGCTACCCATGCCCCCTGAGGAAGAGCTAGAAGAACGCTTCAATGTGGTTTTGGTGAGTACTTTATACAGCACACCGACATGTAAACATTAGGCATGCAGCGACACAAAAAGCAGCTTATTCTGACACTTCCTGTTATGCTAGAAACTACTGGTTTGCGAGTTTTTTTTCACTGTCTTTTAATTTTCCCAAACTATACATGTAAGACAAAGGAGGAACTTTTAGTTTTTTTGGACAATGGACTAATCAGGGATAACGTGAGGATTTCAAAACAAGTGCAATAGTTCACGTGAAATACAAAATGAAGTAATGTTTGGAGAAATGCTTGTGACTTCATGCAGAGACTGTCACATTAGTTCCACATGGGCTTTTAGTACAGGAACCGGCAACGGCAGCATGACAAATTAGGGAACTTCTTAACAGAAGTCATAAGACAAAACAAGGTCCTTTAATCTTAGTGTTGAGTGACCTTTGACAATGTGATAATGTCTAATCAGGGTCTAAAGGCATGCTTAAAATGATGCTTAAAGTTATTCTCTTCACCATCCCTTTTGTTGGACAGGGTTGGACCTACACAGTAAAAATATCTGTTAATGAACAGTGTCTGTATTTTGTGATTCACAAGTGTTTTCCATTTATGTATGGTTGTGAATTGCATTATGGGACTTTGATACAACACCAACACAGAAAATATATCACTTTAAACTATCATAAATGTTAATAAAAGTCACTTTTTCAAACTTTTTAAGTTTAAAGGCTGTTGGAAGTAAGATTGAGGTCTCATAATGGAATTCAAGAGCATAAATAAACAGGGAAAAGTAAAAACATGAATAACAAAATACAGAAAACTGCTAATTTAATGATATTTTTTACAGTTTACTTTATGCTAAGTGCTATCAACTACTATTCATCAGCATTAAAGTTAATTATTTAATACAGTGCACTTATCATGTACTTGTCTACATTTATATTGTACTCAAATTCTATAATGTGTGCATGTGTATAATTTCTATAGTTACATCAATAAATTAAGCAACACCTTAAGCAACACTTAAACCACTAAACCTGTATAAATCCTAAACCACTAGCTAAACAGTTCTGACAGTTCTTACACAGTTAATCTTTAAGTAGTTTGATTTGTTAATAGTTAAGGACACCTAATGTAAAGTTAGACCATTTCATCATTTACTCATGCTCATGTCATCCCAAACCTGTATGACTTTTTCTTCAATGGAACATAAAAGCAGATATTTTGAAGTATGTTGATAACCGAACCATTTATGATAATTCAACTTTTATATTATATCAACAAATACATTAAGACTGTATTGGAAACCCCATCAAATAATGTGTCCTTTATTATTATGTAATAAAATTCAATATATTACACTTACTGAACTTTGCATTGTTAAAAAAAAACGCTGCATATAATTATATCTCTAATAAATTGATGATTACTTTTACTTTGACCCCTTAACCCACCCAAAAACCTACCCTTAGCACCTGTTTTTAATCTTACCTCATCCCACATTGATAGCATATTATGATACTTCTATACCTAAGCATAAGCCATGTAGTTCCTTATTTTACCCTGCACCGGTGACCTGTACTGTAACACAGAGTGCTAAATAACATGAACACAGTACATACATTGTTTCTATAACTGTACATTAGTACTTAGTAGTTTTAAAGAAGTGGAACCATTACTTCTAATAAATGCTACTTTATGTGCCTCACTTGTTACTATGTATTTCACAGAATGACGTCCTGTTGTTGAACGCTCAAAGCCTAATTTCCGCAGTAAGATAAAAACAGCCTTCCTTGTAACAAATGGCCATTTGATCCTTCTGAAAGTACTTGATCTGAATGCATTTGTGTTCGTGAATGCTCAGGAGGGCCTGGCTAGACTGTTCCAAGATCTGTTGATGAAGGGAATCCCTTAAAGCCCTCTGTGCACTGCTGAGGGTATGGACAAAACCAGGGATAATCCCTACTATTTTGTCCTGGAACAGTGATTAGAAAGCGATAATGCCAATGTATCATCATCAAAAATGGTCACTATTTACCGCGATTTCCTCTTTACAGGGCACTTTCATAAACCCTGTACTGAACATTTAACGGATTAATAGTAAGTGATATCTGTTTATCAGTTTAATCACCACTTCATTCACTTTCTTGCTTAGTACCAGTAAATAAACCACATTTAGTTCCCCACCCAAACCCTGCCCAACACATCTCTACATCTCTCTACATCTCTCTACATCTCTCTCTCTCTCTCTCTCTCTCTCTCTCTCTCTCTCTCTCTCTCT
>CAIGQQ010004433.1:107357-154224 GCA_903798035.1 Danio albolineatus | reverse complement strand
CACACACACACACACACACACACACACACACACACACACACACACACGTGCGCACACATAAAATGATGACAGTTATAATGCCTCATGATTGAGGTTATTCTGTCTTGGTAATGTCAAGTTGTTATGTCAAAGATGAAGGCTGGTTGTGATGTATTTGTTTATGTCAAGTTGTTATAACAAACAATGTCATCTTTGCATTTTAAATGTCATAATTAAGCAAATGACTCTTAATAACAGTTGTCATAAGCATGCATAAAATCTCATTCATTTCATGACATGTCCATGATTATAAAGGTCTCATGAAAATCCCTTCAAACTGTAGTGTTGCCCAAAATTGTGTTTATTTTTAACGACAATAAAGGATAATACAAATGTGTGGTTGCATGAGATGATGTAAATGAAGGACGGGAGATTAAGAAGGAAAAAAGAAGACAGCGGTATGAGGTCAGGCACTTAATGTGGTGAAACTTCGTCTATGCACTTCCTGTGTGAATATTTGTGTCTCTATGACAACGGTGGGATGCAAATTTGTAGCTGTGTGTGCAGAGAACAAGTTATTGTGGCAACGCATGCATGTAACTAAACTGTATTGCTTACCTTGCACATTCTGAAGGCCACAGTGTATACCACCTTCAGTGAAAACTGGAAAGTTAGGCTGTTAGTTCAACATCGGATACTTAAGTATGTATCACTAGGTGCCAGATGTAAAGCAATAACTGTGAGGAATATGAAAGGGCTCTCTAATTTTCATAACTGTTTCTAAATAGTTTTTATAATGTGTTTCAGAACATATATAACTCATTAAACTTGCCTGAAAACTCCAATTATGATACAATGACTAAGCAGTGACTTAACATATTGCAAATTGTTGGTTGTTCTCTAATTTTAATCTCCACGCCATCATCCGTACTGTAAACTAGTCTATGAATAGTTGCTCTTTCTCTCCTGTCTATTAGGAGCGATTTCAGGTGAAAAACCCACCTTCGGCGTACCTGACTAAAATCAAGAGCTTCTACCAGGACCAGGGTGGAGTGACACGCAGGGTCAGTATCATCTCTCTCTGTCTGTTCTTTCCCTCTCCACTTTCCTACTCTCATTTCTCTCACCTCATGTCATTTCTGACACCCACCTGTGGAAAAAAAGCCCAGATGAAACCTTTTGTTAAGAGGTGAATGATTGTCTGTCAGTCGGTTAGCGGTTAGTTTACTGTATCTCTGCGGCTCTTTCTCCACAGTTCAAGAAACGTGTACAGGAGTCAACTCAAGTCCTGAGAGAGCTGGAAATATCGCTGAGAACCAATCACATCGGGTTAGTGGTTGCTTTATTTTGTCGTGTACTGCAATGACTTCACTGCTATTTCTGACCAGTGTTGGGTTAGTTACTTCAAAAAAGTATTGATTACTATTTACTTACATCATTGCATCATTTTATAATTACTAGGTCTGGAAAGTTGTTAAAGGGCTAGTTCAACTACAAATGAAATTGTGTTATTAATTACTTACCGTCATGTTGTTCCAATCCCCTGAGATCGTCCTTCATCCTGAAATTAAGATATCTGATAATCTGAATGTAATACATTCAATGCACAACTGTAGTAATACAAAGCTTAAGAAGAACACTTTTGTTTGCCCCAAAAAGCCCTGAAGATAGAACTTAGTTTGTATGCATTTCCATTAGGGTGTGTGACCACCGAGTCCCGATTTGTTTTTTTTTTATCATTGGAAGACATGTTTTTTTTTTTTTTTAAATAACAGCAGTGAAGCAAGGCGCTGAGTCTGCACTTTATTCAAATCGCAAAGTATATTAAAGTATTTCTAAAGGATCTGACAGTTGTAGAAGTGCTCATAGCTGAGCGGTTTCAGCAGTGCAACATGCAAGTGTCGCATTAACATAGTAAACATTCACTTTGATCTCACATAGGAGTCCTTTTTTACATTTGATTGTGCACAAAAGTTTTCTTGAAGCTTCGCATTACACTGCAAAAAATAAATAAATAAAATAAATAACAATAATACCAATAACTACTCGGATCCTTGAGCTTATACCAGATATTGTTGTTGACAAATTTCTGACTTAATTAACTGTTTTTTTACTATGTGCAAACATCTTGATAAATGTGATCTTCTTTAGTTGAAACATATACAGTAATTACTCACCAAAATATATTTGCATATTTGTAAAATATATATACAATTCCTCAGTCAGTCTTGATTGATTTATACAGAACTGTTACATTTATTTAACAGTTCTGAAGGCAAGTACAATGTAATTGTAATGCTAAAATGATATTAGTTGTCAACTAACTGATTAGAGTATTAGTAGTCTGTGCGGTTATGATTAAGTTGACACACTTCAAAATTAGTTATAACCCGAAGAAAGTAAGTAATAAGTGTTAGCATATATTAAGCAGATGGTCTGTTAATACTCAAATAACTGCTAATGACTTCAAAACTAGTTGTCCACTGTTATTCTCTGATAAAAACTGGTAAAACTTGACTGTTTGACCATCTGCTTACTGAGTAATATTACAAGCAAGCTTGCATTTAATTAAAGAGTTATCTAATTATTACCGCTCAGGAGTGCGGTCGCAAGCTGTATCGTTACAAACATAGTTCATTGGTTTGGCGTATCCCAAATCCGTCGTTCCAACGAACATTCGCAAACTGTGTCGCAAACCTCTGTGCTTGCAACTACACCTCTGGAGCTGTAGTTAGAAACATTGTTCCTGGCTGTGTTCTATTCTCAGTTATCCCCCCTATGCCCTATTCATTTTATAACATTCTAACATCTAAAATTGGAATGATTTTTTAAAAAAAGCATTAAAGTCATCACTCTTAGGTCTAATTTGCTTTCGAAGCATAAAGTTCAGTTTTAGCGATCTTCGTGTTTAATTGCATTCCCTTCACCGTGCACTTTGAAAACATTGCTGTCATTTTGAACACAGTCGTGGCTCATGACGAAAGCTATAGGTGACCTATTATTTAAAAGCGGAATTTACGTCACGTCTCCAAAGCTTGTGAAAACAAATAACAGCTTGTTTAAATTCATAGTAGGTTATTTATTAAGTATCTGTACTGTATATGACATGGGCCTGTTGGTAAGAACATTTCTGCAGTGGTTTGCATGTGGCAAATTGTAAAAGTAGACTTTTCAAAAAAACTAAACAAAAAAAAATATCCTACTTAATAATAATAATAATAATTATTATTATCAGTTCTATTATTATTATTATTATTATTATTAATATTATTAAAGTAGAATTTTTTCATTTCCTAATAAATTAATATTACATTTCATTTCTTAATAAATAGTCTCATTATTCATTTATATGATTTATATATGATACTAGAATATGTTAGCTTTTGTAAATGATTTTATGTTAATTTAGAATAGAATATTCCCAATAATATTTGTAAAGGAAACATAGCCCCTATATGTGCCATACATATATTTCAATTAATTTGGAAAGCGAGAGCATGTTTTTACCAAAACTAATATTGGATTGCTTTTTAAATGCATGTGTGTAAAAAAATATAATTTGCACAAAGACATTATGGGGTTCTTTTCTAAAGAAGTTGTTACCACCCCGTTTAAAGCATCATTGTGGGCGTTTTACGGTATAACTAACCTGGTTCAAACGATGGATCTGCGACAGAGAAACTACAGGTTTTGGGAAACACTCGTCACTACATCATTCTTTTCCCAAGCGATGCATCGTACTATGATAGTTCAGCCACGAGTTAAGCCGTTGTTTAGGAAACGCACCCCAAATCAATGCTTTGTGTCTGATTGTCTACTTTTGAGGCAAGCAGCCTTGTAATAAGTGGGATAATAAAGTACATAAAGCCCGACAGGAACAGGCTCAGTAAGACTGAAGGACTTTATTTTGTGAAAAACAACTAGTTAGCTTTATCATGTACATAGAGTATTAGTAGACTGTTTGATTAACAAAATTAGCAAAATGTCTAGAACAACAAAAATTCCCTATTTCATGCTGTTTCTTCTGTTTAAACTGTAGGTGGGCCCAGGAGTTTCTAAATGAGGAAAACCAAGGCTTGGATGTCCTGGTGGACTACTTGTCATATTCTCAAAGTGACGTGCCGTATGTTTATTCTGTCATTTCCTATATAAACCATTAATTTCAGCTAGTGGGTTTGCAGAAACTGCTTCAGAAGATTTTATGACTAAAGCAAAGTTCACACTAAGATTGCTAACCATAATGATTAACTACCCACACCACATTCTCTTATACAAGAGTGTTCCGCTTTGTCTTCTGCCACTTTAAATATTCAAGCTCTTTATGGCAGAATGAATTATGATTGGCTGTCAATGTTCACATCAGCTAGACACTAATTCTGAAACAGAATTCTGAAAGTGATTCTACCAAAATTGTCTGTGCCATTATCACTATAGGTGTGATGTTGACACTTTAATTTAAATATAAAGGGTCTTAATTCTAATATAAATTCTAATAGACGAGTAATAGATGTGTAAACATACATGTAGATGACTCAAGGCAAAATGTGGGCTGTCAGTTAATTTTATTAAATGTCTAACACAAAACTACTTTGTCGGTTAAGTCTTCTGACATGAAATGATTGGAATTCACTCACCACATTTATCATATAAATCCGGTGCTGTTATTTTCAGGTTTGAGGTGGAATCTGTGGAAAATGGTGGCTCTGTATCAGACAGCAGGAGGATGTCAGAGAGATCGGTGGAGGATCTTGCCAAAAATGTCAACCATTCTGCCCCACACACGATGACCAGGGCAGCACGTGCGCTCACCGTCCGGTCAGTCATCACTACAAAAAAACATCAGGATTACAGGACTAAAATGAAGAACTGATATTATACAGACATGTGCTTTTCTTCATACTTAGTGTTGATCTTTTTCTTATCCTGTGAATTAAATCAGAATAACTTCACTGGCACATAGCAGAAAAACTATGAGAATTGCCCGACTGGCCACCCAGAGAGATGATGTTCACCTCTGCATTATGTGTCTACGCGCTATTATGAATTATCAGGTATTTGAAATTCAAGACACAGCTTCTCTTCTCAAAAAATTATTTTAAAACAACTTCATCTGACTCATCCTTTTCTTTTTTTTTTAACAGTCTGGGTTTAATTTAGTCATGACACACCCTAGATGTGTCAACGAAATCACACTTAGTCTCAACAACAAAAACCCCAGGTTAGTGTGCATGTGTTTTTTTCTTTCTGCGGTATACGTTGGTTGTTTGTGGGTTTGTATTCACATATAGGTGACTTCGTTATGTCTCCATAGGACTAAAGCTCTCGTCTTGGAGCTGTTGGCGGCAGTGTGTTTGGTTAGAGGAGGCCATGACATAATCATCTCAGCCTTTGACAACTTTAAAGATGTAAGATGACTAGCATTTCACATATGTGCGTGCACGTAAACACTTAAGATGTCCTCATGTTTTAGTTGTTAAAAGACATATTAAGATATATCAAAATATAAGCAAAATACATTCATTAAAATTGTTGAAATATTTAGTTTTCATCTCGCACCTTTTTGGTTTGGTTTAACATGGTGAGGAATCTTTTATTTTCACAAAGCATGTATTAATGCATATTTGATCTACAAAAATATTTTGAATATGTAATTTTAAATAATTTATTTCCGTGATGTTAAAGAGTAGGATTATCAGTGCTAAAACAGCTGCTTCGTATTTCATTTACAGTCTTAAAAATAAAGGTGTCACAAAGAACAAAGAAGGAATAATTACACGTATTTACTTTATGGTTATGATTGGAATGCAGGTTAGCTTTAGGTTTATTTACATGTCATTAAGCATAATTAACATGTAACATATATGACAAGGATGTGTTAAAATAAAGCGTTTTAGTGAGTTTTTAGTGATGTCATAGAACACAGGTGTCAAATTCAGTTCCTGGAGGGCCGCACCTCTGCAGTTTTATTCCAGCCCTGCTTTAACAGACTTACCTATAGGTTTCAAACAAAGTTCAAGTGCTGCGTCCCAATTCGCATACTATCAGTCCTAATTAGTATGTGAAAATAGAATGAGTATATCCCAAATCGTAGTATGTTGAAAAGAGTATGCCAAAAACTCCCAGATGGTTTACTATTTCCGGTCAAAATTTTAAATGTAGAAGCGTCCATACTCTAATCGCTGATATTGCCCACAGTACATTACGCGTTGGACGTGAATTCGATTAGAACTACAAAACCGGATCAAAAGTGTAAACAAACTACAAACAAGATGGATGCGCGAGACCAACCTTCAAGTAGAGCGGCTTCGGTAAAGATGCTTGTATTAGTTAATATCTAGCCCACTGGATGACGTTAAATGGCGTTGTCTGGGTTATATTTCATTTGTAGCAATAATACTGAACCTATATAAAGATGTGTTTGAATATTAATGTCTGAATGCATAAATATCCAAAGACCTGAGGAGATTTCTCAGCATGAAAGATTATCCTGCTGCTGCTTTTCCAATAAGGTAGGAAATTTAATACGACAGAAATGTGGATGATTGACAGGGTTCTTAACTAAGCAACACAACGATCTGTTAATGAGGAAGTATTATGTCCCAAAGCTTGCATACTCTTCTGTTACACACTCAAAAGTATATATTTTTCCTTCACAAAAAAAGTACATACTTTTAGGGCGTAGTTTAAGTATGCAAATTGGGACGCAGCAAAGGACTCAACTAGTTTGATCAGGTGTGGTTAATTAGGGTTGGAACTACACTGCAGAGCTGTGGCCCTCCAGGAACTAGATTTGACACCAGTGCCATAGAAGAACCTTTTTCACTTTTTTCCAGAGAACTCTACAGTCAAAACTTCTTCAAAGAACCATTTTTTTTTTTTTAAAAAAAAAAAAATGTAAAAAAATTCTAGTATAACAAACATGGTTGAATAAACTTGAAGTTTCTTCACCATCAATGTAAATGAGGAAATTTTTCAAACATTTTTAATAATGTGCTGTTTTTTCACCGTTTTTTAAATTCACTGGTATTGTTTGATGAATAAAAATTCAAGCATTTACTTGACAGAAAATGTTAAAATGTCTGAACCAACCAATTTTGTCCTTATTGACTTATTTTAAATCTTTCTGACCTCAAAGTTTTGACCAGATGATATACAAATGATGCTACTAAAAACACAAACAAATCCTCTGTATTCAAGACTCACGTAAAAGTTTTTGCAGCGTATGACATTATTCACATACTCTGTATGTGGCTACTTTCTCACAGGTTAGTGGAGAGAAGAACCGCTTTGAGAAGCTCATGGAGTACTTCATGTATGATGACAGCAACGTGGATTTCATGGTGAGTGGATTTCACGAATCACATTTATTTGTAATTATGAATAAGATGACAAATATCTATTTGTTTAAAATGGTAATTAGATTTTTCTCTTCGCAGGTGGCTTGCATGCAGTTCATAAACATTGTGGTTCACTCAGTAGAGAACATGAACTTCCGTGTACACCTTCAATATCAGTTCTCCCAACTAGGTCTTGACCAGTACTTAGAGGTCAGTCATGCAAAGAAAACTGGTGGATTTTAAAAAGCATGTATTTCACAAATATGTAACATGCTTTTAGATGTGTTAAATGCGGTATGTACTCATAAAGTTGCACAATATCCACACTGTAAAACCAAACAATCAACCTTATCAAATGAAATGAGTGTATTTAACTAAAGATTTACAGAACGTTAATTCTACTCATTTGAAAAGAGTTTTGAACTCCGTGTTGAAGGTAATGAGTTCATTAAATACCTCATTATTTTAACTTAAATGGGGTAGGTTCACAGTACTCATATAGATTAGTTTTTAACTCAAATGGTTTGTAGCAATCGGTTTCCTCAAAGGGTTTGAGTTGCCTTAACTTATTAGGTTTTACAGTACTCAGTTGGTTTGAGTTCTCTTCATTTGTTGGGGTTTACTGTGCTCAAATTGCTTTGTTTACTCAAATGCATTAACAGTACTCATTAGCATATGTTTTTAAACTCAAATAGTTTGATGCAATCGGTTTCCTCAAATGGTTTGAGTTACCTAAACTTATTGGGTTTTACAGTGCCACACAACTGTTTGTTTTGTATGTGTGTATAAACAGTCCCTTAAGGATATGGAAAGCGATAAGTTGCAAGTGCAGATCCAGGCATATTTGGATAACGTGTTCGATGTTGGAGCTCTGCTGGAGGATGCAGAGAATAAAGGAGATATCGTGGACCTTGTAGCAGATCTGCAGGAGACCAATGCACAGGTTAAAATTACTGTTCAAAATACACGTAATCATCTACTGCATGACATACCTGTACATGTCTCATAATGTAGACAATGTAGGCTGCAGTGTCACTTATAAGTGTTTATGTATTCTTGTGCTGTAGCTGACCACCAGACTGCAGGAATGTGAGAATGGAGCACTGGACAAAATAGCAGAACTGGAGCAACAGCTATTGCAGGCCACTAAAGAGTCAGCATTGCTGAAGGTACAGTATTGCTGAAATGTGCACACTATCCATACCTTCCAATATAGTGTTCAAGATCCAAAGAAGTATTTACTAAGACATACAAAGGGCCCAGATACCAGAAATGAGTCTTTGTAGTATTCATCTGTGCATGTTTTTTTTCTCTCTCTCTATAAATAATGCTGTCAATTATTTCCTATTCTATGTGAAGAATAGTTCTGCAATATCTCTCCAATACAGTATCAAGACACAAATTTGTGACATTGCAGTAAAAAAAAAAACAGGCCACACTTTATTTTAATGTACAATTTATGCTATTAACAAACCATTAACGTAGATTAGCTGCTTGTTAAAAGTAGGGTAATAGTAGGGCCAGGCGGAATCTGCGGACATTTTTTGCTATTTCTGCTGAGTATTTTGTTATAAATCTGCGGATTATGCAGAGTGATTTTGGGAGTATCATAACTAAAATCTTAATATATGAAATAAAAAGTAATACCTTTTTAACTTTTATTTAATGTTTACAATGCGAATCTAATTAGATCCACTTTATTTGGTAAACAAAGCAAGTCTCTCAAATAAAATATCTACTAAAACACCGAAAATAGTACTTTACATACTGTATTGTAAATAAATCACATGAATATTTTCATATTAGTCAATATTATTACTGAAATTAATTTAAAAACGGAATAAATATAAATTTACTCACATTTACACAAGTAAACAAACAGAATCAATGATGGGCTAAAAATCTGCGGAAATCTGCGGAATTCTGAGCGCACAGATTCTGTGTGGCCCTATTGGGTTAAGGTACTGGGTAGGATTAGAGATGTAAAATAAAAAGATAATCCTTTATAAGTGCTAATAAACAGTTACTATCTTATTAATTGGCACGTGATAAGACAGTAATAAGTGGTGTGAATTGTTACTTGAACTAAAGTGTTTCCTATTTGGTCACTTTTTTTAAGGTGTCTTTGTTACAATGTATTAATTTAACTACTATCAGTTAATTACATCTACTTACTATATAGTTAAGGTTAGAATTCAGATTGGGTTTATGTGTATGTAATTATGCAAAATTACTTAATTACTATAGTAAGTACACTGTAAAAAATAAAAATTGAGTTAACATTTTAAAGCAACCGGCTGCAAAGAAATTTTAAGTTTATTAAGCTTCAGTGGTTGAAGTTGTGCCAAATTAATTTAATAAGTTGACTAAAAAGGCTGGTTTAAATCAAGTATCCTTTACAGAATAATTATTCATTCATTTATTCATTCATTTTCTTTTCGGCTTAATCCCTTTATTAATCCGGGGTCGCCACAGCGGATTGAACCGCCAACTTATCCAGCATTTGTTTTACGCAGCGGATGCCCTTCCAGCCACAACCCATCTCTGGGAAACACATCCATACATTGTCATTCACACACATACACTATGGACAATTTAGCTTACCCAATTCACCTGTACCGCATGTCTTTGGACTGTGGGGGAAACCGGAGCACCCGGAGGAAACCCACGCAACCACGGGGAGAACATGCAAACTCCACACAGAAATGCCAACTGGCCTAGCCGGGGAACGAACCAGCGACCTTCTTGCTGTGAGGCGAACGTGCTACTCACTACGCCACCGTGGCGCCCCCTACAGAATAATTAATACAGCTTAATTAACTAAAGATATATTTGCAGCCGGTTGCTTTAACATTTTAAGTTAACTCAACTTTTTATTTTTTGAAGATAGGGAGAAATCAAAATGTAAAGTCTCCTCAACTGAATTTTTTACTTTCATTTTTCCAAACATGCAGTTAAATCATTTTTATGAGTAAATTCAACTCAGAAATATGCCTACCTAACTTACAATTTTAAACTGAGTTAACAATTTGTAAGTTGGTTCTTTTACAGTGTACACAGAACACGTATAACAAGGCCGCCTTAAAAAAAGTGTTCCCCTGCATTTTTTTCCAGCTTATAGTCAAGCTATTTCAGAACTGTAACAAGATGCCAGTCTATATTCAGTCATAAATCTAAGTTAAAACAGCTATCATAACATTATTGATCAACGTGTGGACCTTTTTGGATTCTCAGAAGCTCTGGAAATGAAAAAAATCAAAGAGGAAACACTTTAGGACCATTGTTATTGTTTACATCCCTCAAATTGGTCTATACTAGGAGAAATATCAAAAATGCTCATCAATCAGTGTCTGACTGTAGATCTTGTTTGTAACAGGAGAGCTTGCGGGAGTCCTGTACTCAGGTGAGCACGTTACAGCAGAGAGAACGAGAGCGAGAGATCCAGAGAGAGAGAGAACGAGAGCAGGAGCGTCTGTCACAGCCCTCACAGGTAGACAGAGAGAAGGGGAGCGAAAAAGAGTCCAAACTGGAGAAAAAACTCAAAGAGCTGCAGGATAAAGGCTTACTTCGACTGGAGCGCACAGCCTCTGGAAGCCTGGACATTGACGTCATTCCAGTCACCGTTGAGAAGATTGTAACTCAGACAGGTAGGAGCAGAAGAAGGAGCAGGAGAAGTTTTCCTTCCGGTTGGCATCTAAAATGAATGCATCTAATGAACTGAAATGGTTTTATTCTTAATTTACATTTATTCACTTGGTGCTTTTATACAAAATGACTTGCAGAAAGAAACTAAACAATTTACATTTA
This sequence comes from Danio albolineatus, assembly GCA_903798035.1. Lineage (NCBI taxonomy): Eukaryota > Metazoa > Chordata > Actinopteri > Cypriniformes > Danionidae > Danio > Danio albolineatus. The sequence goes on along the minus strand of CAIGQQ010004433.1, from coordinate 143,101 downwards.
TTCATTTAGGAGATGCTTTTATCTAAAGCGGTTAAATAATGTAGATAAAAGGCACCCTAAAATGAAAAGAAATCAGCAACATAGATGCTTTGACAAGTCTAAGTTAATTTAGCAATTTTTTTTTACATGTATATACACACACGTACAAACACACAGTCAAGCCATCTCACCTGTTTGAAGCACACTAACAAGCACAATGCTTTCCCAGAAACGTGGAGTGTTTGGCAGGGAAAGGAGCATGGCTCCAAATCAATGAGTCAACCAATAATAATGTAACATCTGTGTAATGTTTGCAGTGACTATACCAGATTCTGCTTCTCAAGCCTCGTCTACTCCGGCCGCAGCACCGCCTCCACCTCCTCCACCCCCTCCACTACCTGGCGCTGCAGCACCTCCCCCTCCTCCCCCACCTCCTCCTCCTCCTCCTCCTCCTGGAAGTGGAGGTGCTCCTCCTCCTCCTCCTCCACCACCTCCTCCTGGTGGAGGTCCACCACCACCCCCGCCTCCACCTGGCAGTGGGCCTCCACTACCTCCTGGAGCTCCTCCCGCCCCTGGAGCTGAAACAGGTTAACAGACTCAGCTTTTTAAACCAAATAAGCAAACATACACTTCAGCAGGGTGACTGTATATCCATCTTTTCCGCTGTTTTACACAGGACCAAAGGCGCGTAAAGCAATTCAGACAAAGTTCAGGATGCCTCTGTTGAACTGGCAGGCTCTGAAACCCAATCAAGTGACCGGAACGGTGTTTAGTGAGCTGAATGATGAGCAAGTGTTAGAGGTAACAGCAAAATCATTCTCTTCTTGTTCCCAAATTCTTTTGGTGGGACATAACAGATTATTTTGTAGGTACGAAATGACACTTATGGAACTCATTAGGGCTTTTCACACTGTGCTAAACTATGAATTACTATGGTGTTATTCTAAACACCACGGGTAGAGAGACATTTTACAGTTGAGTTTTACAACTGTTTACAACTGACTATGAAGAACTTGAGAACAGTTCATTCCTAGATTTATTCAATAATCCATTGAATAAGTCAATTCTATAAAAAAAAGGATAGCATTTGGCAACTCTGAAGCTATAATATAAACAGGTGACATGTCACATTCATCCAGTCAATGACACTTACACTCTAAATATGCAAATAAAGAACCAAAGACAATAGGTTTGTACAATACAAAACCCCAACCTACGGAGTCCAGGCATTTTATTCAATTGATTATCCATGGAAAATTATTACCAGTGTGAATTGTGGAGATTTAGCCGGCAGCTAGCTCTCTGCAACTTTCACATGGTCGCCCACTGAAGCTAAGCAGGGCTGCACCTGGTCAGTACCTGGATGGGAGACCACATGGGAAAGCTGGGTTGCTGCCGGAAGTGGTGTTAGTGAGGCCAGAAGAGGGCGCCAACCTGCGGTCTGTGTGGGTCCTAATGCCCCAGTATACTGAAGGGGACTCTATACTGCTCTATACTGCAACCGAGGTCCTGACTCTCTGTGGTCGCTAAAAATCCCAGGATGTTCTTGGCCTCCAAACCATCCCCATATCATAATTGGCTTTATCACTCTGTCTCCTCTCCACCAATAAGCTGCTGTGTGGTGTGCGGTCTGGTGCAAAATGGCTGCCGTCGCGTCATCCAGGTGGATGCTGCACACTGGTGGTGGATGAGGAGATCCCCCCCATTGTGTAAAGTGCTTTGAGTGCCCAGAAAAGCGCTATAAAAATGTAAGGAATTATTATCATTATTATAACCCAGGATTCTGTTTTGAATGACCCAAAGTTATCTAGTGGGACTCCTGCAGAAATCATGTTAATGGACGGACACAATGAAGCACTCTGTGTCTCTAGATAAAAATGCTGGTTACTCTGGATTTAAACATTATTAAAAAAATCTGAGAAGTGGGTGGCACGGTGGCTCAGTAGTTAACTTTGTCCCCTTACAGCAAGAAGGTTGCTAGTTAGAGTCTCAGCTGGGCCAGTTGGTATTTCGGTGTGGAGTTTGCATGTTCTCCCCATGTGGGCTTGGGTTTCCTCTGGGTGCTTCGGTTTCCCCCACAGCCCAAAGACATGCGCCATAGGTAAATTGAATAAACTAAATTGGCCACAGTGTATGAACGTTTGTGTGTGAATGCAAGAGTGTATGGGTGTTTCCCAGTATTGTGTTGCGGCTGGAAGGGCATCCACTGCTTAAAACATGTGCTGGAAAATCAGGGACTAAACCGAAGGAAATATGTAAGAATAATGTAAGAACTTAAGTCAGCAAATATATCTCACTCTTCTAGTGGTTTTTGGACAAGTATCTTTATTTCCGTTTACTGGTAGAAGGAATGTCAAACATGTTTTGAACAAAACGAGGGTGAATAATTAATAGTAGAATTAAAATGTTTGGCCAAACTCTCCTTTAATAATTGATCTGTCAGTTAATCTACTGTCCATTCTCTCATCTCAGGATCTGAATATGGATCTGTTTGCGGAGCAGTTTAAGACTAAGGCACAAACTCCTCCAGCAGATCTTTCTAAGCTCAAGGTTAAAGTGGCTGAGAAGGCCCCAACTAAGGTGTCCCTGCTGGAGGCTAACAAGGCCAAAAACCTTGCCATCACCCTCCGCAAGGGAGGCATGAACCCTGACAAAATCTGCACTGCAATTGAGAGGTATGTATCTTGTGAACAGCAAACTGCACCATTAAAACAACCCGGACCAACACAGAAACTCTCCTCTCTCTGTTGTTGTCAGTTATGATCAGTCTCTGAGCTTGGACTTTCTGGAGCTTCTGGAACGTTTCATCCCATCGGAGTATGAGATGAAGTTGCTCCAGAACTATGAGAAGGAAGGACGTCCACTTGAAGACCTGAGTGATGAGGACCGTTTCATCAGCCGCTTTGGGAAAATCCCACGTCTTTCCCAGCGGATCAACACCCTCACCTTCATGGGGAACTTCCCTGAGAGCATCAAGCGCCTACAGCCGGTCAGTTTACATCACAGTTGCGATTATTGTTGAAGCTTTTATCATGAAATACGATATTATCACGATATTGACCTAAGCTGCAAAAAAGGTTGTTAGCCGGGATGATAATCAAAAAGTTCTTAGTGTAATGATTTAGTGGCCAATCAAATCATGCACGCTTCTCTATTCTGAAAACTCAAGGCAGACCGCGCTGCCTTTTTTTGTTGACGAGAAAAAAAAAGAAGTGCACTGCGGTTTTTAGATTGCTAGGCAATTATGGTCATCTCTATTGCCATGCAGACTTTCCTCCAGGGTTTCTGCTTTTTAATAATATCATGATATTCACAGTTTGTGAAGATATAGAGCTCAGGATTACTCGAAACACCAAACACTAGTCTCTCTTCCATCTTTTAAAGTTTCTTAAGTCATCTTTCATCTCTTTCATGTGATTGGACAATATAAATAACACAACTGAGGTATCGTGCCTTTTCCATTCAGAATTGACTTTTTTCAACTGCAGGCACACAGAGCGCAATGGCAAAAAGCACAAGGTGCGGCAAGTGGTTAAAACACAAGGCGCACAGGGCGCATAAGCTGAATGCAAATTGCTTGTGCCATTAGATAATCATTTAAAAATGCGCCGCTCATCACAAAAACCACAACCAGTGTGACCGGCCCCTTATTGTCCATACAAGTTCAGAGTAAACAAATGTTTTAAACAAATTGAATAGCAAAAGAATGATAAAGTACAATAGGTAAGAGTCATAAGAGTCAAAGTCAACCCTAATCAAACACAGATGATCAGACTAGTCAAGGTGTTCAAGAGTCTTTAGAACACCTCGATTATTTGGATCAGCTGTATTTGATTAGGATTGGAGCAAAACTGTGCAGAGCTGCAGTCCTCCAGGTATTGACTTTGCCACCTATATTTTATAAGGTCTCATTAGTAAATGTTACTTAATGCATTTAAAACAGTTATTTTTAATTAGTTAACACAGTTATTAACAGTTATTAAGTAACATTAACAAGGTAAAGTATCGTACTATAGTAAAGTTAGTTATAACATTACTGAATACTGAACAAACAATACAACTGAATCTTAATAGATATTAACTCCATTTAATAAAATTAAAATTTTTATTTTATTTTAATACATTAGGCATATTGATTGTGAGTTTAAATTGTGAGTTTAAATTAAATTATGTTAACAAATAGAGCTTTATTGTAAAGTTTTTATGAACAATAGTCTTATATAAAGTCTCGTTAAAATAAACGATTAAGGGGCCGATCACACCGAACTCGCTTTTTGCGTTGAGGCTCCTTTTTTGAATGGTTTACTAACGGCCGCAAGCGTTTTGCGCGCTGCTTACTGTATTCACCCTGCATGCTTTGCGTTTTAACTGTCTGTTGCGCCTCGCGTTTAATGAACATTAGTCTTATATAAAGTCTCGTTAAAATAAACGATTAAGGGGCCGATCACACCGAACTCGCTTTTTGCGTTGAGAATCACCTTTTTTGAACGGTTTACTAACGGCCGCAAGCATTTTGCGTGCTGATTATGCGCCCTGCGTGCTTTGCGTTTTAACCGTCTGTTGCGCCTTGCGGTTTTGCCCTTGTGCGCCATGCGCATGCTGTTGATAAAAAAAGTCAACTCTGAGCGAACCCTTAGTCTAGTCTTTAAGCATTTGGTGCTGTGATGACCAACCATTGCCAATAGTACAATCTGAATCTTTAAAAGACAATCTAAAAGGAATAAACAATAAATAATTATTCACAGTATTTATAAGAGCCTACGATATCAATAGTATGCATGTTCATCATCACAATATATTGAATATCAGCATATGTCTAGTCACAATTTGATTGTTGTACTCAACATAGCACAAACGTTGTATTAAAAACTTTTTCTGTAGCAACTGGATGCCATCATTGCAGCATCGGTGTCTCTCAAGTCTTCATCAAAGCTGAAGAAGATGTTAGAGGTGAGTAGAGCTCATTGTGTTCGGTTGATTTTAACGGCGCGCCGCTTCAGTGAAGCTCACTTGTCAATTTCTTGTCGGCTTCAGATCATCCTAGCCTTTGGGAACTACATGAACAGCAGTAAAAGAGGAGCAGCGTATGGCTTCAGACTGCAGAGCCTCGACCTGGTGAGTCAGTCTGTCGGTTGTAACTTCAAGCGTGGTGCTTCGCGGTTATGTTTGAACTGTAAATAACTGGAGTAAGACAAAGACCCAGGTGAGAGTTTGGGAAGCTCTGTTTGGATTTGTTTTGAGAGACAGCTGAACTTTCACATACAGAGACTTTTGATGTAGAAACAAAGAGGTTCACGGATTCCGAAGAAAACAGGGACTGAAACTTTTGCATGGGAAAGAAAATTTTGCTTGCTAATCTTCTGAGGGGTTATAATAATATTAACTATAAATACTATAAGTTCTTATTAAGATTGTTTCCCCAAGTCTTTCAAATGTCTCATTACCTTGCTCTTTTATGGCATGCATAGTAAACATGAATGCACACAGCATTCATTAAGCACATCAAATAATCAAGTAAATGAATAAAAATACTCAGAATTAATATGACAATGATAATGATTATTATCCCTTTGACTGCCGCTCTACTAAACGGTTGACCACGTTTTTACTGTTTTAAATAATGACTGTTAAAGTAATTTACAGGAATGACTGTTTTAAATAATGCTTTACAAACACAGCATTGTTGGTTTACAAAGAAAATCAAACAAACAAAATCCTGTGGCACTACTACACCTGATTTTGGTTTTATTGTGAAAAAACAAAAGAAGAAAGCATGTTAAATGAGAATCTAAAAATATTTTATGGCATACATTAAAAAATAAATGTGATTTAGTATCCAAAAATCTTTTATTTTGAATATTTTTTTAAAAGAAATTGCTCTTACACATCATATTTTCAGATTTTTCATAGTATATGTATTAATTGCGGTACTTTTAACACAAACCAACATATCAACAATTTGGTAGAGGCTGGGATTTTAGAAATGATGGGATGTGTTGAAACAAAATGCACTGAGTGTGTTAACTAGCGACATTAAGGGTTAAGAAATGCAATCCAAACATTTTTCTTAGTGGGTAAGTTAAAGGGTTATTATTCAAATAGTAAATAAAATGTAAAAATCAGTCCAAGGCACTCGGAAAATGTGAAAAAATATTAAGTGAAGTTTGTTTTCAAACTAATTTCAAGAGGATCACGTGCTTATGCTTTATCACAGCTGGCCGCACATTATCTAATCACGATCTCCCAATCATATGATTCCCCTTCTACTATAAATAACCACAGTTCCAGTCTAAAGCTATCTTCGTATGGAAGAAAACCCTCCTTTACCCCCCTTCTCCTCCTTTTCTTAGATCGAGCGGCACGGCGGCTCAGTGGCTAGCACTGTCGCCCCACAGCAATAACACTGCCAGCCTGGTCCTCACCAGGCTAGTGGGTGTTTCTGTGCGGAGTTTGTATATTCTGCCCGTGTCCCTGTGGGTTTCCCCCAGGCCCTCCAGTTTTCTCCCACCATCCAAAGATATACATAATTCATAACAGATTAAACAATTCAGGCTTTGGTCTAACTCCCTTCCTCCTCGGGTGTTTGAGAGCTACCTAATCTCAAGCTCCCCTCTCGCTCTATGAACGGGAGGGAGCCCTGGGCTCGAGGATCCCTTGAGCTCAGGGCTTTCTCTTGGGACAGCATGCCAAACAAGCTTATATCAAATCATCAGCTAAGTGTGAACTCTTGAAAAAGCTTTTTTAATATTTTTCCACTTTTTTTAAGTGCCTTGGTTGACTTTTACTCTTTATTCTGATGAATTCCTTACCCAGAGAGCACCGACACATTCTTTAAGCTACCCCTGAGCACTTCTTGTTTGATTTTGAGTAAATGAAATGTATTCATATGTTATTCATTTTTGTTATGTATCTTTTAATATCTAACTAATCAACATTTGTATTTTATTTATGTTATTTTAGTACATCAAGTTAAACTACATGAAAATAACAAGAATTGTACTGGAAACCAGCTATTTAATCATTTGAATTTACTTCCTTTAAAGTTTATTTAATTTAAAGTAAGCATATTAATAACGTTAGTGTTGGGATACTATGTATGATAACCCCGATTATATATACACAGTATCGTATCTTAAAATAATGTTTTAAAAAGGGTGTCAAGGTGGCGTAGTGGGTAGCACGATGGCCTCACAGCAAGAAGGTCTCTGGTTCGAGCCTCAGTTGGGTCAGTTGGCATTTCGGTGTGGAGTTTACATGTTCTCCCCGTGTTTGCGTGGGTTTCCTCCGGGTGCTCCGGTTTCCCCCACAAGTCCAAAGACATGTGGTATAGGTGAATTGGGTAGGCTAAATTGTCCGTAGTGTACGTGTGTGAATGAGTGTGTGGATGTTTCCCAGAGATGGGTTGCAGCTGAAAGGGCATCTGCTGTGTAAAACATATGCTGGATAAGTTGGCAGTTCATTCCGCTGTGGCGACCCCAGATTAATAAAGGGATTATGCCGAAAATAAAATGAATGAATGTTTTAAAATCTTTTAAATAAATAAAATTTAAAAAAAAATAAAGTTTTTAAATAAACGAAAGTGCATCTCAGTTTTGCATTTATTCAAATCTTTTCAAAGACATAATAAAACAAAATAATATCATGATATACTAGTCACTACTGATGTCACAGTATACATTTTTAAGCTATTTACATTCACTGGGTAGCTACTCTAAAAATGAAAATAATCTATTTACTGACTTAAAGACGGGCGATATTCATCCAAATTTTAAAACTCTGCATGATCCACCTCTGATTCTGCCTTCTACTTTTGCAATATTGTAACTTAATCTGTCTCTGTATCTTTCTTTAGCAGCCCAGTGTTTTTCTCACAGTCTCACTCCTCTCTTGTCTTTCAGCTGCTGGACACGAAGTCCACAGACCGCACACAGACTCTGCTGCACTTCATTGCAAATATGGTGCATGAGAAATACCCAGAGCTTACCTCCTTCCACAATGAACTCCGCTTTGTAGACAAGGCTGCCCTGGGTAAGACAAAGTTCAAAATGCTACACTACAGTTAATGTACACACTGTGTTATGGACATACATACTACAGTACATTCTGCTTGTCAAGTTGCCTCTACTCATTAGAAGCAAGCAAACAACGAATGTTTATGACCACTGTTTTATCGTATCACACATTAAGGCAAATCTTTTACAAAATGATGGTGTTCACAGCAGTCTCTGCCACTTTAAAGACACCAATATTTGAATAATTGATAAATTACTGTCAGAAAGTATAAGATATCTGGTCCTCCAGGTTGGGGGTTAAGCATTGGTCTAACGACTCACCTCGTAAAAAAATTAGATGTTACGAAACACCAACGTGGTGCGGCTTAATATCAACTTCGATTAAGAAGGTAAGTGTCAGATATCTAAGATATTATAGTACTTCAACACACTGTGAGTTGATATCAGTACCACTTGTTGTTCACTTTTGTGATCTGAGTTTGGACTCAGAAACTGTTACATCAGACTCCATGAAATAGAAATTTAGATCTGCTTTCTTCCTCAATCATGACCTAATTCCACTTGAAACGGGGTCCTGAATTAAGAAAAAATAGAGCGGTGCATGATTTCATCCACTGGGAACTGATTGGATTGTTGGAAAACGGAAGTTGCTAAAAAAAATGCTAGAAGATTGATAATACTGTAGATGAAAGCAGGGCAAAAAAATGAGACACACCATAATAGCCACGCCCAAAAGGCCTTCCATGTGACCAGAAGTGAAGAAATGTCATTTCAACGAGGCAGGGAAGGTTATGATATTTGATTAATGATTCTGAGGGGAAATACATTGTTACATATACATTATTTATAACAAGCATTACTACATACATATAAAAATACATTTTGATTTTATTCTGATTTTAAAGTCTGTGCAAAAATGTACAATGTTTATTTTGCTAGCACACATTGTTATTCTTTAGTATAGGGCTGTGCAATATGGACAAAATAATCATATTGCGATTTTTGGAATGAATATTGCGATTGCGATTTTATTTGCAATTTTGGCAGCTGTTTTTGCTTTTTCAAACAAGCTACATACACACATTCTAAATGGATTCAGTGCACAAGAAGTGCAGAACAAAACATTTCACAATGAAATAACAGAGAATTGAGTTTAATAAATAAAACTGTAGTAAAATTGTCTTTAAAAAAGACAACATGAAATAAATTAAGATTAACTAACCTGAACTCTAGTTAAAAACATACTGTACACAGTAGCACTAACTGCCTGATAAACAAAACTGTGATAAATTGTCTTAAAAACAGACATGAAAAAATAAAGATCAACTAACTTCAATTCCAGTCAGAACAATAAATAAAAACGTAAATCAAAACCACCACCAACTTCATCGTGCACGGAATGAGCTCTGATTGGTTAACATCTTTATCCTGCTCAGCATAGCTGTAATTGCCCGGTGTGCTGCGTCAGCTCTGATTGGTTAACATATTAAAATGCACACAAGAATGTGAACAAAAATCTAAATAAATGAATAGATAAAATTGCAACCTTTGCGATTTAGAAATTGCATGTGCTTAAATCGATTAATTGCATAGCATTATTCTTTAGGTGAACAATTAATCCGTGGAAATGAATCCACACACAAAAATGTTCATTTGGTAATCTTCAAAGTCTGACCGCTTGCTTCTTTGCTTAGAGTGAGAGTCTTTTTCTATTGACGTCAGTTTGACACATTAGCCACATTATTTTTACCCACACCCCTCTTGCCATTAGTTTGCTAGGAGGGAACGATGTGCAAAAAGAAAGCCCCGCCCCCCTACTCAATATTCAGTTTCAGTTGGAAATACATCAACACACTGAAATAAGTCTCAGGAACTTCTGCTTCACGCAGACTTTCAAGCAAAATATTTTAGAAAATCTTTTAGACTTGCCCCATTCCAGATAATTTAAGGATTGATAAGTTGCTGTCAGACCATCTAAGATAGTATAGTATTACAGCACACTGTGAGCATATATTAGTACCATTTGTTGTTCTCTTTTAGTGTCTAGCCGAGAATACGGACCCAGGAACTGTGATATCATAAACAAATGATTCTTTTTTGCTCTGTCAGTGTCTCTGGACGGTGTTCTGCAGGATGTCAGATCTCTGGAAAGAGGCATGGAGGGCACCAAGAAGGAGTTTATGGTGCAGGACGACATCCCGGCTCTTAAAGAGTTTGTCAAGGCCAACAGTAACGTATTAGACTCGCTTGTTAAAGATGGCAAAACAGCACAGGTGAGACCACAGGAGCATGCTCATAAACACACACTGTACTGAGTGAAGTTTTGGTCATTTTTAAATTCTTCTTTTGTTCCCTCACAATAAGGAGGCATATGCGGCTGCAGTGGAGTATTACGGAGAAAACCCCAAGACAACACAGCCTTCCATGTTCTTCCCAATCTTTGCAAGGTTCATCAAAGCTTATAAGGTGAGAGACATTTTAATAACAGATATTGAAAGTGTCCAGCACATACTGTACATACAGGCCGTAACTCTCGCACCAAGCACCAAATGCGAGTAAAAATTAGATGAGGGGCGTGAAACTCAGTTCCTGGAGGGCCGCAGCTCTGCACAGTTTAGTTCCAACCCTAATTAAACACACCTGATCATACTAATTGAGTACTTCGGGCTTGTTTGAAACCTACAGGTAAGTGTGTTGAAGCAGGGTTGAAACTAAACTGTGTATGGCTGCGTCCCTTGAGGAACTGAGCTTGACATCCCTGAATCAGATACTTGACTGTAATTTTCACAAATTCTCACAAGCTTTATGGTTTAACATTTGGAAGCAGGAAAACAAAAACATGCAGAAAACTAAAAATAATGAAGATAAACATAAATAACAGCCTTTAGTTAAACGTGTACAATCGTTATTTTAATTAATTGTACATTTGTACTTTAATTAATTATTGTATTGTGTACTTTTTTGTTACATTTATTATTGTTAATAGTATTATTGATGATGATAATATTTTCCATAGATATTATTCCTTTTTTCAAACTGCTTTTTATAAAATAATGCATGTGATGCATATAGTTCTTCAAAGGAGGATTTGCTTGTAAATGTTCTCAAGTCATCAGCCACAGTCATGTGGCAAAATGTTAGTTTAGATCCAACACTCACATTTTAAAGGTAATTAAAGCTGTTTGATCGTTCAGATGCTGATGGGAATTGCTTGAAATAATGCATTTAAAAGAATAAAGTGTTGAATAAGCATGCTGAAAGAGCTGAGCTCCACACCATGAGCAAAGGAACTGCAAGTTTCGCTGCTTGATTATTAATTACTGTCGTGGTCTGTTATCGTGTCACACGACAGCAAGCGGAACAAGACAACGAACAGAAGAAGAAGCAGGAAATGGCAGCAGAAGAACAGGCGACCCCTTCCCCAAAGAAGAAAGAGGGCACCCCTCAAAAGGTTTGAAAATGCATTTATAAAATATGCCTTTAATGCGTGTATGTATGCATGTATGTCATAGTGTGGAGTTTGCATGTTCTCCCTGTGTTTGCGTGGGTTTCCTCCGGGTGCTCCGGGTGCCCCATGGTCCAAAGACATGCGCTATAGGTGAATGGTAGTATATGTGTGAATGACGGCATATGGATGTTTCCAAGTATTAGGTTGCAGTTTGTGTAAAACATTTCCTTGATAAGTTGGCAGTTCATTCCCCTGTGGCGACCCCTGATGAATAAAGGAAAATTAATAAACAAATGAATAAAAGGAATCTCAACATTCCCCTGAAAGTGTCATGTAAATCTTGTTTTCTTATCAGGGTCCCATGATGCCCAAAATGCCTCAGTTGGACCTGATTGCTGAGCTGAAGAAAAGACAGGTGAAGCCCCAAGTTACAGACGGGGCCATTGATGGCATTATCACAGGTAAAAATCTGTCGCCTCAGATGATAAGCACTTTTCTTAAGGTATACAATAAAACTATAGAAAATAAAACTATAAATAGTAAATCCAGAGAAACTGAATTGTTTTTTTAACATAGTAAAAAATAATTATTCCAACAATCTGTACAATAATTATTCTACGTCCGTGCCAGATTTGAGAAACACGCCATACAGAAGAGGCGATGGTCGGAGAGCAGCTCCACGACAAGACAACTAAGAGTGACCTTCAAGAGACAATCCTGGACGCTTCTGTACATAAAAACTGCAATTTAATCTATATATAGTTAAGCCTTTTTAAAAATGTTTCTGGCAAACACACATTCAAACACAAGTACGCACGACAGCAGATGGTGCACACGACCACAAAGAGTCACACTAACAGACACCCATCACACATTAACACACAGCCTTTGAGAATCTGTTAAAAACAGATCAATATAATTGTACATAAGCCATAAAAAAAACATGTACTTTCACATTTAATAGATTTTGGTTTTGCTGTTCATACTCGCTTTTATATATCAGTCAAACAACAACATGAAAAAAGACTCAGTGGAAATGTTGTCGTAGAAGAGAGCTGTACTTTATTAGACACACAACCACAGCAAGTATGTACAAAAGGTCTCAGCTCTCGACGTTTTCTCACAGGAAAAAAATAAATAAAAATGAAATAAAATCACATTTCTCACTAAGTTATCATGGCATCCACACTGACAAATTAATTTCTTTTTCTTCTGTATCTATAGGTGTTTATATATATCTTATTTGTATATAGAGCGACGCTCAGGTGGTATATTCCTCTAGTCTAGAGATGGGACGGTCACAGCGTGGGTAAAGGATCGGTTGATGGTCCGAGCGGAGTTTAATCACTCGGTAAAACACACTCAGAGCTTGCCAATCAAGTCTGGTTACCACATCATAACAGGTTACAGTAAGACTGGACATGCCTGAGCTACAAAGAAATCAGACATAGAAAAAGTCATTTTTTCGTATACTTTGTCTCTACGAGCTGTGAACCTCTCTATTCTTTCCCTTGACTCTATTTTTTTTATTAAAAAAACATGTAGATAACTTTGTTTTTTAAAATCATCTGCACCGTGCGATTGCTTTTAGAATATACATGCATTGCTATAATTATTGTTTTTAGTATTTTTTTCACTTTTAATATATACCTTATAACTCCATCTTTTAAATAAAACCTTTTTTTCTGGACATAATTTTGTAGGACTCTCTAATAATTACGCTTTTATATACATGTTATAGTCTCTTCTCTTTTTTTTCTTTTGCTGTTCAGTACTATTTTAATAATATCGATGTCAGAATCGTTTAACATCCACACATCCATGTAGAAAAATCTCATTTAAGGGACTAAAGAGCTCTGTTAAAATATTCTACATAAAGACGTTCCATCATAGACCATTTATTAACAAAGAATGTGCTTTCTTTAAATGACTCTGTGTTATTTTGGGCCTGGCAAACCAGACATAACTAGCAGAGGCGTCCAGCTCCTCTTATTTCCCCGCAGTCTTTCTGAGGGGGACACTGCAACTTGTGACTCAAAATTAGCAGAATGTGGCAGAAACATTTAAGCAGCGGTTTAGTTGACCAAGGCATTTGTACATTCACTCGAGTTAAACATCAGTTTGTCTCGCCGAGGAGCTAAAGTTTAAGCAATGACGTTGCAGACTTACTCCCAGCCACTAGAGGGCAGACAAGGGCCGTGCAGTTAATTCACTTTTAACACGGTTGATTTCACCCAAAACAAACGTCAGTTAAAGCAAATGACACTCTCAGGTCACAAAACAGATTAGAGCTTTGTAAGTATCCTGATTTCACTCATGTAGTTTGATTCTTTTTGGTGGACAAGGCTTTTTTTTTCTCAGATTCACCCAACAACTTATAATAAAAGAATAAATAACAAAACTATAAACCTGTGGTTAAGATGCAGCTGTACATTATACATAAAATGGGCTGTACAGAGTAATATTTTCAACTTAATATACAAAGAGACAGTTGAATAAATAATTTTGGTATATACGTATTTCCTCAGGTTTACAAAAACAAAAATATGTACAAATAAATCTCAGTTATTAAAAAAAAAATCAACAAACAAAAAATATACAAAGCAAATGTTGCATCATACTTTTTTTTTTTACCAACAGTGTTGAGTGAAAAATAACTTTGAAGATGTGCATATCATGTCTGAGCTGATGTTATACCATGACTTAAGACAGAAAGATCCTACTTTTAAATGGGAGATTTTACCACCTTCCTACATATATTCATCGCAGCCTCTGAGGGGGTCAGGAAAGACTTTTCTTAGCTCACAGATTTCAACCCATGGCTTAACTAAGAGGATGAAGTGTACTTCCTGACAGAAAGTGCTGTAGATTCTTACCATCTCCATTCAAGCATGAAACCCACTTCTCATTTCTGAGAAACCGTAACCACAAGGGTAACGTTTTGATCGTTGCAGTGCGTTCACTGCAGCATGAATTGCTGAATTCATCTAATTTGCTAGTTTGTAATAGTATTTTGAACAGTAGATATTGGAATATGAAGCTTCTATGAACGTCTTTTTTTACACAAATGGAGTTTTGAGGAAAACTCCACTAAACCACAGAGCCATTCATTGCATCATCTCTTGGTCTATCGTAAAAAGTACATTTGTGTTGAGCCACTTAAAGTATCTTCTATATGTAGTGTAAATGTGTGAAGTAGACTACAATTTGGACATACTACATCTGTTATGTCATGTATTAGCATGTATCAGATATGGGAGCGGGGGTGAAGGGGGTTGGTTCATATGTTGCTGGGGACTATCAACTAGGATGACAAGTTTTATTTATGAAGAAAATGGCTAGTCTACTGAAATCTGTATATTCTATACAAAGTATGAAGCTGATTGTTGTCATGTAACTTGCGATGGGCCCACATCGCTTGAGTGTGCAAGCCGCTCACCTCCATTGGAAATAACAAACTAGCACGAACTTTAGAAAAGAGGCGACATGAGAAAGGCCCCTAAAAATGACTATTTGCGGTCTCCAGCAGTTGATCTTCTTGCACAGACATGCTGGATTCACCTGATTTGTTGGCAAATGAGTTCCGGATCTATTCTTTGGCAGTTCATGGGTCCTTCACTGGGGCTTTTCCCTTTAGTAAAGAAACTTTCCAAAGACGTCTGTTTCTTACTCATTTTGCTGCTTGTGGGTTAAATTTGGGCAAGTAAGAGAATAGGCTAATTTTTCAGAATAAAAGACCTTTTCAAAATAAAAGATCCCTCAAACTCAGAGAATAAATAAAATGGAAATAATTAATTGATTAGGGTTAGGGTTTGGGTAACCAATTGATTCACGGATCCGTGGCCTGGTGGTTGAGGACCACTGATGTATTGCATCAGTTGCGTCACTTTAATACTATTCACAAATCCTCTCCTGCGGCCTTCTGGGATAGTGCAATATGATGCTCACTTAATTCAGACTTGTAGTTTTACAGACATGCACTGACCGCCATGTACAGGTATCCATTAACTCCACCAGAATGCAGGTTGTCCCATTCATCATTTTATGGTGCTTTTCCACTGTATAGTATGGCTCACTCTGCTTTAGGAGGTGCTTAATTGGGTACAGTCTCCACTGTAGTCTTTTTTTTTGGAACCAACTCAGGTTTCAAGCAAGCCATACCGATCCTAAAATGTGATGTGTTGAATGAAAATCGCGAATTGGCTGGAGAGAATCGTCACTATCTGCTTCACTGGATTTTAAAAATGAAACAACAAAGCACCAACAAGATTTACCTAAATAGTCAGCAACAGGCACTGTAGAAATATTGAACAACTTAAAGTTCCAGTGAAGTGCTTTGAAATGTGTGTTTTTATCCAATGTCTGATCTCAACTGACACAGGAAGACTAGACGGGACATAGAGTAGCCTCTAGACCAATTGCGTTTAGTCTGTAGTATATCACAACTCTGCCATTCAGAAATGAGCTAAAGTGCGTTGGACTGATGAAAGCCACAGTCTATAATAGTCACTCTGAATCACCAGCTCTCTGCTTTAAAATAAAGCTCACTGCGTAATGGGTCTTATATGTTTTGTGGTCTTTGCCGACTTGCATAAGACCATAAGAGTTAAGGGTCTATAAGTCTGGATTTCGCTCAGAGAAGCAAGTATGTTTTATGAATTCGGACATATTTCTTGGCTCAGTTCGCTGACATATTTTTGTTGTTTTTCACAGGCATAATATAAAGTTTTCTCAGCTTTTTGTATACTTAGCAGATTCAGACATTGATCACAAGTAGATCTTTCATCCACACACCACATTTAAATCATGCCTTAAATTAAGAGATGTCTATAAATGCAACAGGCTGAGCTTGACCTTTTTGTTTCTCCCAGCACCTCCCCATGTGAATCATTGTGCATTTCGGACATGAATTACAGGCCGATTTGGCTGCGAGACACGGAGTAACACCACTAATCTCTCTCTCTGGCCATTTACTCTCGCCGTCGACCTAGTGCTTAAGCCATTATTTTAAACCCTGCACCAAGAGAAATCAATTTCACACATTCGTTTTGTCAGAAAGCTGGAAAAATCTCCCGTCTTGCTCTATTCAACTTATTATATTCCCCTCTCACTCTCACCTTTTCACATTTCAATTCTCTGGGCTCACGAGGAAACCAGCAGGTTGTGGCATTCACACATTTACATAGGAACATAGCAATATTGATGTGAGAAGGGGGAAAAGGCGTTAACAGCGTGTGTGTGTGAATGTCACGATGGCTGGAATGGGACAAGAAGATGAGTGGGCATAACCAGAGCCTCAGTGACCAAAAAAAACTTGCACACAATTGCCTTGTTAAAATGAGAATGAATCTTAGCGCATGAGGTTTTGATAGAAAAGTCTGATTGGCTCATTAGGAGAAAGGATGAGTTGGAATGCTCTACCACACAGATGTCTTCTACTGTGCGTATGCCAGTGGACGTGATCCATCACATAAAGTGGAACTACCTTCAGTCCTCTTATTTGTGACATCCTTACATGGTGACCATTACAATCTGTTTGCTCATTTTAAATTGGAATCCAATTTTGCAATCTGCAAGAATGGTTAACACAAGCTTGTGCTGAATATTTGATGATTGTCAGATCATTGTACTATCACTAGCCTTTAAACCAGGGGTATCCAAACTCGTTCCTGCAGGGCACAGTTTAGCTTCAACTTCCTTCAACACACCTGCCTGGAAGTTTCTAGTACACCTAGAAAGAGCTTGATTAGGTGCTTCGGGTGTGTTTAATTGGGGTTAGAACTAAAATATGCAGGACAATGGCTCTCTAGGATTGAGTTTGGACACCCCTGGTCTAAACCATGTTGTGCTTTTTATGATGATTACTAGGTAAGTAGTGTTCATATATATAGAAAAACAATGACACCTATGAAACTGAGCCTCAATTCCGTCCAATGTACTTAGGTGATTTAAAGCATGTGGGTCTTCAGTCACCCACAATTCCTTGGTTGACATAAAAACTTGTGCTAAGTTATAGCAAGCATGTAAAATGTCTGTTTGAAGACCTAATTGAGTGCAAATGAGAACAAACCTGTACTCTTAGGCAGTGTATGACCGTTAAAGGATTAGTTCACCAAAAATTCAAAATGATGTCATCATTCACCTTTATGCCATTCCAAGCCTGTATGACTTTTGTCTTTTCTGGAACATAAAATGAGGCCCAAAACAACATTCAACACTACAAAAAAATCTCTCTCCCAGAAAATGAGTTATATTGGCTTGGAACAATACATAAATGAGTAAATAATTAGATCATTTAAGGGGGTGAACAGTCCCTTTAAGAGAGTGAATAACCAGCAAAATATCATAGCACCAATTTCAGTTATTTCCCTTTAGCAGTACAACTGTTAGCCAAAGTCTACATTACGAGTAACGCTGCCTCCATTAAGGTTTTTTCCGTATATTTTTAAAAACATTCCATTTGTTGATATAGATATGAGCAACAAAACGTCTCAACGAACACCGACTACAACAGTACTTACTTTCGATTATTGCAACTCTACTTGGTTTTACATAGTCTTACAGTCTTGATTTTACACTTGATGGACATCTACTGAACTTAGCTAGATCTCCAACATGTGAGATTTGGCAAATGAATGAGGGTTTGGGTAAAGAGTCCTTCCCCAGGCCTCCCGTGGGTGTTGTGATGCTGGCTGTGTGGTGGAGCTGGAAACGGGCTGGTGGTGAGTGTCCAAGCCCATCTGTTGGTTCTCTAGATTGGCGAACTGGCAGAAACACAGGTCAAAGTAGGGTGTACAATTTGAATCTGCTCAAAAGCTAGAGAAAAGTAAACCTGTGATGCAGAACATTAAGTTATCCACCTCCATGCACTACTTAATTGTTATCCTAAAGGCGTCTTGGTAAGGATAGCCCTGGAAAGGGTAGGAAACAATACGCTACAGAAACTAACCTTCCAGGAACTTTCAGGTAAGTTGCATTACATGTATTGTACTTGCAGTGTCTGCTTTCCATATGTGGAACATTAGTCCTCCTCATTCATTGTCTTCCGGAGTCGTCGTCTTGAGCTCTGTCTTGTTCTGCTCCTTGTGAAATTCCAGGCTGCGGATGGTGGTGGGTTTCAGAGCCAGTGAGGATAGACTCAGTGAGGTCAAAGCAGAGGGCGATTGGGGGGAGGAAGAGGATGTGGGTGAGGTTGGAGAAGGAGGAGAGCGGCCATTTGAGACGTGAAGAGGAAGGCTTGAAGAGTTGAAGTTCTGCTCTCTGTGTAACCGGTGGTGCCTGAAGGTGGATGAGAGGAGGAGGGCCTCGGCTGAGAGGCTGGATGTGGAGAGACTAGCCAGAAGAGCTTTGGCCTGGTTGGACGAGGCTGTCAAGGAGGACAGTGCCCCCTCCTGAGGGTACTTCCTCAATCCAGAGGGCAGGTGACCAGAGAAACTAGCAGCTCTGGTGCTCGCAAGGAGTGACTCAGTTGCTCTGGCTCTACTGATGTTTAGACTCAAAGCCTGAGGGTCGAACGTTGAAGGCAAAGTTAGGGGGGGATAAGGGATAGGACAAAAATAGAAAAGAAACACCATAAGAGCTAGGAACGAAAACATTTTGGGAGGTCTTTAAGGTTTGGTTTGGCTGCAATGTTAATAATCCCTCCCACAAGACACTTTCTCTAAGCAATAAATGAGGCTCTGGTGAATATTAACAACTGGGTAATGTTTTGGGGCACTTTCTTAAAAGTACACAGGACTGACTAGAAGGAACTAGGTAAAGGATTGAGGGGTTCAATCAGGAGATGCTGATGACGAAGTGGTGGTGAAGACAGCGGAGGAGGAGTTGGACAAGCCTTGGTCAGGTCAGGTTGGACTGGGTCACCCGCTTCTGCTTACTGGGTCGAGGGGTTGAACGTGAATGGTTGCCATGAGGGTCGACGAAGGATGGTGGTATAGGTGAGACACAGGCAGGTAGCAGTGACGAAGAGGAAAATGCAAGGGGTGGGGGAGGATGGGAGGAAGGATGAAGACAAACAAGACAACATTATTCAGGTTAGGATCAATAGCATGATGCTAGCCTGGTACACAACTCTATGTGTGGATTTCATCCCTTTAGACCAAATCCACGCACATTTATAACACTCACAAAACAAAACTGGAACAAGAAACTGAACTTTCGACTAGTACTTGGTGGGTTTATTGAACATATAAGCATCTCTATTACCATCAATCACTCACGAACACTTTCCAATTTCTGTGGAACAGGATGCAAAAAGCGAGTCCACTGAGGTCTGCTCAGACTCAAATCAGTTGAGAGGGAGATGGACAGCAGGGAAACAAGGAGTGAAGGGGAGAGAGTGATGGGGTAAAGATAAAGCCAGAGTCTTTCCACATGAAGTGCCAATTATTCCACCCTGATAGAGCAGAAAAATACTCTCCATCTATATATCGCCCAGCATCTCTCTTCCCTTTAACCTTCTCCCTCTCTTTCATTTCTCTCACTCTCTTCCAACCTTCCGGCCCATATACTTCTCACCCAGTCTTCTCGAAATGCCCCTTGAGAACACAGATTAAAATAGCTACTACTTTTGCACAATCATAAAGGATGCATTTCCCTTTTGGCCATTTCACAAGTATTTTCTCAGGCTTTTTAAAAGGTGTTCCTGATGTGCCACATGTGAAATGAAAATGGGTGCTGGGGATATGCAAACAGTTTGAGCTAAAAAGATACAAAATCCTTACGTTCAAAACAGTTTGCCCCCATACTTCTGAACAGTAGAGTACATTCAAAGTCTAGACTGAATTTGATTTTAGTCTAATGAAGGCTGGGATAAAAGGTCAGAGGGCAAGTGAATCATACCTGAACCAGAGAGAGTGTGTGAAGTGTTTGTGGAGCAATGATGTGTTGATGCACTTTTCATCTACTGTATGTGAGGAACCACAGAGAGTAGTCATTTGAAATAAAGAGTCTATTGAGAGAAGGCTAGAGTGGAGAACTAAATCAAATGTGTATGAGGCATGGTAAAAAGCTCAGCAAGCAGAGAAAAGGCATAAATGAAACTATAAGAGACTGGGTAAAAAGATGTGTGTGCATAAAGGTTTGTATCCATTTACTGCTAGGAGGGTTTAGACAGAAATGTGATATACACAGTCCACTTCAAAGGGAATAATTAGCTGTTACACTGACAAGACTAAGTCCTGATCATATCCAGCTTAGCAGGAGTGCATATAACAGCAAATATGCTCTCCTGTAATTATAGCTGCAATGAACCCTCTGATCTCACTTGCTCTCTTGCCAATATCTGCTTCTCTTTCCGTTCTCTATAAAAGATTAGATTCTTTTCTAATATTCATGGCCTGTTGAGCAGGGGCCAGATTTATTAAACAGAGAAAAAAGATTTACAGAGAACCAGCATATCTATCTTCTCCTTACCTACAGCGCACAGGCCCTCATCTGGCCCTGTGTATGTGCGTCTTTTTCTCCCTCTAATCCATCTTTCAAACTCTCCTCTGTTTCTCCACCTGTCTCCTTCACTCCGCTTATATTGTAGAGCTCACATATCCCCAGTCTCAAGCTTCATGCTTCCTTTCTCCCTCTTCTCCTGAGACCCACCTGTCTCTGGTTTCTTTGTTCTGTTAGGGGGTTTTCAGTGCACTTTAGAGTCCCAAATGTTCTGCGATTGACGCACCAATTCAGCCTTTTGAAAACGATACTCTCGTCACTGCTGGAAAGTTCTTTCACAGCCTCACTTCACTTGTGACTGACACACACGTCTCTCCTAAAAGCTTGTGGCAGTAGTCTGAGTTGTGAACAGTTACTGAAATCTCCTCAGACACATTCTGAATTAGATTTGAGCAGAAAATAATCCTCCCAATGTTCAGCAATCCTTTTTAAAACATTGACAGAAACTAAAACAACAATAAGATCAAGAGTTGATACTTATACAATGTTCAAGACTAAGACCTGAAATCAAGACTGTGTCTGGACCAAGTGGCAACATCCCGCTCTCCCTCGTGAAGCTATTAGGGAAGTAAATGAAACTGCAATTTATTGAAATTCCACTAGGCCTGGCTCCAAAATAATGCACATTTCTATTGTTCCCAATGTTAAAATGGCCAAGTTAAAAGCAGAAAAAAAGGTGTTTATAGCCTGGTACAAAAAACAATTTTGGTGTATGTAGCTAATATTACACTTCATCACAGCTGTGAGGGGGGTTATTTACTTTATAACTCATCCGTTTCCTTTATATTAAGTTGGCATAATTTAAGGGCGTGGCCACTTGAGTGACAGCTAGGTCTCGCTGTCACGTCACCTCAGCTGATTCTGGCTGATGAACTCGTCAGATACATCGTGTTTTTGTTTTGTTATATGTGACTTTACACAGTCAATTGCCTTTTGGAAGGATTTCCTACAATTATCAGATAAAATGGCATGCTGTGTGCACTTAATTGTGCTCACAAACCATTCGAGTGGCCTCCATTTCACAGGTAAGTGAAATTATATACTTCTTTACCATATCTATAAATGTATTTGTATTATCTAAGATAATTTATCATTTATAATTTTTTTAGACCTGTAATGCACCCCAGCACATGACAGTTTGATGAGCTGTAAGCTAGAGAACAGTCATCTGAAACATTGTCATACAGCGTTTATACCTGGGCTGCCTCCGAAACTGCATACTATATAGTATGGTAAAAAAAACGCATACAATATAGTATGGTAAAATCAGAAAATAGTATGATATGGTAAAATCAGTATGCGAGCCAAGTAGTATGTCCGAATTCATAGAATTCGAAAATCAGTATGCGAGAAGTACCCGGATGACTAACTAATTCCAGCGAGATTCTGAAGTACACATCCCATGCACACTGCGCTATCCCATGATGCACTGCGACAGAATTCATGAATGGGAGTGAAGCGACTCAACTGACACAGGTAGGTCACGTGACCAAAACAAAATGGCTGATGTAGTACGTACGAATTCCATTAATACTTCTCACATTCATACTGTATAGAACGTACTTTTCTAACGGCTGAGTAGTACGGTTAAATTCAGTATGCAGTACCTACTGAGGTAATGCAGTACCTACTGAGTAGTAGGGGGTTTCGAACGCAGCCCTGGATTTCAAAATAGTCTTGCATTTACTAACATAGACTATATTTGAAGTATTGGCAAGTAATAATGCTAGCAGGCATCTGTAGCTCCGCTCATGCTCCGCCTCTTTGTCCTTTTTTGGTTACTCCTGGTCGGTGCGATGAATCGCAAACAAAATAGTGACGATTGGCCACGCCCACTTGTAGCTTCATTTACACTCTTCGGAAACGGGTGACGTCATGAATACTACGTCCATATTTTTTACAGTCTCTAGTCTGGACACAATCTGTCACTCAAAGACCAGACTAAGCCTAAACTAACACAAGATCAGATACCACTTTACAACTATTTATAACATTGAATACAATGTTACCTAGAACAACTGATAGAACCATAGAATAATAAAATGACACACAGAATGAAAAACAATATACAGAATTTTAGACAGACAAGAATGTTAAAACACTTGGTAGACGACAGTAAAGAAAAACAACTGAGACTATAGACAGATGGATCATACCTGCTGTTGTCCGTGATTCTTTAGGAAGTCCTCTCTCTGTTTGCTAGTTTTGATTTTTTCTGATCCGCTCTGCTGCAGATGCTTGAGACGAGACAACGCCTTCCCACCACTAGTCTGATATGGACAAAAAAACAAGAACAGATGTTCTTTACACAGTATTTAATAATATTTTACATCCCATTTTCAACAGTGTTTTCCCCATGACTAGCAAACAGAGTAAGTGCAAAGGAGAGCAATGTGCAAGACAGACAATAGGGTGATGTGTGTTTAACAGAACACATGCAAGCATTTCAGCACAGTCCTCTCATTCTCCCTCACCCACAGACACAAATTACCTGTAATTTCTTGTATTCAATTCAGAAATTATAAATCATATGGCTCTGCACAATGTTGACACGAGCTCCTGGCACAATCCAAGTTGATGAACACTTTTCCTTCCTCAATCCGCATATATTACCTACATAAGATCAAGCCCTAGACCAAAGTCTAGAGTCACAACCAGCCAACAGCCCTTTTAAAGCTTTGAGGAGGCCCATTAGCCGTGTTTTATGCAAATCAGCCCATCGCAGAACGAGGGGCTTTGTCAGAGGATCTAATGCATGCAATCAGGTGGAGCCACGATTGCCAGGCTCCATCTGTCCTACGAAAGAGGCGTGCAATGACCTAGAGCGAGGGGCTCAATCTCCACAGTTAGAAGAGATGATGCAATGCTGGCTGGTGTACAAATGTGTGGGCTGAAAGCAACATGGTGGAAAACATAAGTGACATCGTCCAAATCCTTCCCTTCTGTCACTCACAGAGATCAGCCCTGCTCTCTGTGGAGAAGACTAATACACACGACGTCTGGTGGATTGCTGCTTCATAGCATGCTCAACTCAAAGCGGTTTACCCTGACAACTACTCTCCGAAGACAAAAGACAAACGCAAGAAGATAATACCTCATAAATTCCACAGCAAAATCACTTGAGTAGTTGCGAACAGCTTCCCTGGGCTTTATCTTTTTATAAAACCACATAAAAATCGTATGTGCCAGAGGAAAATAAGACAAGGGGAAAGTAATCAAATCGCAAAGTCATTTTAAGAGGAAAAGAGAAAGAGCAGACTAATGAAGAAGAGGACAAAACAAGAGAATTTATTGTGCAAAAGATACAATAAGTATTTCTACAGAGGCTGGAGGCAAACAAATTTTCCAAGGATTTGAAACAGAGAACAAACTAATCTAGTTGAGCAACCCAGCAGAAAAGGCCAAAAAAACGTCCATTGCTGAGGAAGAAAGAGAGCCAAGATTATAGAAAGAGCGACAGAAAGACTAGGAGATACTGAAGGCGATTATACTTTATGTTTTACGGTGTCTTTGTTACAGTGTAACCATATATTTTAGTACTAACAAATAACAATATACTACATATACTTACTATATGGTTAGGTTTGGAATGAGGGTTAGGTTTAGGGTTAGTTGCATGTAATTATGCATCATTTATTGTTATCACTATAGTAAGTACATGGAACTGGTGTAACAAGGACACTGTAAAAATAAAGTGTTACCCCAGAGGCCAGGCTGAACCTTAGCTGTGGATGTACTGATGCAGGACGGTTTGGGTGGGACTATGGGTCTGGTTGTTCCTCCTCCATCTCCTGGGGATTGTGCCATTTGTTGAGTGCTGCCAGATCTCTCTGTGGAGGAACTTGGCATCTGTGCGGATGAGTGGAAGAAGTTGCCCATGTGGGGATCAGTGCTAAACTCCATCAGGCTGAGCTCCAGCTCACGGATGGTTTCTTCCAGGCTGTCCAGTCGGCGGTACGTGCTGTGGCAGATGTCTTCCTTTTCCCCTCCGACTCCTTGCGTGCGAATCAAACTGACCTGAGGTGTCTCTGCAGCCCCATTCCGCTGCGAGACAGACAGAATAGTGTCCGACTTTCTCGTTAGCTTGTCTTTTGCCTCTGTCGCTGCCTCGAGAGACTCCTGAACCCTGGGCTCCCTCCTCAGAGGCTGTTTAATTGCTCTCTCCCTTGTTAAGGGCAGGCATGACTGGGTCACATCATGGACGGGACTCTGGAGCTCCCTCTGGGCTGCATCCAAGTCTTGCATCTGAGAGACTTTTTGGCTGGTTGTCAAGTCTTGTTTCCATAGCGACAGACGGGGAGTCCTGACAATGTGGCTAAAGTAGCTGACTCTGATGTCGTTTCCAGTGTCATTGTCTTTAATTGTCTGATCATCACTGGACGGCCTGTTCTCTGCTGAGTACTCAGAAGGGGACATGGGGAGAGAGCCGCATTCGGTCAAGACTATCTGGGGAACCGGATTGGAGGGCATCCCATGCTGAATCTGCATTGTAAAAGGAGTTAATTGTATAAGTTACTACTCCTGAACGTGATTCATAAATATAACAGATGCTTAAGTCAAAGAGATAGTTCACCCGAAAAGTGAAAATTTGCTGTTAATTTACTCTCCCTCAGGACATCTAACATACAGGTGACTTTTGTTCCTCAGCAGAACAGTAAAGTGGATTTTTCAGCTGAATCTGTAGTCGTTGGTGAGTCTTATAATGCAAGTGCACATCAGTGCACAACATAAGCACATCAGGGAATAAAATGAATACCTGTGGCTACTGAAACTATTGGTCTGTCCAAGAAATTGAACATTATTTACAACATCATTACCTTTAAAATACAGTCTCATACAAATGGAAAAGTAACTGGTTCTTTTGGACGGATAATGTTTCTTTTTAAATGGATTTATCAGTTCATTACATAATTATATTAATTTACATAAAAAAAAAACATTTCATTGTTCCTTTTATTCAATTTCTCTATTCTCTAGTCCTCACATTACCTCTGGCTCATCAATGGGGTATATACACACCATAGACATTTACATTAGATGTCGCCTACCCTGTTGTTGTCTATTGGAAGGGATGGATCAATAGAGCCGCCATTTTAGTACAGGGTATCGCTCCTTTGAAACGAATGCGGGACCAAGGTGCAGTGGAGGACCGTGGCCATCCAGAGCCAGAGATATCCACATATATCTATGTCAGTATGCATTTGTTTATGTGCATTGAAAAGCATTATCTATTATCTAGCATAATTGTTTAATTTTATCTTATCTGTGTCCCTAAACAGCCAGCCAGCCTCAGCGCGAACTGTCTTTCCATTATAAAATTGGCATGTTTTAAGGTCTGATTTCCTTAAAAATTTGTGATCTTCAGTTCCTGATAGATATATGATATAAAGTGGGTCTAAGACTGGACAAGAGGCACTGCATTATATTACATTTTCTCCTGCCATGTCTTTAAAATATGACTTTATTTTACCCAAGTACTTTCAATGGAGTTTCTACGCTCGCCTGCTAATCCTGACGGCGTTAGCGATTACACGGTCTTTCATTCTCATTTTACACTTGAACAACTAAATGAAGGGATTACATTTATTCTGACATCTATATATACATCTAACATCGATGCTGTAAAGGACGCTTATGAAATTGAAAATAGTCACCGGAAACTTAACATTGGCTGAAAAACAGTAACTGCATATAGCCCATTCAGTCACTGTAGTAAGTGGAGCATTTAATTTGTTCTCAAAAATCAATCATTCATTCGTTTTCTTTTCGGCATAGTCCCTTTATCCATCAGGGGTAGCCACAGTGGAATGAACCGCCAACTTATCCAGCATATGTTCTACACAGCTGATCCCCTTCCAGCCGTAACCCAACATTGGGAAACATCTTTGGACTGTGGAGGAAACCCGAGCACCGGGAGGAAACCAACGCGAACACGGGGAGAACATTCAAACTCCACACAAAAATGCCAACTGAGCCAGCTGGGGCTCGAACCAGCAACCTTCTTGCTGTGAGGCGGTGGTGCTACCCACTGCACCACCAAGACAACTGCTTAAAATCATCCTGATGGAATTATATATGCATTATATTGGCTCATTTTGACCTGGAATGACTATAGAGCATATATATAAGAGACTTGCAGAACTGTACTGGCTTAAAACACAGTTGTAGCTGTTAAGTCTGATTCAGTGAACTGGTTCATCCAGTTCACTAAATGAGCTGACTGAAAAGAATGATTAGTTTATGAACCAGACAGTTTACCTGAGGCAATGGATTACAGCAAATGATGCTTTAAATAATGTTCAGTTTCCTGCACAGACATATTAATACTCTGTGTTGCGTCTCAAAGAGCCAGCCAATAACTTACATTTTATGAATAACCACGGACGAGAGATTCAGCTCCAATATTCTATAATGTTCTACTGGAGAAAAAAGTCACCCACATCTTCTCTGGCTTGAGGGTAAATTAACAGGACTTTTTGTACACATATAAAACAGAACTTACCATAGGTTTCTGTGTCAAATCACTGGAGTTCTCATGAAAACCAGATTTAGATGGAGTCAGCTGCTGCTAAAAATGTAGTACAGCACACAATTAAATAAACACAAAGACAATATGTAAATATTTTCTCACAGGGATAGTTCATTTAGAAATAAAAACAGTGTCATTATTAACCCGCATAGGCAATGAAAATCAGTCAAACACACAAAAGTAAAAATCTACAGTTTCAGAAACTTTTCTACATGCAATTAAAATGTTTTCAAGCTTCATATAGAACCTGAATCATATCAATGTGAAATATTTAAATTTAATAGATGACTTTAAAGTTAAAACTATTTTGTTTACCTGAATGGTCATCAGAGAAACACAAAAATGCAAATATGTAGTTAAATTATTTAAATATTCATTAAAAATCAGAGGGTAGTGTAAATATTTCATTTCAAAGGAGCTCGATCTGACACAAATATTAGCAATTCTGGAAATCCATTACTTGGAAGTTCTTCCAAAATATTTTGTTCTCCAGAATTTAAAAATCCATAAATAGGTAATGCCACGCTATGATGAAGACATAGTATTTCACAGATAAATCAGAAAATGTAATCACAACATTTCAAGAGTTCACCCTTGCCGATAATTGATAATAAAGCGTGTTTGGTGTGCTGTCCCAGGGGAGAGCCCTAAGCTCGTGGGATCCTCGAGCCCGGGGCTCCCCCCTGTTGCAGGGCGAGAGGGGAGTCCGAGTTCAGGTAGGTCTCGAGAACTCCCCTGCTTGGCGAATGTATATTATGAATGGCTCTGGAGAGTGTATGCTAAATTCTACGCTGATGCCGATTTAGTTTGTGAGTTTACTTATGTTACATGTTTTTGGTCTGTGGGAGGAAACCTGAGTGCCCGGGGAAAACCCACGCAAACACGGGGAGAACATGCAAGCTCCACACAGAAATCCCGACTTGGCCAGGTAGGATCTGAGCCCAGTGACATTCTTGCTGTGAGGCAATGGTGCTAACCATTGGGCCTCTGTGCTGCCCTGATAAGGAAAGGGGAGGAGTAGGGGTGGAACAGGGGATTCTTTAAGACGAAGATGGCTAAGGTAAGATACTCTGGTAGTTTATAGTAATTTAGGAATCGTCTGATTGGGGAATCATGCACTAGCTAATGAGGACCAGCTGCTATGAATCATAAGCGCGTGCTCCTCGTGAAATTAGTTTATAAAATAAACTTCACATAATGAAGCCGTAAATATAATTTGAGCCATATGGACTATTTATATTTATGAATCTGTTGATGCTTTTGCAAATTTAATCAAGTTTCTTTCTCAATTAAGTTGTTGTAACTGCATGGAAACGTTTTTGATCCTCAGAAGAAAGTCGGACAGAAAACGAAATGTTGCCCTTTTTGCTGGTATACATATACAGTATAAATACATATACAGTATATACAGCAGAAATCTGAGTGAGTGCACTGCAAACAGCCTCATAAAACCAGATTTAGTGCAGGAAATGAAGCATTTCAACACACAAAACAGACATGCACTGGCGAGGACACATACTTTGTAGGTGTTGATTGATTAATTGTGATTGTGAGCACTGTGATGTGAATATATTTCACTGCTTGCTTTGTGCATAAGACCATCTTTGCTATTTAGTGTGAGAGAAGTGAGACATATTTTGTCTATATCTGTGCATTAACAACATTTCAGGACACATTGATCATTTGGGGTAAACAACAGATGCATGTACAACAGTAGTCCACACTAGCTTTTACCTGTTCAGTCGAGGGCACATGGGGCAACAGCTGTAAACTAGAAGGAGGAGGGTTTTTTCTGGGAGAGGGCAGGGGGGGAGTCAGATATCGCTCAAAGAGCTGAGCATCAGGGAGATTGAAGAGAATAAATAAAAATATGGGATGCACAAAATCAGTTCAGAACAAGTCATGTCATGGTTGCTATTAAAGACACACAGGATTGTGATCACTGTATAGTGGTGATAAAACTGAGAGGAGAATCTACAGTTTCCTAAATTTCAAGGTCACAGCTTAGTCCCGTTTAAAGATTCTGTATCCTAACAGGAGCAATAGAGTAGTTTGTTTCATTATATTAAATCTTTTCAGTGATTTTGCAAGATTGTGAGCTGCTCTAATGTGACTGAATCCCTTTGAGAGCAGACTGTCCAGATGAAGGACAAAAGGAGACCCTTTCAGCCATAGCATGACTTTTCAAAATCTCATTTGTGTCCCGTCACTTTCAAATTTATAGTTATGTTCGTTTAACTGCACGCCATCATGGCTATCAGAGTCTGGCCATGTTGATGCATGCTTCCACAATCAGAAACATTGTGTGCACACTTCATTAGCACAATCTGAAAGCTGCTGTTACTGTAGGTTACTGTTAGCCTGAAAAGTTCTAATGTAAGGTCAACATTTTCATAAAATTACACCTAATTAATATTTATTTATGCTGTCGATCTGCAACTGAAATGACAAAATACCGACTCAACACACTCATGTTTGGTTGATGTGTCTCTGATAAACATCCCGTGCAACAAATTATTCCCTTTACATTTCAAGTACTTCAAAATAAGTTTAGCAGTGGAAATTATTTAACATGCTATTTACATTTCACGTATAAAATCTAAACGGTGAACATTTTTGCCCCGCTGGAGCTGGATTATGTGAAGTTCAGAATGTAAGATTGGGATTGGAGTTGGATTTTAAATGGAATTTGCCTGAATAGGTTGCTAAAAAGGACGGATTTCATTTGGATTGAAATAAATAGATCTGGTGCACATTTTTTGACTTTATAAAATGATTATCTCAAGTCTTAGTGGTTAATGCTTAATAAACAATACAGAAGATATGTTTTTCTTACAGATTATAGCCTTTAATTCTTTATAACCAGCTAATTATATCCTGCATTTTGCATAACCTAATCCCTCAATGTATGTGAATACAGAAAATGGGATTCAAATCGAAATATTTTTACCCTATAATTTGGTCTCCATTCACTTCTCAAACCAAAGGTAACCCCTTGCCTATAAGAGACTATTGATGTCCTGTGGTTGCAGATGTGCTGAAGTCATTCAAAGCAAGGGCCTGCTCATTTTTCACTGCTGTAACCTTTAGAATTATTTGATGTAATCTTTGTTCCAGCTACAATCACTGCTGTTCTCTAATTTTAATCACTGTGTTTTCCACAAAACAAATCATTTTAGCAAGTACGCTAAACCCACACACTGAAAAACAACAATTCATTGGATTTACAAATTATATGCACACAAATTATAAGGGATGAATTTAAACAAATTAAATTTAGCCCTGTTCAACGTTTAACATCAAAGTACGATACGTTAAGCTAGTATTAACTATGTCTTCTGAACTCAGGTGCGCACCCAAAAACTGTACCAGAGTCCGCCTGAAAGAGGTGGTCTGGGGTACAGTTTGTGCGAACTCTGGTCCGGTTCTCCTCTAATATGAATTGAAGTGGAAGTGGACTGCCAACTGTGCAACAAACGTTGTGTGTATGTCTGTGTGCATGTCTGTAGCACAGTCACTGTGTAATGCCAACGTTACATTAGCGAAAAGCGGGACTGACCAAGTGCAAACACAGTAATAATGTCTGCTTGCTTCCTCCAAAAATGACTATTGCAGACATCACGTTATTTTCTGAATGCTGTAATTGTTTTTGCTGCAGATAGACGCAAGTGGCTTTTTGCAGTGTTTCTCAACTGGTGCACCAACTCAAATGGTGGAACATTTTCAGTGGGTCGCGGAGTGCGTGGTCAAAAAAATAAATAAATTATTTTGCTTATACCGGACTTTTATTTTGAAATGCGCGCGCGACAACAGTTTAGTTTAGTTTAGTAACTGAACATTTCTCTACCCTAACCGCTGTTTACAGTATTTATCGTTTTTACTTTGTAATATTTCTATAATTTGATACATTTTGTTAAATGCAACAATAAAATATTGGGTCGCGGCTTGATGACCACGTAAAAATGTGGTTCTTGTATGTTACCGAAAACAAAACATTCAGTAAAAGCAGAATGACCGTGATTTGCATACATCTTTCCATTCTGGTGCCTTGGCTTTCGTGGCTGTCACCTAGCAACAGGTGTACACACAACAGCAGCTCGATGACGCAATCGTACCGGGGTTCAGAAGCAAAAAAGACGGTGTGAAAACCAGCCGAGAAGGTGGCAAAGTTGAACAATCAAACTTAGGTGCAAATCAGGCAATTGAATCAAGTGTGTTAGCTCATAGAAATTGTTTGCAACCAGTGACTTAAAAAAAAAAAAGTAAATCCCATTAATCCTTATTTTTTCAGTGCTGATAAAAGTGCTTCAAATTTTTCACATTCAAACGAACATTACACCACACTTTAAAAAAAGCCAAGCACTTACAGTACAAATTCCTCTCTAATTTTAATGTCAACTGTAGAATAACTAATGTTAATTAGGTAGAACTTGTGCCACTATCAGAAATTACACATGCTACGTTTAAATTATGTACGGAACTTGAATACGAATGACCCTGAATGCATATGTTTGTTTGGAGAGCTTGTGAGGCTGGTTAGCTTTGAAAGGGAGGTCAGCATGGTGTTGCTGCAGCGCTGCCCGGATCTCAACAGGTCTCCACAGGGTTTCCAACAGAGACATGCAGCAGGGATGGAGAACAAGAGACATCTGCTCGCTTACCCGGTCATCCACTCAAGCAAAACAACCAAATCTGTCTGCTTGGTGGTGTTAATGAGCCCTGCAGTTTCTGTGTCTGTTTGCGTGCGTGTGTGTGTGTGTGTGGCCTGAAGCAGTTCAAGAAAGCCTAAAATCAACACCACTGCAGCTCAAACTGTGCCAGGAGAAACGCACAGTTGTGACCTCCTGGCAAAACGAGGATATGTAAATTGAGTCGGCTGAGGAGTGAGTGATATTAATTGTGCACCAATTAAAAATATGAAATTGATTTGCAAGTGCTGGAGCTGGATTGGGTGAGATTCAGAATGTCAGATTGAATAGGATGCTAAACTGGAAGGGTTTTATTCGGATTCCAATAAATTGATCACTATTGGTGACAAAGAATTATTCATTCATTCATTAATTTTCTTTTCGGCTTAGTCCCTTTATTAATCTGGGGTCGCCACAGCGGAATGAACCGCCAACTTATCCAGCATTTGTTTTACGCAGCGGATGCCCTTCCAGCTCCACCGCAACCCATCTCTGGCAAACATCCATACACACTCATTCACACACATACACTACGGACAATTTAGCCTACCCAATTCACCTGTACCACGTCTTTGGACTTGTGGGGGAAGCCGGAGCACCTAGAGGAAACCCACGCAACCACGGGGAGAACATGCAAACTCCACACAGAAATGCCAGCTGACCCAGCCGAGGCTCGAACCAGCGACTTTCTTGCTGTGAGGCGAGTTTAAATTTTTAAAATTTCATTTTAATTATTCTCTCATTTATTCATTTTCTTTTCAGCTTTGGCTGTATTATCAAGGGTCCCCACAGTGGAATGAACCACCAACTATTCTGGCATATGTTTTACGCAGCGGATGGCCTTTCAGCTGAACACAGTTCATTTTAATTAATCATTATTATGTCTGATATGTCAGATTTTGCTCAATATCATCAAAATGGCCCATAAAAAATAGGTTAAAGGTGGGTGTTATAATAAATTCTCCAAATTTATTTTCACTTTCTACATATCTTAGTCCTTTTGTGCAATTATTATTCAATTTATTAGATTTTATTTGTACATATTAGTTAATAAAAAAGTTAAACACAATAACGTGAATGTGTTTGATGTGTATGTTTATTTTTCTATACATATAGTGCTATTCCAAAGTTTGGAGTTGATGAGATTTCTCATAGATAAATATTGTTGCAGAATAATGAATTTAAATGAATGCTGTTTTAGTTATTAATCTGTCAAACAACACAACTATTAAATGATGATTAAGGAAAATGACTTAAAGTGCAATATCATGTGACAGGAGACAGGAGTAATGATCCTAAAAACATCATGTCAGCAGCTTAATAACTTTTACAGTCTAATAAATTTGTACTTTAAATTGCAATAATATTGTATAACAGTTTGACTGTTTTAGTTAAATGAATCCAATTTTGGGGGCGTCACGGTGGCGCAGTGAGTAGCATGATCAACTCACAGCAAGAAGGTTGCTGGTTCAAGTCTCGGCTGAGTCAGTTGACATTTCTGTATGGAGTTTGTATGTTCTCCCCGTGTTCGTGTGGATTTCTTCCAGGTGCTCCGGTTTCCCAAACAGTCCAAAGTCATGAGGTATAGGTGAATTGAATAAGCTAAATTGGCCGTAGTGTAAGTGTGTGAATGCAAGAGTGTTAGGGTGTTTCCCAGTGTTAGGTTGCAGCTGGAAGGGGATCCGCTGCGTAAAACACATGCTGGTTAAGTTGTTCCGCTGTGGCGATCCCTGATTAATAAAGGGACTAAGCCGAAAAGAAAATGAATGAATGAATGAATGAATCTAATTTTGGTGAAAAAAGTCATTTATTAACAAAACTGGTACTAAAGTTGCTAACTCCTCTAGACAGCAGATAATTGAGACACATATTACATGTTATGAATGTACACTAAATATGTGGTGACATTAGACACATCAGGTATCCCACAATGCACTCACCAGCACCTAACTAACAGCACTTTACATCAGTACAGTGCAAGACATTGTCAAAGCACTCATTTGAGCCTAATAGCCCATGAGCCGAAGAGCACAAGCAGAAACTCACTTCTTCTGGCCGCTAATGTGTGCTTAATGAATGAGCGAAACCAGCCAACTGCTGGAACGCAACAATGTGTGTGTGCCTGTGTGTGTGTGAATGTAATTGCATTGCTCTGTGGGTGTACAGCAGACACATCTGGTGCCCGTGACATACGGACATTAATCAGCACCATTAACACTTTATCCAGCCGGTCTGAAGCGACTCCTCAGGTAACACGTTCACTCACCTCCAGCTCGGCTGCTAGTTTTTCATCATCAGCTTCTTCTCGTTCTCCGCCAGCGATGGTTGGAGGGGTGGAGGCCGGTCGAGGGGCTTCAGATATACTTCTGCGCAGCTTCACGTGCGGCTTCTGAGTCTCTGCCTCCTCTGATTCAGACTTCTGCTTGCATGAAGAAAGACAAGTAACTTAACACACAGGCGTCAAATCCAGTTCCTGGAGGGCCGCAGCTCTGCACGGTTTAGTTCCAACTCTACTCAGGCCCCGTTTACGCTAGTGCGTTTTCGCTTTAAAACGCATAAGTTTTGCTATGGTTATGCCATCCATGTGGAGGGAGGTATATTCAGAAACGCTAGTGTGGACGCGGATCGTTTTCATGCTAAACGGGGCCTTAGACATTCCGTTTTAGCATGAAAACGATCCGCATCCACACTAGCGTTTCACCCAGCATTTCTGAACAGATGTCCCTCCACACTACTCCAGCGAAATGTATATCACGTGACCATTCACGCACTCTGGGCATGCACGTTCAAGTATAAACAGGAAGTATGTGTCTCACTGGTTCTTCCCGGTGTAACCCAAAACCGGCGTTCTAAATGGGGCTTAAGCGGTCGGAAACACGAGCGATTAGAGAGTGCTGGAACAGTACCTTCCCTCTTGCGAATATAGCAGCTGTTGTAGAAACAAAACAAAAACGCATAAGTGTAAACGGGGCCTTAAACACACCTGATCAAACTAATTGAGTCCTTTAGGCTTGTTTGAAACCTATAGATAAGTGTGTTGGAGCAGGGTTGGACCTAAACTGTGCAGACCTGCGACCCTTCAGGAACTGGAATCGACACCTGTGTGCTAACACAAGACTGTGAATAAACTATATAACAAATAAGAAGGCATAACCCAAACCCTACGTTAACCCTGATCTTATTATTTGATAATGTATGTACTTACTCAACATACTTTATTTAAATAAACAGTGTCTCTATAAATATATACATATATTTACAACTAAGTCACATTTTTTACAATTATTTGTTATTGCTCATACATAGGAAAAAGTTTGACATGAAATTTAAAGTGTTTATTTAATTAATCAACACCATATATATATATATATATATATATATATATATATATATATATATATAAATTTTACTATAATAAATATTTTAACTGCAAGAAAATGTTCACAGTATTTTCTATTATATTCATATGAATTTTATTCTCAAGAAAGTCTTATTTCTCTTGGTTTGGCTGGAATAAGAGCAGCTTTTACATACTTTAAAACCATTTAAGGTCAATATTATTAGCCCACAGAAGTTATTATTTCCTATCTGCTACAGAACAAACCACTGTTATCCAATGACTTGCATGATAATTCTAACTTGTT
>CAIGQQ010004433.1:79112-91287 GCA_903798035.1 Danio albolineatus | reverse complement strand
CAACAACAACAACAACAACAACAACAACAACAACAACAACAACAACAGCAGCAGCAGCAGCAGCAACAACAACAAGAACAGCAGCAAAAGCAACAGCAACAGCAACAGCAACAGCAACAGCAACAACAACAACAATAACAACAACAACAACAACAACAACAACATTTTTTAGAGAGTCACGTAAGCTTAGATTTTTGGAGATCCTATTTTATATTAGGTGATGGGTCGTTTACTCAAAAATAAATATTTGCTGTTCATTTATCAATGTTTTGTCTGTGCAAGAAATATTGCAGACTGCTTTTAAGTCTAAACATTATTGGGTTTAAGAGTAAAGGACAACATTAAGGTTGTGAAGGGTAAAGGTTTTGAGGTATGGGTGTGGGGGTTGTGTTTAGAGGTAAAAATAATAACAGTCTATCTACAAACGTTAATTAA
Source organism: Danio albolineatus (assembly GCA_903798035.1). Classification (NCBI taxonomy): domain Eukaryota; kingdom Metazoa; phylum Chordata; class Actinopteri; order Cypriniformes; family Danionidae; genus Danio; species Danio albolineatus. The sequence goes on along the minus strand of CAIGQQ010004433.1, from coordinate 90,852 downwards.
CGTAATCACAATGTAAGTACATGCTTAATAAGTATGCTGAATAAAATAGTTAAGTAGATAGTAGTTAAGTTCAAATAATATATAATAACTGTGACCAGTTTGGGTTGGGACCTAGTAATTACACAGTTATTGTAATTACCATAATATGAGCAATTTATGGACATGCAGAGCTGTCTTGTTATATGTTGCATGTATTCATGAATATCAGTAGATTATGCATACTGACGTTTAACAACCTTAAACAAGACCCTCATTTTATACATTCTTCATTTTTACATTTTTCAGAACGCTATGCTACAAACTTGAGGTATTACTCACCCTCAAGTGGTTATAAACCTTCATAAAATTCTTTCTTCTGCTCAACAAGGAAGAACACAGTCTGAAGAAAGCAATTTCTTCTAAATTGATTTATAATTTATTGTATTTATTTTGGCTTGGGAATCCAATATAAAATGAAATGTAATAAATCTTGGTGTTTGTGTATATATAATAAAAAATATATATACTATAAATAAATAAATAGTTAAATAAATATAGTGCTCTCTTTCTACTTTTGGTTACTAATTTTTTACGACCCTGTCTTCCCTTTTCTGAACTTTCGGTGGCCTCACAGTCTGAAGCCAGTTAATTAGTTAATTTATGGGTGGAGGACGTATACAGTATATTTGAATTTTTAATGAAGAACGGCACTTCCTCTGGTGGATCGTTATTCCACAGAGAGGTCATTTTATTCCAATTCTTTTGTTTATCCATCTTATGTTTTTTGTTATAGAAAGTTGTATTTTGTTGAGAGAATCTCTGTTGATTTCTTATTTTTTTCAAATCCCAAGACAGTTTGTTATATTTTGTTAATCCCTTTAATAAATGCTTATTTCATTATATACCTTTGTGTGTATCTGAACCTTTTTATTGCATTAGCAATTGTTGTTTGTTTCTATATAAACATTTTTCATACAGGTGTATTTGAAAATGACTCAGTTATGTCCTTTGCGGTGCTTCATGTGAGTGTGTGGAGCTACAGATGTTTGTTCTCTGTGTGTGATTGATAGATTGGTGGCATCATGAGTAATGTAGTTTTTCTGAACTGTTTCACATGTTAAACTGTTAAACATGCTAAAAATCTATTTCCCAATGTAGAAAATGAATGTAGTTTTTAATTCAGCAACACAACAGCTGTGCTATCCAGTGATCCTGATTTTCTGTTTGGTCTGTGCTTTCACGGTTAAGATGCAGGTCTTGGCTCATGAATCACACTGGTAGCTATCATTCCACAGTCAATTTTTATTAAAGCGCTGCTGACTGAAGAGCTGACTTGATTTGAGGCCGACTCTCCCTCTCGCTTCATCTATGTATCCCTGCTGGCCCATACCATCTCATCATTGAATATGATATTAAGAGTTATAGCCAGCCTCACTATGTGAATCACATACAGCAGCAGCAGGGAAATTAATGACTAGTTGAACACATGCTCACTTACACAAAAACACTCACACATAGTAGGGTGATAAACACAGCATTCCCACACTTTTTGATCAATGATTGGCTATGACTGCCTGGTTTGTCCAGTTATGGTTAGAGGAAAAATCACCTTCCAGTTATTGGTGTTAATCTGTAACCTGATTATGGTAATTATCTGTTTTAAATCGGACAAACCCTACCTAACTGACAGCCAAAATGTACACTTTTCACTGAGTTTGCAAGATGGTAAGTTGTTCTAAAGTGACTGAAATCTTACAAAAGCAGGTTGACCAGATGAAGGACAAAGGGATAAAGACCCTTTCAGTTACAACAAGAGAGGCTGATTATTCCGAATCTTTGATTTATTCAATATCAAATCTTTACAATGTCACAAACTCATTTAAGATAGAGGGCAGGATAATGCAGAGAATCTCAATAGGCAATTGGTTCAACAGTGGAGCTGGAATTGTTCAAAACAGGGTCATGTTTAAGGGACTCAACAATTAAAAGAATATTCATTCATATATTTACCTTCAGCTAAGTCCTTTATTTATCAGGGGTCACCACAGCGGAATGAACCGCCAACTATTCCGGCAAATGATTTACGCAGCGGATACCATTCCAGCCGCAACCCAGTATTGGGTGACACCCATATACTCTCGCATTCACACACACTCCTACATGGTAAATTTTGTTTACCCAATTCAACTATACTGCATGTCTTTGGACTGTGGGGAAACCGGAGCACCCGGAGGTGTAAATGTTTATACTGAAAGCCCTGCAGTGACCAAACTTTCATAGCAGAAAGAATCAAAACACTAGACTAAGGCCCCGTTTACACTAGTGCGTTTTCGTTTTAAAACGCATAAGTTTTGCTACGGTTACGCCATCTGTCCATACTACGCCGGAGTTTTCGAGGTGCGAAAACGGAGCGTTTTAGAAACGCTGGAGAGAGCGTTTTTATTCTGAAACGCTGCTGCAGCGTCTCAGTGTGGATGGAGGGAAACGCATACTTTCGAAAACGGAGGCGTGGCTGCTGAGATTCGCTACGTGATTGGGGCTTTGGGTCATTGCGTATCCTTCCCTTATTCGTCAAGCGCACGTAGCTATAACGTCACCGGCAGACGGCAGACCAGCCTTCACTGTAAACACTGTATTTTCGTTAGAGATAGATGTTTTATACTCATTTGTTACTTTAAGTAACAACTCGACCTCGTCGTCTGTCCTCAAAAAGACCTCTCTTGCTTTCTTTACCATCGCGTTCATCGTTCAACCAGCGTTAGTTGACTAACAATAACCAAATGCCTAGCGAGACGCATGCTTCCTGTTTATACTTGAACGCGCATGCCCAGAGTGCGCGAATGGTCACGTGATATACGTTTCTGGTGGAGTAGTGAAGACGAAGATCTGTTGAGACGCTGGGTAAAACGCTAGTGTGGACGCGGATCATTTTCTTGCTAAAACGCCGTTTTAAAACTAAAACGCACTAGTGTAAACGGGGCCTAAGACACTAGATTTTTCTGAAGTGCATGTCACATGGACCAGGATATGGTCCAGAGTTCTCTTTTGTTATAAAGTTCTATTTATTTAAGTTTGATATTTTTTAGATTTAGATTATTTGAGTGTAATTTTTTTTTTTACATTTCTTTAAGAAATCCAACTAAAATTGTATTAAAAACCAATTAATTAAATAAATTTACCCTACTAGTAGACAATTCTATTAGAATTATATTGTGTTATATTAAAATATTGTTATCACTCACTCACAGCTTTAGGGTCATTAACTTTATTCATGGTATATTTTCAGATTTAAAACTCAGCTGAATGTTTTCATTCACTCAGAGCTGCGTCACACACTGCCTACAAGATCATTTTTTAAAATCCAAAATATGGGCACTTTACATAGTGAATGAGCGGTGATTGCTCTTTGTGAGTGCAGTCTTGCAGGATTTTCTAATGGATGTCCACTCCAGGATGGAGTAACATATCCTTTCTTATGTCTTTATGATTAATAATAAAGTTGAATGTTTAAGAGCCTAGATTATACGATGACCTTAGTATCATCCAACTTCAGAGTAAAACTGGAATAATATGTATGTGATTGCTTTTCTGTATGCCAAATGATTTGTTTCCTCAGGATCTACCCAGCCAGGTCAGAGCTCATGGGGACCTCTTTAGTGGACCTGGATTCTTGAAGTATTGGGAACGACTGTTTTACGACTAAGTTATTTGCCATTTCATGTGTTAAATCTTTTAAAGTTAGTTTCTTTGTATGTAAGCTGCCAGTTTGGATGTAGATTGTACCAGTATTTAACCAGTTTTGATAAGACTGTTGAGAGTACACTCAGAAACAGATTGTACTTTGTTCTATTCATTTTTGGATCATTTCACAGGTCTGGGGTCAGCTCTGAAGTGACTGTCTGATGTTTGTATGCTTGAGATATTGCGCACACACACATGGAAATTTTACTAGTCTATCTGGGTTTTAACCAATATGTATAACGCAGTTAATGGTATTATGTAAGAGTATAACTGTTGATGTTTTGAGATTGTAAGCAGATCGGCCTACAAACTCATTTGTGAGTGTTGAAGCTGGTTCCTGCTGATGAAACTATCTTCAATAAACTATTGTTAATTGAATCTCTGACTCCGGCTCTTCTTCATCTGGCAGATTGGTCATTTTGGGTTCAAACTGGAAATACCCCAACAAGTCTATATTAAAATATTCCAGTAATGACGGATGACTGAAAAAGTCATGAAGCTTCACTAGGACAAATGTTTGCCAGATGCAATTTTTAACCACACATAACTAGAAAATAATCTCTATTCTAAAAATTTAAAAAACTTCTAGAGCCCTTGACAAAAATACTTTAAAATGCTCTCACATTTCCAGTTGCTGCATGACTGTAGGAACTCTGCAAATATAGACAGAAGTCTGAGGCGCACAGTCCAACAGGATCTGTCAAACAGTTAGTTCACATTTCTCCTCCCTAAAGCTTCCAGCACATCCTGCACAAACAACATTCCCTTTATCAGACTGCTGTTCAACATGTCACCAGATAATCTGACAGCTGCCCGTACAAGGAACTTTTCTTTTTGTTTGAACAAAATTCCACATCCATATGTTTCTTATTTAATATATTTTCCCCATTCACAGATACAGTTTTTATATTCATGCCGCTCGCCTGAGAAGACTGCTGTCTCGGGATAGTTGGCCCATATCTGAAAAATCGGACATTCTGACAGATACATTTTTGACTGACATCCGAATATTCTTCTTAAGCCCAGGCCTTCGTTGTTCTCTATGAGAGTAAGTTATAATATATATATTTTTCTGCCTGTCTCTCTCTGTATACTGATAAAGAACTGGTACATCACTATTAAGCTTATGAAAAATGGGGTGGGTAAAAGATGAATAGCATCAAAACTTGACAAAATTTTACCATTTAATGGTAGAATGTGTCCTGTTCAATTCTCATGCAACAATAGTTTATGTAGGGCAACACGTTGGCTCAGTGGTTAGCACTGTCACCTCACAGCAAGAAGGTCACTGGTTCAAGTGCCGGCTGGGTCAGTTGATATTTCTATGTGGAGTTTGCTTGTTCTCCCCATGTTTGCGTGGGTTTCCTCCGGGTGTTCCAGTTTCCCCCACAAGTCCAAAGACATGCGTTATAGGTGAAGTGAATAAGCTAAATTGTCTGTAGTGTATGTGTGTGAATGAGTGTTCATTCAGTCACTTTCTTTTCGGCTTAGTCCCTTTATTAATCTGAGGTCGCCACAGCGGACTGAACCACCAACTTATCCAGCATGTTTTATGCAGCAGATGCCCTTCCAGCTGCAACCCATCACTGGAAAACATCCATACATTCTCATTCACACACATACACTACAAACAATATAGCCTACCCAATTCACCTATACATGTCTTTGGACTTGTACCTCGAACCAGCGTCCTTCTTGCTGTGAAGCGATTGTGCTACCCACTATGCCACCATGACGCCTATATTATATATTTTGCATTATATACTTTATTGAAATAAGTAACTGTTATGCTAAACAACAACGGAATATTATTGCACCAATGTTTTGATATTTTATTTTTGCTAAAGTTATTTAAAACAGTGCATTGTGCACTTTGCTTGCACTTAATATGATTTTCATGTATAAAATATAAAATCATTTATTCATTCATTTTCTTTTCGACTTAGTCCCTTTATTGATCCGGGGTCGCCACAGCGGAAAGAACCGCCACTATATAAAATCATTTTTGTAAATTTAATTTAATGCAGATATCAAAACTTTAAGTCTTTGACAACAATGGAGTAGAAATTAGAAGAAAAAAATGCCCATTATGCACTTTTAGTTTTGGAACTGCAAATGCCTGTGGGTGGGAATACAAAAGTTTGATCTGTAGATTCAACATCATCGGGGGAATACTGGACTATTTTGTAAGGAGAAATAAATAGGAATATTTGTGTGCAAGACAAATTCATGACAAATACTGTACAAAGGCAGAAGAACAGGTGAATTCATCGTTTTACTCTTTTCAAATTCACAAATTGCATTTTTCATCAGCAACAAAATCAACGTTGCTCAAAAATATTGGGCAGAATACTGCTGAATGAACATTTAAATGAATGAAGCTGAACAATACTATATCTCCAGTAGACCTACTTAATGAATTTATCAATGAATGAATCAACCATTTCTCCTAATGAAAGAATTTACACATTTAATGAACTGAACTGAATTAAAACTATAGTGAATTGAGCTTATTACTATCTTGCTACAGCTGTTTTACAGCAGTGTTTATTTGTTTGCATTAGTTTGCATAGGTTTGCATTAATCCTGTTAACTCTTTCCTGTTTAATACTGAAAAGATGTTCCATTCTCGACTGTTTAAAGCGCTACAAAAAAGTGACATGACCTAACAGTTTTAAATTCATTATCACATTCTCTCGTTTTGATGTTAGAGAGCGTGATTCACACCAGACCTCCATACTGATCTCTAAAAAGGAGCGAGAATGATGCATTTCCTCCCCCACACCACACACACACATCATCGGAGCAAGTAATCTGCCTTAAATACCAGGTCAGGCCATTCAGCAGTCCACATCTCTGTTTTCTGGCTGTGTTTAAATAAATGAGATATTGTGAAGACTACAAACCATCACTGTTAATAGTGGCACCTGTGCCTTTTGGAGCACCTTCTGGGTCTCTTCTTTAAAATCAGTGTGAGGTGCAGGTGAGTTCAATACCTCATACCACAGAAATCCTGATTCTGATTGGCTGACACATCAGTTCAATATGGCTAAACTAAGTTTTCTGACTGCATTACAGTTAACTTACAATGGTACTTTTATAGGAATGCAAGCTAATGATAAGCGCATGCTCAAGTGACTTCTGGTGTAAATGGAATAATTGACTCTAAACTGCTGTACTAAAATTTTAATGCACACCTGAGGTGTAACAGGCAATTGACATCACATCAAGCCACATTATGACCTCAGGTAGCATTCAATTTTCAATATTTCAGCGAACTGCTGTCAATTACTCCTTACTTTGAGACTGAGGTCTTGTGGTAATGACAATACCTGACCTTCCAACAGTGTGTATTTCTGTGACTGAAAAAGAGCTATCAACCTTTACAGCTTTACAACCTTTACAAAGTAAAATCATTTAGGGCAGTATTTTGTGCTGTGTGTTTATCTCAAATGTAAAATTACAAAGTTTCAAGGATGGGTATTTTTTTGTCCTCAACACCAAACTGTAAACTGGGTGAATAATGGCATTGTCTCCTGTAGTGCTGCTTTAAAGCTGCAATTAGTTGTAATATTCAATTGGATCAAAATTGGAGTAAATGTAGCTGAATACTGCCATTAATAGCTGAAATTGAGTTTGTCTTACAGATTATTATTTATCAACCTATATTATCAACTTTCAAGCAAATTTAGCTGAAAAATAACACTACTGTCTAATGTAATGTTGTTTCATAGCTGTAACTGAATTTGGTTCACACTTTGCTAATTAACTACATGGCTATTAAACTAAACTAAACAAACATCTAAGCAAATTTAGGTGAAGAATAACCCTACTGTCTAATGTAATGTTGTTTCATAACTGTAACTGAATTTGTTTCACACTTTGTTAATTAACCATATGGGTATTAAACTAAATTAAACCAACATTTAAGCAAATTTAGGTAAAGAATAACCCTACTGTTTAATTTAATGTTCACAGCAGGCACAGGATGTCAACATGACATCAGTTTGACGTTGCATTCCAACGTCGTGGGAGTGGCTGTATTTTGAGTGGAAATGAAAATTGGGTTGACGTCAGAACTCAACGTCAGACCCACGTCTTTGTCCAACGTCGGACAGACGTTAGACTTTGGTCACTTTCCAATGCAACCTAAAAACAACCAAAAATCCACGTCTAATGATGTTACAGCTTGACGTTGTGTGGACATTATCACTATCAGATGTTGGATTTTGGTTAAATAAATGTCAGTATTTGACATCAATATGAAGTTGGTTCAAGATCTTGGCTCGATGTTGGATTTTGGTCACGTTTCTAACATAAAATGTTGGTCACCTGACATCACAACCTAAATGTAACCTAATATAATCGTCTCCTGATTTTGTGTGCTAGCTGGGTTGCTTCATAGCTGTATCTGAATTTGTTTCACTACAGCTATTAAACTAAACTGCATAGATTTAGCTGAATGATGTCAATATTGTCTTCTGTGAGCTTGTATTATAGCTGTATGTATTTTGATTATTTCAAAATGTATGCACTTTTTTCTATTATGAAACTAAACCGAATTAACAATTGAATTAAGCTGAGTAACGTTATTATTATTTTCTGTAGATCTGCTTTACATTTGTAATTTAATTTGTTACAAAACTTTGCTGAACAACTGCAAGCTAATTTAGCTGAATAATATCAATGCTGTCAAATTCAATGTTACTTTATAGCTGTAATTGAATTTTTTACCACTTATTAACTTCACAGTTATTAAACTAGCCTAAATCAACATCCAACTAAATTAAGCTGAGTAATGTCATTATTGCTTTCTGTGTAGCAGTTTTACAGCTATAATTAAACTTGTTTTATGATTTAAAATAGCTAACCAACAATGAATATAATATCTACTATCAATTGTAATAATGATCTAGCTGTAACTGAATTTGTTTGACCAATTATTGATATTACACAGTTATTGAACTAAACTGCATCAACACTGAGATAAATAAAGATGAATTATAAAATAATTGCTTTACTCGATTTCATAATATCATAAATTAATCAACACATAAGTACATTTAGCTGAATCGATAACACTCCTCTTTCGTAGAGCTGCTCACAGCTGTTGTCATATAATTTGTTTAGAAATGTATTTCCAGTTTCTGAATCATCACTGAACTAAATTGAGCTGAATAATAAGACCGCTGCCTTCCATAAAGCTGCTTTACTCCTGACAATGATGAATCCTGCATCACTAACAGTTATTTTCCTGTTTATTACAGTTAAGCTGCTTTGAAACAATCTGTACGTGCTTGTTATCTAAACAAAGTGACGTGTTTTGTCTGCCTGAAAGCAAACAGACACAATAGGCCTTAAAACGACAGGCAATCTGGACACCTTTGAGGTTTGATGTAATGTTTAATATCCAGCAACGTGGAGCAGGGATTTAAACGAATGAGACTGGGACAACCTGGTGCGATGTGTCAAAAATAGCAGCCAAGCAAGTGACAAATTGTCCTGACATGCCACATTTTTGATAGTCTCCCATGGTGAGGACAAAAACTCAGATTAACATGGCAGAGATGTGATTTATCACATGCAGCTTTATCATGTCGTGCCCTGCTGTGACCTGCTGTGACTTGCTGTAACCTGCCGCGTGTTGAGATGCATGAGATTGTGTGTTTGCGTGTAATGTCTTACCTGCATTTTCCGCAGCTGTGCGAGCTGTTTGCGCAGATCTGTGGCGTTCTGTTGGAGGTCGTGCAGGTGAAGCTGCATCTGAAGTCTGGAAACGGTGGAGGCTTGAGAGCCTCCAGATGAAGGCGGAGGCATCAGTGCCAGCGGGGCGGATGGAGTCAGCGCTATTAACCACAACACAGTCAAACCAGAACAAACAGTCAACACTGACAGCTTCAAACACACACTCAGTCAAACTGAAATTACTTTGCACTTACCCATTTGCATCCTCTACCCTAGCTTTTTTTAGTCCTGTTTCTGGACATTAACCTTCCAGTAGAGTTGATGATGTGAAAAAATTTATGAGTTTAAAGGTTTTCAGCACATGAATGCAACCGTAAAGCCTTAATAATGTTAATAGTTAATACTGCTTTCAAGTACACCTTGAAAGAATGCTATTAAAATAATGTTTTTTTCCTTGTATGGACCTTCATAATACCTCAGTGTTTCATTAGGAGCTACGACTATTCATTTTGTTTTGTTTTTTGGCTCAACAAGTGTTGGTAGCTGCTGATTTATATTATATTAATAACCAAGGTTTCAGCTTCTGTAATATTCAGGAGTTCATTAAAATCCTATTTTCATTGTAGGTGAACTACATCTTGAATTTTAAATAGAAAATAGAAAAAGTACAGAAGAAGTGAGAATAAATATTAATTGTGTGCACACATATCCACTGATTTAACCCAAATTTTCAAAGTCGCTTTATCTGTTGTTATAAAACTTACTTGTGTTTTCAATTGGAAATATTAATTTTGTATAAAGAAACAGGTAAGAGTGTAAAGATTGAAATTAGTTGAATTTAAAATAACTTACAAATCACTCACATCCGGGAACTGCAGTGTTACTTGTTTAATGTTTGGAATTTGAGTTTTTAGAAACCTCTGTAACATTGTGAAACATCTTTATAATTGTAATTAGCAAATATTTCTTCAAATAATAAGCTCCAATGTAAATGTTATTTTTATTATAGCTGGAAACATTTTTTGTCAAATGTGACTTTTTTTGGTCACTCGTGTGCTCAAACCTCATATGGTAATTATGATACAGTATTTCCCACTCAAAGGACAAAAAGGCACCGACTTTCTAGCTTGGGGAAAAGTTAATAAAAGAATTATGTCAGAACTCTGAGTGTTATTGATGATCATTATAAGCTCTGAATGTTTGGCTCATTCATTCTATGTAGTTCAAGAAAAATAAATATGACGTGTGTCAGAAAACACTAGCTGTTTCACAAGCAAACCCATTTTACAAGCAAACCCAATATACAATTACACACTTAAATGTGTACTGTGTATCCTCTGTTCTTTACCTCATTTCATCAACCATAAAAAATATCAATTTTAACAGTGCACTATAAAAACTGTCATGGAAATGTTTTTTATGTTGTACTTTTTAACAGAAGGTAACCATGTGTCAACTTAAATTTTTAAAGTTGATTCATATATAATTGATATTTTAAGTCAGTTTAGTACAATGGAAGTTAAAACAATTTCAAAAAAGTAATTTTTGATTCAACTTAAAAATTGTACGCAGCTATTTTTGACAAGAAATGTTCATTTTTTTTTTATTATGACCAAAATCACTTCACCTCATAACTACTATAAGTAACTACCAAAATCACTTCACATCATAACTACTATTTACAAACTTGAGAATTTTCCAGGTGGATTTGAACACAGCATATGTTTCAGCGATCTTACGACCTGGCTGCTATTTCAGTCAGCTGAATGACCATGACTAGCTGAATCGAGTGTGTTTGATTAGGACTGGGGCTAAACTTTGCAGGAGGGAAGATCTCCAGAAGCAGGACTGAGCATTTTTCCTCTACACCCATAATTCCTTGCGTTTTGAGACAGAGATACAGTAACCCACACAACAGACAGCACAAAGCGTGTTGTGACCTCCAGAGCCCATTCAGGATCATGCTGTTAGTGAGGAATACAGAAAAACCAGCATCTCCAGTCAGTCGTTTTTAACATGAGGGTACAAATACTGATTCACCAAGCTTCAGGGATCAAGAAAATAGACACATCATCCTCACACTTAACTTTCAGTGTGTGAATGTGTCAAGTTTAGGAGTGAAAACAGACTGAGGGAGAGAAATATTAAGTGCAGGCAGGCCTTAGAGGAGAGATATTAGCAACAGTGAAAACAGGCATTAAAATTACTACAATTCTGTCATCATTTACTCATTTACTCATGTCATTCCAACCCCCAAAAGACTTTTGTTCATCTTCCAAACTCCAATAAATAATAATAATAATAATAATAATAATAATAATAATAATAATAATAA
>CAIGQQ010004433.1:26786-79102 GCA_903798035.1 Danio albolineatus | reverse complement strand
GCAATCTGTTGTATTCCTTCCTCTAATAACTGATGTATTCCCTTGCTTTTTATTATATTATTCAGCTTGATATTCTACATTAATGTACTAGCCTGTAAATAGCCAGTGATGCTATTTTATGTTTAATGCTGTTTATTCTGAACTAAAATGTAATTATTTCTATTTATAAATATTATTGGTGAAATTAATTTTAACACAATTTCTTCTTATGAATCAGGACAAATTTAATTTTTGATTTAAATCACAAAATGATTTACCATGCTGGACAGTTTGCCGCAGGAATTTACATTCTAAATAATGAAATAAGAAATATATATAGCTTACGCTGAAATGCTAACTTCAATATTTGTGGGTTTAAATAGTGTAGTTACTAAAGGTAAAAAAATAGCTTATTCTCACCTAGCAGAAGTGTGAAATGGCATGCTTCTCTGTACAGCTTGCATGAACGCTGCTTATTGGAAGACTGTAGCCTTTTAAAAAATTCATATTTCTGTTTTGCATTCAAACTATCCATCTACAGAGCAAACAGCTCCTCAATGAATATATTTCTTAACAAACATATTCTCATATTTTATAATTAAATTTTTAACTATTATTTAATGTATTAATAATTAATTCTTATTTAATATTAATATTATATAGTTAATTATTGTAGTCTTCTTTTTTAGTAAATTATTGGTGAGAGATCATGTGTGTACAGAACCTCTGCAAACACAGGAGCAGCAGGACTAGTAAATGACCGATAAAGGAACCAAGAATTGGATTACAGGTACTGTATGAGCATCAGAACACACTGAAGTGAGTGTTTGCAGTCTCAATAGATGTTAAAATGCATATATTTAAGTGAGCACTGAAGTAAGCAGCATTAATAAACCAAAATACTGTACATACAAACATTGTGCTGCTGGTACTGTATATCCTTAAACACTAAAAAAAGATTGACTCACTGTACATAAATTTAAGAATCTAAATATTATTATTATTATTATTATTATTATTATTATTATTACAATTATTATTATTACAATTATTAATATCAATACTCATATTAATATTAATATTACCAATATTACCAATATTAATATTAATAGTAGTAGTATTATCATTATCATTATTATTATTATAAAATATACAACCAACATATTTTTCTGGTTTTGGAACGACATGAGGTGGAATAAATGATGACAGAATTCTCATTTTGGGGTGAACTCACCCTTTAAATAAGAAGAGGGATCATGTGTTCATATAAAACCACACAAACACACACACACACACACTCACACCATACATCAGGAATTACACGCCAATCCACATAAAACACGAGAGAGCAGAGACAAGGCTACCTTTCTTCTTCAGCCGGCCAGCTGTAACATATAGTAAAAGCTGTCAGCTTATTCCGGTTATCTAAATTAACGTTATGAAGAAACAAAACAGAGTTCTGAATAGGACATGTAGAGGATCAGGTGATGAGAGACCAGAAACCCTCTCAAAACCTCCATACGTTGAGGCAAGAGTCAGTTTGACTCACCTTTTTCAACCATAGGGAACCTTCAAAGACAAATCTTACAAATCAAAACTCTGGCTGCGGTCTTTGAAGACCTGATCACTCAGAGATCTCTGAGGATGCCCGTTACGGATTTAAGAAAGGATTGAGAAAAAATATAAATGAAAACATCAGGGTTATTCTGACAATGAACAACAAAAGTGTGAAAACAAAGTCCTTCATTCAAGTGCACTCTGATAAACAAACAGTCATGTCTGCTACTGTTTGTCCTGCTTGTGATCATTTGCTTTTGAAACTCGGGCCAGCCTTATCTTACAAAAACATAACATTATACAGTTTCACAGTCTGCCTTATGAGCTCTCTTGGAAAACATAAAGAAGTAGCTGGACTCACTTCCCGTGGCGGATCCGTCGCTGGTGGATTCGGTCTTCTCGCTGGAAGAGAAAGGGAAGGGCCGTGAGAAGTCCGCCCCCTGGTCCGGAGGGCAGCCCGCCATCATGCAGAGACGCAGCAGGCCGCATCTGAGGATCATACAGCCATGATACTACCACTGTACTACAGCACCTCACGCTACACTGGGGCTACGCTGCACTACGGCAGCACTACACTAGCATTCTCTCACCATAATAATGGGTAACGCTGTATATGTTAAGCACTCTAACTTCTACTTGTACTATTTCAAATCTTCTGATAAGCACGGCTTTATTTAACCTATTAAACTATTCGGTTAAACCATATACACTATATGCTATTCTACCATTCTAATTCAAAAGTCATTAGGGGTCAGTAAGATTTTAAGGCATATATATTTATATAATGTCATGAAAGTTTTATCTTTCAAATAAATTATGCCCTTTTAAACATTCCATTAATCAAAGCAATACAAAAATATTCTACTCTGATACGCTGTGAAAGAAATATTTATGTTGAATAAAATTAACTTGAATTTAAATGACTTAGGGCATCACGGTGGCTCAGTGGGTAGCACAATCGCCTCACAGCAAGAAGGTCGCTGGTTTGAGTCTCGGCTGGCTCAGTTGGCATTTCTGTGTGGAGTTTGCATGTTCTCCCTGTGCTGGCTTGGGTGCTCCGGTTTCCCCCACAGACCAAAGACATGCGGTATGGGTGAATTGAATAAACTAAATTGGCTATAGTGTGTGTGTGTGTGAATGCAAGAGTGTTCAAAAGTGTTCAAAAGAAGAAAGAAACCGATTTTTAGCCAGCCAGCCTGACGGATTTCTGTAAACTGTCTTTCCATTACACATTTAAGATCTGTTTTCTTTAAAAATCGTCACTGTCTAATAGATATTTGATATAAAGTGGGTCTCAAAGCAGGCAAGAATCACTGCATTAAATTCCATTTTTCCCTGCCATCTCTTTAAAATATGAAAACTTATTTTACCTCAGTATTTTGAGCATAATTTATGTTTTTGGGAACACTCTCCCTTTAAATTTTAATAATAAAAAAATTAATCTGTAATAAAAAAAGAATAAAATAAAATAAGCCAAAACAGCTTATTTGAATGTTGAAATAAAATTGTCAACAGTATAATTTTTACAGAGTAACAAGTTTTAAAGAATCCACAAATCTGCAAATTATAACAATTCTGAAGGATCTTGGGGCAAAGCGGACTGATGTAATGATGTAATCATGTTATGTAATACTGTAATGTTGTAATATTGCATAACATTTTAAAATATACTTCAACAGAAAGTAATTCCTTTAAAATTGCATTAACAATTTGTTGCTATGTTGTGCATACAAGACTTCAGGTGTTTAAAAATCTTACTGACCCAAAACCACTGCTTGACAGTGTATTAGCTTAGTTACTGTAACTGGTACAACCCAAAAGAACTTTAAACTTTAGTGGACCTTAACAAACTTTTAAGCAAGCTTTATAATCCGAAACAATTCAAACACACACACCACTGGCTTGAACTCCCACTTAACAGTATCTTTAAGCCCTTTTTCACACCAGCTGTCATATACAAGCACAAACAAGATTTAAATTCTCAATACCAAGCTCTTATGTACACATTTTGGGTAACTTTATGCTAATCATAAACTCCAAAAAACTCCCTTATCAACATGATTTGCATCACACATAGAAAACCTTTCTAAACCTAATTAAACATTCGATCAACTCCTTAACACTTCATACAATGAATTTATTCTTCAAGGAATTGTTCGCCCATAAAGCATGGAAAAAATTACCCCGCAATTTGCTCAATCTCTTTTTTCAGACCAATACAGCTGAAGTAGCTCGTAATTTTGCCCTGGCTCTTCCATGCTGTGTTGGGTAGTGTCCATTCACAAGCTTCCAAAAGTGCAGAAATCCATTTGAACATTAATTAATATGCCGGCAAAGAGTTAACATGTGTTTTATAAAGCGGATCAATGTGATAATAAAAATATTTCAAGTTTTTAAATAGGGTAAATTAAGACATCTTGGCTGACCTCTAACTCAAAGTATGAAGTAAGACACACTTGTAGCAGAAAAGTAATACTGAGTTCACACCAAATGTACAATTAAGTATTCACACAAGTAAATTACATATAAAGTCTGTGCAAATTACTACAGGAGAGTGTGAATAACAGAATCTGCCTCAATTGCATCTTCTTCAATTGCATGATGGAGAGATACAGTGCTCCGTGTTTGGTGTGAATTGAACATAAGAGTTTCTAAAGCAACAAATTTTCATGTTCGGTGTTGTCTTCTGTGATAAACAAATGCTAAACTAAGTGGTTCCCGCAAGATGTGTCTATTTTTTTAAAACTTCCACTAAAAATGCATCTTAAGACATTCGTCATGCATCATACAGCTGTCAGCCATGAGGTTGTTTAAAATATGCCTTTGGCAGCCACCAGGTGATTTGAGAAAATGTTGAAAAAATTAGAAATAGTTTTGTTACAAAAACACATTGATCATGTAAAGTCAAGTTCACGTCAATTTGAGCTGTATTGTCATTCCACTGTATGAGTGGACATCAGTGGACAGTCCCCTTGGTCAGCAATAGGCCTGATACGCTTCATATGAATTATCCCCCTCGCAGTGTATGTGTTTTTGGAAGCTTAAAAAATGCACACTACCCTACACTGTTGGAATATCCAGAGAAAGAACTGGAGCGGAAGAGCCAGGATAACATTTAAAACTATTTCAACTGTGTTGGTCTGACAGAAAGTTATATACACAGAGGATGACTTGATGGTGAATAAACTATGGGGTAATTTTCATTTTTGGGTGAATTGTTGCTTTAAATCTCAACTCAACACATTCTTTTGAAAGTAACAGTCTAAATGAAATTCATTTCCTTTCATAAAAAACCCACAGATGGCATGGATGACTCACATCAAATGTGAATGACAATAAATGCCCAGCAACATCAAAGACACTCGCGGCCATCACCGGACAAAAAATACCACCAGCACAAACAACTTCAACACAAGCACTTTACATTCAGCAGGAGAAGACATTTTTGCAAGCTTATGAAGCAGAAGAAGCCAATGACTGCACAGCAAACAGGATATTTCTGCAGGATAGCAAAATGTACCATGCTAAAAACAGCAAGAAGGTGTGAAATGGTTGAATACATTATGTAAACAATAATTTTAACGTTAAGAGCATTTCACACGGTGCACTGTCTTATGTACAGCTGTCTAACATAAACATAAGAGTTGGTGTGGGTCATGTTTGTGCAAATGCTTGCAGAGAAAACATATTCTGAATTATGTTTATAGTGTAAATACCGTGATGTTGATCGATGTTGCATGCAATAAATTAATAAAACTAAAAATACTGTGTACCGTGTACAATGGATTTCATAATACAGCATGTGACTGTGACGGCATACGTGATGGTATGAGTGATTTGGCCTTTACTGCGTTGGTGAGTTTTTAGCGATGTCATGTGCATCTGGGTTGATCATACAGTAGATGACTCTGTGTGGATGTGGTCTTACGTGCTGTCACTGTCTGGAGCTCGGGTCAGGACACTCTGAACCAGTCCAGTCAGACTGGCTATCTGCTTCTCCATTGCCTCCATACGATCCCTGCTAACATGACAAACAGACAATGTATAAGTGTGCGCTTGTTGAATTCATATTTACTATGTTTTTTAACTGTCGATTAAATACTAAATGCAAATTTCCTGTCCGGTCTACGAAAATGCGAAGTATGTAGAAGATATTGAATTACTGACAGACATAACTGTTCAATGACAGTACAATTTCTCAAACCATGGATTGTCTAGGGCCAGCAGCTTGCAGCAGAGTACAACCTGTTAGATCTGTTCGGGACTGATTAAGAAGAACTCAGTGTCCTTTTCAAAAATGGCACATCATCCCAGACCGTCTCGAATAATGCATTTGGGTCAGTGTCAGAAAAAGCTCGAACAGTAAAAATAAAATTATCTTAAAGTATCTTGGTTAAAGTGTATTCACAAAGTTCAAAAATGTTCCTTAAACAAGTATTTATTTAAAGCTATGTCTTAAAGAAAGTGTGAAGGAAGTCATATCTGGTGCAGTATCTAATAATAATCGTTCCTTGTCAAAATAAACAAATAAATAAATGAAATGGGGCCTCACGGAGGCGCAGTGGTTAGCACAATCACCTTACAGCAAGAAGGTCACTGGTTCGAGTCTTGGCTGGGTCAGCTGGCATTTCTGAGTTTGCATGTTCACCCCATGTTCGTGTGGGTTTACTCCGGGTGCTCCGGTTTCCCCCACAAGTCCAAAGACATGCGCTATAGGTGAATTAGGTAAGCTAATCTGTCTGTAGTATACTGTATGTGTGTGAATGAGTGGATGTTTCCCAGTGATGGGTTGCAGCGGGAAGGCCATCTGCTGCATAAAACATATGCTGGATAAGTTGGCGGTTCATTCCGCTGTGGCGACCACTAGTTATTAAAGGGACTAAGCTGAAAATTAATGAATGAATGAATAAATCAAATTTTCATCAGGTCCTAAGATGAAAGTGACTACGCTTACATGGACATCAGTAATCGAATTATTTGCCTTAATCTAAATCAGACAACAATATGATTAAGGCGTTTACATGAGTTGCTTTCTGTATGTTCCTTTTATGATCCCCTTTTCATGTTATAGCACGTAGTTCGATTAACGTCATTTCATCACCTCGCTATCCACATTTCCTATGGAGTTTCACGTAATTTCGGGTGATTCATTCTTAATTTGTCAACTTTAACTGCGGTTCGGCACTTTCACTTTCATTCAGGAACATTTCAAGCAGGTCCACCGTGACAAACAAGATATTGGATGCAAGTATGAACCGCTGGAGGAGTGTTGTTTTAATGCAATTTGATACCGCATGCCATATGGGGGAAAAAACCTTCCGTATTTCGCGATGCAGGTGTCGGCGGTCTGTAGGTGCAGAGAATAGTGTCAAACAGGTGTGTGTGTATGAAATATCCTGTCACAAAATGTGGCGAAAATCCTACACGAAGGTAATAGTTTCATTGGGGTGTTTAGATGTCTGTACTGCACTTCAATAATTCGACTAAAATCAGCATACGCCACATATCTTAATTTGATTTCTGATTAGTTCAATTATTACCTTAATCTGATTAAATTAATCAAAAATCGCTGTTTACATGGTCGACTCTTAATCAGAGTATAGTCTTAATTGTGTTAAAATCAGATTATAGGTGTCCATCTAAAGATGCTCACTGTCTCTGTAATACATTTTTTTTCTTATTTTTATTCTTTAAAACAAATGTATTTCAGAGATTTATATTATAATTGCCAGTGAAATAGCTTTGTTAAAATGGTTTATTTAAAACTACAGCTCTATTCAAAGGTTCAGGGTTAATTTCTTTCTTTTCTTTGAGAAATTAAAACTTTTATTAATTATTATATATTATTAAGCAAGGATATATTTATCAAATGTTTGCATTGTTGAGTGTTTCATCTGACACTGAATTAATTACCGCTGAAAATTTAGCTTTGTAATTAAGAAAATAAAAGAAACAAAGTATTAAAACAGAAAAAAAAGTTAATGACAATATTACTGGCAATATCAAATTATTGCAGCAGTGAGAATCTCACAAAAACCACTACTCATTTAATCAAAAGTTATAAATGCAGTTTTTTTAGTTTGTATTTTATTTTTTTATTATTATTATTTTTAGAGTGCTTAAACAGATTTGCCCTTCTTGTCATTGAAAATGTGCATTTACTGTACCAGTGAATAAGAGCACTATAAAATATGTGTTCTTTTCTGGTGTATGACTGCATATGATTATTTTAACAGAAACTGTTGCTAGCTTGTCATTCATGGGTGTTTTTTTTTAATTCATGCTTTTCAAACTGCATTACAGGACCTTGATCTCTGCTCTGACGATTTTCGATGTTGAAAACAGACCACTGAAACCAGAACAGATCATGTACTGTTAATTGTATGAGAATAGGTAACAAGCTTTCAGTGCCTTCTCTTTACTTTAAAGCCTGTGTAAAATTTACTTTGTTCATTATGCTAGAAGATCTAGTGCATAATGTTATTCTTTAGGTGAACAAATCATCAGCACAAAGTAATCCTCTGAAAAAAAAAAAGTTTTGGTAATCTTCAATCAAGACCATTTCCTTTTGTGTTTGGAGTGATGATCTCCAATACGTCAGTGTAATATCATCAGCAACAATATTTTTAATCACACCCCTCTTGCCGTTAGTTTGCTAAGAGGGAATAATGTACAAAAAAGAAAGCCTCGTCCACTACTTAAAATTCCATTACAGTTTAAAGTGAATCAACATACTGAAATAGAAGTAACTATAGAAGTCTCAGCAACTTCCAGTTCACGCAAACTTTAAACATCAACTTACACAACTACTCTAAACAACAACAACAAATCCTGTCTCAAATACATGCACATACACTTTTATCAATGCTTACCGTGAGTCGATCTCGCCTCCAGACAACGGTGATCCAAATCCAGCTCCTTTACTCCCATCTCCCAGCGGTTCCGAACTAGAGCTGGGTCTGGACTTTGGACTCTCTACAAATACAGAAGACGAAGCCGAATCCTTTCTGAATGTGGTCCTCACTGGCGACCCTCGGCTTGGAGACCCAGTGAATGAATCCCTGTCCCGAAGTTGCACATCGGGTATCTTTTGTGGGGACGAAGGTGGCAGCCGAAAACCCATCCCCAAAGTGGAGCTGCTGTAGGCATCAGAGTAGAGAGATCCTCCAGGTTTATACAGGCTGTCCTCCAGATCGTTTTGCAGAGCGGCGGCTGAGTATGTGCTGAGTGACCGAACTGACCCTCTGCGGTACAGGCCTCCTGAAACCGGGAAGCCAAACGGGTCGGCGATGGTGGCCAGCGATTGAGTGGAAGCGATACTAAGTCGTCCCTCGTGCATCAAACTGTAGGGGTCAGCGTAGAGACCTTCGTTCTTCAGGAGGACCATGTTTTTCCCGGACATCTCCTCGTCGGGTTTGACGTCGCGCCGCTCCAGGATGGCAGAGGAGGATGGGGTGAGGCCTTGACCCTGTCCGTGTGAAGGTGACGGGTGGTGGGAGTGGGGGGGATGCTGGGGGCCTTGTGGGTGAGGGTGTCCCGGACCGGCGAAAGACGGTGGACGGCCTCCGCTGTAGGAGAGACGGGATCGGGAAGGGGAGCCGGAGGAGTGTGAGGCGCTGGAGGAAGGGAGAGTGTTGAGGCGACGGGTAGGTGAGGAGTCCCGGGACGTGTAAACCATCTCTCTCTGAAAGAAGTGAAGAGAAAAGAGGATTTTATGAATTGATCACTGCACAAAGGTTTATGTAAATTATCTGTGTTCCTGTTTGAGGAATGAGATTAAATACACAGTACTATGCTTATATGTATACATTATTAGATTGGAACTTGAATATAATTTTAAAAACAAACAAATAGATCTAATACGAATTTTTATTGACTGTCCATTCACAGTAGATCTATCATAATAATAAAAAAACATGTGAAGTTTATTTATCAACTAATTTCGAGAGGATCACGCGCTTATGATTGACCATGACTGGACCCGCATTAGCTAATACATGACTCTCCAATCAGACGATTCCTAAGTCACTATAAATAACCATAGTCATCATACCACAGTCACCCCCCCTTCACCCCCACCCTATTTATGCCTTAAAGCAAGAACGTCGCTGGTTCCAGTCCTTGCCAGGCCCTGTTGGCATTTCTGAGTTTGCATGTTTTCCTTATTCTCACGAAGGTTTCCCCTGAGTTCCCTGGTTTCCTCCCACCATAAAAAGACCAAACCAAATTGGCACCATAGTCAAGTTCTTAGTCAGTATTTACAGTACAGTATTGACAGTATTTTTCCTCATAAAGCAGTTTGTTATTAGCCACAAATAAGTGGGGGAGTCTCGCCCTGCCAAATGGGAGGGAGCCCAGGGCTCTTTTCCGGGACAGCATCCAAGCTTATAATCAATCTATTTTTATAATATAAATGATATAAATGTATAATATAAATAATATAAATGTATAATATAAAAAGTGTGTGTGTGTGTGGGGGGGGGGGGGGGGGGGGGGGGGGAAGGGGGGGGGGCATGGGGGCAAAATGGGGAAAAATGGTTTAAATTTAAATCCCATTTCCTGCATTTACATATATTTAGGGACTATAGAGATACAAAATCCAGGAAAAAATAACAAATGCAATTTCAAACCAACCTAAAAAGTAAAATAAAATATGTACCGTGTGCGCTGAATCACTACAGTATTTTATAATGTCATACACAGATAGACAGAAGTAAAATTCATTTGTAGGTAAATCTGAAATGTTATTCATTATTTATTTTGTTAATTGTCTTTCAGGCATAAACAACCACCTTAAATTAATGTAAAAAATTACAATCCACAAATTCCTAAACATTAGACTAACACAGGGGTGTCCAAACTCTGTCCTGGAGGGCCGGTGTCTTGCAGATTTTAGCTCCAACTTGCTTCAACACACCTGCAAGGATGTTTCTAGAAAGCCTAGTAAGAGCTTGATTAGATAGACCAGGTGTGTCTGATTGGGGTTGGAACTAAACTTTGCAGGATGCTGGCCCAGGACCGAGTGTGGACACTACTGGACTACCATCAACAGGTGTAGACATTCTGTGTGACAGAAAATATAATTATCTGACTAAAGCTAATATAATGAATCAACCAAGTCTTAGATCTTCTTTTTTTTATCAATGTTGACTTTTAAAGTCATCTGTAGCTGTTTGGCATTTCAAAAGTCAGGGGGAATACAAACAAGATTTTAAAAAAGTATCAGGGGGTGGCACGTCCCTCTATCCCCAGTGGATATTATACAATATATTTCTATATTTTTGGAAGTTAATGAATATAATATAATAAATGAATATAATTTAATTTCAAGTAACAAATATTATTTTAGTTTTAATCAACTAGAACAACTTCAGTCAAATTTGTTCTGTCAAATTAAACAATAATACATCGAAGAGTAATTGGCAGCATTTGCTTTCAATGGAGTCAGTTTCATAAATTGGCATCTTCTACTCTCATTAAGCATTCAGGGTTTGTTTGTTTTTCATGCTCAATAATATTAACATATCCACTCCATCACACAAACAACAAAAACATGTTCCACTTTTTCTAAAAGGGTTTGTTTTGTATTATAAATACAGACTAATCCAACATCTCGACAACACATCCGATTTTATTCACTTACACTCAAACGGTGCAATACAATTTAATGGCACATTATCTGTCTGACAAAACATTTAACTGTAATACCACCTTTCGAAAGCTGAAAAAGCAAACACCATTCATACCGAGAGGTGTTAAAAAGAAAGAGATATGTGCCAGAAATCATTCAAAAAGCAAAAATGGGGCGCTGACAAATCAAACAGCTCGGAGCAAGAGCAAACCTCGGAGGTTTAGCACGAAACCAAGAGCGCGGCTCCAGACTCATTGCCCCAATTCTCTCTTTCTCACTCGCTCATTCTTTTCATCGGCCTGTAATTCAACTCCAGGGAGCTCAATTCACCCTATTCACTCCTTTCACCCAGCCCAGCTAAAGCTACTGGCATAACATTGGATTACATGGCACTGTATTCAGATTTCACCGCCACTTCTGAGGGAGCACATATACTTTACTGAGCCA
Source organism: Danio albolineatus (assembly GCA_903798035.1). Taxonomy (NCBI): domain Eukaryota; kingdom Metazoa; phylum Chordata; class Actinopteri; order Cypriniformes; family Danionidae; genus Danio; species Danio albolineatus. Next base: position 67,488 of record CAIGQQ010004433.1, on the reverse strand, counting down.
CAATGAGCAGAGGAAGAGCTTTTGAACACCTCATTCACAAACACCAGGAAACCCACACTCATCTAATAGATCCTTTTTTCTGCCTAGTTGCCTTTCGGTATCTTTCATTCTCTTTTTAACTCTCTTTTCCTACATCCTGTGTAAAATTTTATAACTTTTTTTATTTGCTTGGCACTTTACTTGCATTTAAGCTGCAGCTTGTTTTGTTTTATGTTAATGCACTCATCCATCATTTCTTTATAGATATATATATATATTATATACAGAGATATATATATTTCTGTTCTCATCTGGTCTCTCTTTTGTTCCTGTATTCTGGGACTTACTGGAGCCTTACAGGGATGGAGCTTGTTAGTCTGTGCACATGGACGCACTGACGTAAATGTAAAAAGGACACACTCCAGGGAGCAGTTGACATGTTCTGTCCGCAGTTCTGCTCACGACTGAGAAATGGGCTTCAAATATTCACTCAAACAGGGCTGTGGAGTTTCAACTTGAATGCTAATTTGAATAAATTCAAAGTGATCAAAAGGGGCAATGAACTTGTCTCTGTAAACTGCCAATCTGGAAGCACTTTTACTTAATTTAAAAATAAAATAAAGCAGCAAATTAACATATGAATTACCATGTTAGTAGGTTGTCATTTATACAGGTGTTTTTTGGCAATCGTAAGTAAGAAAAATCAGCTTGATCGAAGCTGGTTGAACATTTAAAGCAAAGATAGTGGAAAGGTTTACTTCGAATACTAATTCCATGTTTCACTGAATACCATCACTGTTCTTATAAATTTAATCAGAAAGCATAGTATCAGTTGATTTATTCAATAGCCAATAGCCGAATAAATGTTTATACACTTGATATTAATAGTGTATAGAAGCAAGATGTTTATCTTAAAGTAGATAATATTTTAACTACTAGTTTTTATCAAGACAATATTTTAATTATTATGAAAACCAAAATATAAAAGTGTAATATTAGAGTATATTGTATATATTTCTCATTCTGTGTCAACTCAATCCAAAGTCATAATTATTTAATATTTTAGTGAAAGTAAGTGGGAGTTCAAATCAGTTGACATTGTCAGCCTTCATTGCATTGTATGTCAGTAATGTGTTTTCCCCTCTTAAGTTTGCATGCTTGTAATTCAAGATCAATTAAAAAACATAAATAGTTTGAATTCTGGCTCCGAACACACTTTTCTTTTGCTATTTTCATTTTTGAGGACATTTTCCAGCCCGATCTCATATGAAAACGTAACTGTTCTACAAACTGTCAGAAAAGTGGCTGATGTCAACATACAGTATATATTTGTCTCCATTTGTATGTAAAGGATTTTTAAAGGAGGCGTGCCCCCAAGCCCTGTCCCTCAATAGGAGATGAGCATGAATGAATGCATGAACGAGATGTACAAATTGATACAAATCAGCCACTAAATTAAAGATACAAATTGCTCTGAAATTGTGTTGACAACTTTGAATATAAGAAATATTGTGATCTTGAGGCAGTAAATTGTAGTATATTAAAATATAAACTGCAACATTGAAATTCTAATATAGCTTAACCATATTTAACACCAAAAGAAAAATGCATAGTGTGTAACAAGATTTTAGGATATATTCAATATTTCTCGAGTTACAAGTATGCAAACAACTTTTTTAACTGCTCATATAATGAAATAAAGACTCTTATGTCAACAGATTTTATAAAAGAATTCCCTGAGTGACAATAAAATAATGATGCTGCAATAATGAGGCAATCTTTTTAAAGTCACTTTCATCTCCATATAGCTTGACGACAAATCTCCAGTGGACAAATAGACAAATAGACAAATATTTGAATAAACAAAATGAAAAAACAAAAACGAAAAAAAACATGACTTGCTTAGATCGACCAATGTTTAATTACTCATTATCATATGATCAATGGATTTGTAATTATTCACAAAAAATATATCTGAATGGCTGAATATGATTAATTTGTTTATTACCAATAGGTTGTACTTTGTTTGGTGTTCAAGAATGTGTCAGAAAGCAATTTTACAGTAAATTTTTCAATTACAGTACATAAATTAAAAAAGAAAGTTCATAAAGATATCAATAAAAATATCAAAATTCCAATAATATCAATAAAAACAACCTGTATACCAACACTATATAGTGTGCATGTAGATAAACATTTAAAAAGGCATATATACAGTACCAGTCAAATGTTTGGGGTCAGTTTTTTTTCATGTTTCAAATATTGTTCATCAAGGTAGCATTTATTAAAATGTAAAAAAAATGTTTAATTGTTAAATATGAATACAATTGAATGAATATAAATTTAAAATAACTGCTTTCTTATTGTATTTAGTTTCAAATGAAATTATTACTCCAGTCATTATTGCTTTTATTATTATTATTATTATTATTATTATTAATAATTAATATTAAAGTGATTTCTGAAGGATCTGAAGATTCTGAAGGATTCAGCTGAAAATTCATCATTACAATCCCCGGAATAAACGATTAAACTGATTTATAAACTACTTTTGAACAGTAGATTAAACAGTGATTATTTTATAGTGCAATAACATTTCAAAATTTTACAATTTGTACTTTAATTTTGTTGAAATAAATGCAGCTTTGGTGAGCAGAATAAGCTAATTTTAAAACATTTAAAAATCCTACTGACCCCAAACTTTTGATTGGTAGTGTACATACAGACAGACAGACAAACAGACAGACAGATAAATAAACAGACAGAGAGACAGATACATGCATCTGAAAAGCAACACATTAAATTAAGACAGGGTATTAAATGCTAAAGACAGCTCTTAGCCAAGAAGTAAAAACGAACATTTGATCAACAGAGTGACGCCACATGATTGCATTTCAAAGTCAACCCACATCAAACTCCTGTGGCAGCACAGCCAGCTCACAAAGCGAAACGCAATCCCAAGTGAAACGCCAAAAAAGTGTGCATAATTCAAAAACCTCAGACTTCAAGAACATCCAAATCTGAAAGACGGCGCTCAATGGATCAAACGACGGGTACTTCCCTTTAAAATATTTAACACGCAAAGAGGACCGTGACGTCAGTCTGAAGGTTAGACTTGCCTCTGATCTTCCTCCGTAACCTTGTGATTTCTTATTTTTACTTAGAAGAGAAGCGTTCTTTAAAAATGGATCATGCCTGCTGCCTTCTTTCGCACCATAAGCTCACACTGGGACAACGAATCACTGAATCACTGAATCAAATATGAAAAATCTCACCCTGAGGTCTCCGTTGGCCAGATGCGCTGCGGGATAGGAGGCGTAGATGGGCTCTTTGCGATAGATTTTGATGATGCTGCGGTCCTGTATGTCCCTCACATCCTCCAGCTCGTAGAAGACATTTCTGGCTTCGTCTTTGATCAGGATGGCCGTGTTGGGCGACTTCAGCATTCCTGCCGTCAGTTTCTGAGGGAACATGTGCACGATGAGCGCGTGCAGCGTCTCCAGACTGTTGAGCTCATGGGTGATGTGAACACGCCGGGTCTCATCTCCAAACTGGAGGAACAGCACACCTGAGGAGGAGGAGAAGCCAGGAACAAAATAACACATGATCAAAGAGGAAATACACAAAAAAAAGCATTTAGGGCTGAAGTCAAGACTGTAGGAGATAATAATAATAATACTACTACTAATACTACTACTACTACTACTACTACTACTACTAATAATAATAATAATACGTAAAGAGTTATCATCATGCTCCTGATTGGTTACATTTAGTAATAAAAAGCATACAAAAAGCATTACAAGTTTTCAAAATGGTAAATTTAAATATGCAAAATGTAATTAAATGTGCATTAATTTGCATATATTAAATCTAAGCACTGGATGAAGTCAGGTTCATAATTCTTGATGATTTATTTATTTGACATTTTAGAGTCAATTTTTAATTTATTTTTTTACAGCTCTTGGAATCTTTTTAATCACTCCATAAATAATGTAAAATGCTGCAAACAACCAGGAAAAAAACACTATTCAGTGAAAAGTTGCAAATAATCTGGCAAATTAAGTATGAAAGGAAAAACTTTCAGAATATAAATATGAATAAAACTGTGAATGTTTGGGTGTGTAAGTACTGCTCAAATTATGATTTATGGTTTAGTGAGAAAAAATAACTTTTTTCAAATTTATTGTAAATAAATCTACAGGCACAGATTGACAAAGTGCAACAAAAGGAACACAAGAGTATTTTTAATGTGTTCTGACTGTTTTGAACTGAATAAAAAATTTGAAAAAAAGTGAATGTTTTTTTTTGGCCTGCAGTGTTTGACCTTGCTTTAAAGTCCACATGAACCGGAAGCTGCGACCGTTTTTTTTCTCCTCCCTAGGAATGCAGTTTCTTGAGAAACAGAATATTAAATGAGAAAACAGTGGGCGTGGCTTGTTTTTTCTGCTGCAAGCACAAAGGATATAGAAAAAAGGCACTTTATTCATAAAGATCTGGAAATGAGTTTGGGGAGAGCTATTGCAACATAACAGACTCCTCTTCCTCTCCATCTCTGTTTGTTGTCTTTATGCTAGCCAGGCCCAATATCTCAAAATGATGTAATATGAGAATATAACTGAAAAAAAGCCCAAAAAAACAGGAAGCGCATTTTTTGAATTTAATTTAAGATTTATATTACAAGAGCAAACTATTTGTTTTTTATTAATTAAAAATTTTAATTAATTAATTTTTTAAAGAATAATTGACTGGCAATGTCAGCTAAGAAAATCATATAGTTAGTTTGATTTCATGTGGACTTTAAGATTTATATATTGGAATTGCATAGTGATTTTACCTCCACGTGGATCACATGGTTAAAACATAAACACTAATAAACGTAATGTGATGCATATTTGTATTCCAGAAAGAGCACATTGCATGGGTTTCATATTACATCTTCTACTTCACACATTTAAACCATTAAAATGGTTTAACTTTACATATTACATGTTGTCTACGTATTTCACATGTGGTTTTAATGTATCTTTAACATAATGATTTTTCTGCACAGGTAAAAAAGCAAGAATTCTGTAATAGTGCTGAACCAACTGGGTCCCACTTTATACTACGAAGTGAATTGAGTAGTGAAGTGAATTGAAATAATTCTAATAGAGTAATAGAGTCAGACTATTGAAATAGTCTTTCTCTATTAAGTCTATACTTTATATGATTTCTAAACATAAATCTTAAACGCTAGCCTAAATAGTTTTTGAGTTGAGTTTTTTTTTTTTTTTTAGTTTAGAGATGTCAGTGACAGCAAGTTTATATGGTTTTCGGCTGCCGAACTCTTTTTGTCATCAGTTTCTGTCAGTTTATCCCAGCGCTCTTCACCTAATGGGCCAGCACACAATCCTAAACTTCCTGCTGATGGGACAATAATCTCTCTGTGGGGAACAGCTCCAACCCAATCACTCTCAGCAAATATTGTGTGCTTGCTGCTATAAAAGTCCAACAGCACCATCACCTCTTCCAGAGACTCTCCACAACGTAGAAACCAAGCTAAAAAACAACTGTTGAAGGTCAGTTTTGTCTGAAAGCTTTGCACTGCGGTTATTATTATATGAAATATCAACAAGCAGAAAACATTTAGCAATATCTAATTGCAGGACAGCGAAATGTCATCTTCAGACGAAAGCAAATCAGAACAGAAAACAGAGATTTTTATTACTTTATTCAATTACCGCTAACCATACAGTATACACAAAGTGATTCAGATGTCAACAACAAAGCTTTTGAATGGAACATGCATTAACATTACAACAAATGACTTATTTACTGTATTTATTAGCTAAACAGAAACTACTCAAAACCTAACCTTAACAAATCTGGTCACCTCAAATAACTAAGTACTTTCTGAGGTACAGCAAGTACATTGTAAGTACTGGACATGTATACATACTGTAAAATAAAAACATGGCTAACACTTTAGTTTAGGGAACAATTCACGCCATTAACTACTGGCTTATTACCTGCCTATTATCAAGATATTAAGTGTTCATTAGCAGTTATAAAGAACTGCTAGAACTGTGTGTGTTTACCAGCGATCTCTGATGGTTAGATCGCTGGTAGACACACACATATTCACATGAACTACAAATCAGCCATGTTCATGGACTACATATTCAGTCATGCAACACACACACCTCACCTGCTCCAAGTCACCACTGATTAGACACTCACAGCTAAAGCTGCTCACTGACTGATTCACAGACTATTTAAACAGCACAGACAGACACTGCTGTTTACATTAAGTGACATTACAACGCGTTTCCTTTGTCTTGTTTTTCCATGTTTGATCCCAGCCTTGTTGTATTGTTTATCTCTGCCTGCCGCCAGCTTTCTGACCTCTTGCCTGTTTCTTTGACTACGTTTATGGAGTGCTTGTATACATCTATTTGCCCCTGTATTGACCGCTGCTTACCTGATGTTGCTATTAACCCTGCATGTGGATCCGCACCTGTTGTCAGTGTCATTTCCACCGGTTACACCTATCCTGAACTCAACTTTTACCTTACTAACTATTAATAAGAAGCTAATTTAAAGTTTATTTATAATAGTAACTGGTAATAATAATAGGGCACCATGGTGGTGTAGTGAGTAGCACGTTCGCCTCACAGCAAGAAGGTCACTGGTTCGAGCCTCGGCTGGGTCAGTTGGCATTTCTGTGTGGAGTTTGCATGTTCTCCCCGTGTTCGCGGGTGCTCCGGTTTCCCCCACAAGTCCAAAGACATGTGGTATTGGTGAATTGGGTAGGCTAAATTGTCCATAGTGTATGAGTGTAAATGTGTGTGTATGGGTGTTTCCCAGAGATGGGTTAAGGCTGGAAGGGCATCTGCTGCGTAAAAAATATGCTGGATAAGTTGGCAGTTGATTCTGCTGTGGCGACCCCGGATTAATAAATGGACTAAGCCGACAAGAAAATGAACGAATGAATGAAATTGTCCGCTGCATAAAACAAATGCTGGATAAGTTGGCAGTTCATTCCGCTGTGGTGACCACAGATTAATAAAGGGATTAAGCCGAAAAGAAAATGAATGAATGAATTGGTAATAATGGTAAAATTCATAGCTTACAAGTGTTAGTTAATGATTTGTTAATAGTGTGAATTGTGGCCTAAGCAAAAGTGTTACCAAAATATGCTTTTAAATAATCAGCTCTGTTTGTTTGTTATACATTTAAAGCTTAAAGAGCTGATTTCACTACATATTAGGGGAGAGCGGGGACAAAAGTAAGTTACTAACTCTTAAGTTGTCACAGTCCGTCACTCACCCTCCGAACAATCACAATCACCCAGACCATCTTCCAGCCGTGCACCATCACCCAGTTATTAGTTCACCACCTGATTCCACTCTGCACACCCTACATAAGCTCCCTTCACACAGTCAGTCACCGTCGAGTATCACACATGGACATGATCACCCTAGCCTTCCTGATACCTCTCCTCGATACCCTCCTGTGCTCTGCAACTGCTCCGCAACTGCTCTGCATCTACTCTTCGTCGTCATCCTCCATTCAGGGAAGTGACTATACTTACTCTGGATCCCCCTAACCAAAGACTGCCTTTGACTGAACCTGATAATTGTCTCTACGATGTTACAGTAATAAATATATACTGTTTTCTACATCTGACTCCCTCTCCTTCCTCTGACCGTGACATAAGTGTGATCAATAACAGGTGGTATTTTGAAGTTAGAACAAAAGTAACACTGAATCACAAAAGGTCAAAAGTAACAACAATATTTGCTAGATTTTCTGATTTTCTAGATTTTTAAATATATCTGACTATGACCTTGTTTATGTACATACTGTATTTTGCCCTTTATTTTTGCGAATAAATATGAAACATTTTTATTTTAAATTTCACTTCCATCAAATGTTTCAAAAGCAAAGCAATTTTTAATTTATTTTTAATAATTGCGGCATTTCATAAAACATATGAATCAAAACAGTGAAAACTGTAACGTGGTAGTGAAAAATAAGGTCTGAATATTAGCAGTGGGACATAAATAACAGTGTTACTTTCATCCCAACAGGAACTCCCAAGTGCCATTTAAACCTGATTGACTGATTGCAAACTCAAGAATGTGTTACTGCACTAAACAACCTGTAGATTGATCATTGCTGTGATGCATGAAAAAGGAAACACAACTTGTAATAAGAAAAAACAGAACAGCTAAAATTAGTTAATTTCTAAACTGAAATTGAGACCTAACCGTGTGTTGTGAAGCAGACGTTGAGAGCAGACTTGCGAATCCAAATGCAGGTTTATTAGAGAATACAGGTAAGCAATGGTCAACACAGGGGCAAACAGATGTATGCAGGTAATCCAGAGTCGTAGTCAAATACAAAGACAATTGGTCAGAAGGCAGGCAGCAAACAGAGATAGACAATAAAACAATGCTAGGTTCAAACACGACAAGACAAGGCAAGGAAAAACGCGTCGTAATGTTCACTAAACAGCTTACGAGACTCAGCAATGGCTGTGTGTTAGTGTGCTGCATTTATAGTCCATGAATTAGCCAGTGAGCAGCTTCAGCTCCGAGTAACTAATCAACAGTGACTAGGAGCAGGTGTGTGTGTGTTGCATGACTGAATATGTAGTCCATAAAGTAGCAGATTTGTAGTTCGTTAGCGATCTTCAGCCGCATAGATCGCTGATAATCATAACATCGTGGGACACAATCCTGAAATCAGGTGACATTTGGCAGCTCTGTTAAGGGTTGCATGCTGAATGTGCTGCTATAGTCTGGAAAGCAGATGTTGTCAGTGTTTCGAGAAAATTCATCTGTTACTTTCGTCCCACATTACTTGCGTCTCCGATCTCCCCTACTTTTTACAGTAAAGGTTTTAAATGATTTGGAATCTGAATCATGGGTTTGTAGATGCTCTGATCAGTTATAAATGTCATAAATAGTTATAAATGTGTTAAACCCATGTGAGTGGTGTACAGTTAATCTTGGCCAGGATTCTTTAGTATAAGTGTTTTGTTTTTTTATCTCAGTGTGCTTCCTTCCTGGTAAAATACAGCCTAAAAATGTTTAAGCTGTTGCAACTTGAAAAAAGCTTGAAAAAGCTGTCTTGTAACTTCGAGATATTTACAAGAAAATTTTATCACAATGAAATTAAACTGCTACGTGCATTTCTGCATAGCCTCGGGGTTAACAATTTTACAAGTTAATAAAACATTTTGTTTTTCAGTTATGCCCTGGAAATGCTTTGAAATAGTTTCACAGGAGGCTGAAAGGAATTATTGCTCAATTTAAATTATTTATGCATTTGGAGAGAAGTTCAGGGGAGATTGACTTTAATATTGTTTGAAAGTTGCAGCGAGTTCATTTTGAAGTATTTTCTTTTATTTATGATCTTTGTATGCTATTACATGACTGGACTGAGGTTAAAAAACATATTGTTTGTCAGAAATGCACACATATTAAATTGTCCACATATCTATTCAAATGTTTAGGGGTTTTTAGATTTTGTCATCATTTTTTGATGTTTATATCTTTAAAAAAGCTTAATATTTAGAATATAAACTTTAATATTGTGAATTAATTATTTATATTTTGTAATTACAATTTTAAATATGTTCATCTGTTTTAGCATATTTTAAAATGTAATATAATTTCTGGAAATGTACAAGAAAAAGGTTTAAACTATAAAAATAAATACTGAGTTTGAAAAAAACAAACTTTTCATTAACATTATTTTTATTTTCAAAATTAAAATAAAGAAACAAAAAACATACAGTAATTAATATATTTATTATACAATAAATCATTATAAAAATAAACTATAAAAAATATTTTCCAAATAGCATTTTAGTCTAAAAATATTATTTAATATTATTATATTTCTAGTTATTATTATAGTTATTCTTTTATAGTATAACCAAAATCTTTATACAAAGGGGAAAATATCCATCAGTCTGTCCATCCTTATCCATCCATCCATCCATCCATCCATCCATCCATCCATCCATCCATCCATCCATCCATCCATCCATCCATCCATCCATCCATCCATCCATCCATCCATCTATCTATCTATCTATCTATCTATCTATCTATCTATCTATCTATCTATCTATCTATCTATCTATCTATCTATCTATCTATCTATCTATCTATCTATCCTGCATCAAAGCAGTGGTCAAGGTACCAAAAAAACAATACAATGCTTTAAATAAACAACTATGAACTGAAAGCTACAACTGTTGATTAGCAGATATCTGTTACAGTGTCAATGCATATCATTTTTAATGGGTGTCCATTACACTCTGCTTATCATATTGGGGGTACATGACATCTAAAATACCAAAAATGCTAACATACTCTTGTGTACATACATGTGGGCCTAAGCAAAGTCTCTCGAAATCTTCAGAGTGTCAGTTAAAGCATGTCATTTATAGTAATGAAGCGTGAGTGTAGGTTACCTGGAGAGCGCAGTTTATTCTGGCTTGCGGAGCGGGATAGAGGGAGGCTCTGGCGGAAACGGTTCATGCGGTTAAAGCCCAGCGGCATGTCGGCTTCAGACATGGTCTCCAGAGACTCAGCAGAGGCGAAGGACAGTTTAGACGCCTGATCTGCCAAACCCGACTGAGTGGACTGAGAGTGACGTGGACTCCGGCTCTAAAAGACACACACAGAGAGAAAGAGTTTAAATGGCTTGATGTAAATAGCAAACATTTGAAAATCAGGTATGAAGTTCAATTAGTGTGAAACACGTTTAATTTATTGGGCACATTCACTTCCACAGAATGCTGGTTTTGTATTAGTTCAGTGATGATGAGTAATAGGAATAATGGTGCTAAAAATAAATAGCGCCATTATAAATGCATTACACCACAGTTACAGTATGTGGTTGTCCTGCCTCTCAACACACACACACACACACACACACACACACGCCAGTCATCATCAGTTAAACAAATTTCAGTTTCCCCCATTACAATGCTGTTACTATTACTGACAATAACACATAAACATAATAAATGACAAACAGCACATTATTTACTGTATCAATAATATTTAAGGCCACATTTTATTGTCAGTAAAGGCAATGGAGTTGTATTGGTGAAACGGTCATGTGCTTGTCTACTCACTACAAAAATTAATAAATTTTTAGCAATTACTCAACCAAGAAAACTTGAGTGTTTTATTTAATAAGAAACAATGAATTGGTTTTTATCTGATAACTGGTCTGACTGATGATTTATTACAAATGGTGTGAATGCTTGAAGTTAGGCTGAAAGCTGACATTGAAGCAAATACTTATGATAGCTCAGTGCTGAGACGTGGCTGTTTCTTATTTTTTTTATTAAAGCGGTCTACAGAATTTCAGAGTGTTGCTTGCTTGTGTGCAGTTCATTGGTAATCAGTTTAACAAAAAAAAAAGAGTTTATCTTTAAGCATATTACTCATGAGCTAACTTGTCTTTATGTCTGTTTTCAGAGATCATCCCAGTCCGCATTGAAATAGTGACGACATGCAAATCTTCAAGCAGTATTACATTTCGAGTTTCTAGAGTTTTTTTTTTTATTCTTCACTTTCACCAATTGGTAAAGTTTTTTCCTCGCCGCTGTTACCACTGGCTTGCATGGTTCGGGACTTGTAGGGCTGCGCATCGATGGATTAATCCTTAGTGTTTGGACTCTCAGCAGTGAATATCAAACCACACTGAATTGAACTAAACTGAACTTCAACACTGAAAACTGGACTGACACTGTTTCAATTTTTTATAATGCATGTGAAGCTGCTTTGACACAATCTACATTGTGAAAGCGCTATACAAATAAAGATGAATTGAATTGAATTGGAACTGACTCAGTCCTGTGTCTTCACTCAAGTGTGGTCACAATACTATTGTTCAACCAAAGCAAGCCGCCCTGATAATTGTTTATGTCATCATTGATTATCCTTACTTTTATATATGGATATTTTATTTCTAACATCAACACGTCTACGGTCTATGTGAGCACACTGAACAAGTTATTGGACCAGCTCAAACTGTTTTAACACACTGCCTGTATGTAGAAACTGTTTCCTTAAAATCCTAATAATGATGGTTTGTGCCTTGATTTACTATAGACACTATTTATTAATTCATTTAGCAATTCCAATAACCTGACTAATTGTTGTAAAATCTGTAGCAAACTACTGTAATGCCTTTTGTGTTTTACCATATTTTTTACGATAAAGCTCTGGCAACCACAGCTGTCGGTAATATTCTGTAAATATTCTGTAAAACTGAACAGAATATTACTATACTATACAATTACTATTACTATAATATTTTAAAATACTGTTATATTTCATACAGTCGTATTGTGTTTATTACAGAAATAGAACGCAGTTAGGTTTACAGTATATTTACACAGTAGTTTACTGTAAACAGATTTACACTTACAATTGCTATTTTTAGAGTATATTACTGAAACATTTTTACAATACTTCCGTTTTATTTAACATTTATGTGAGGTAAACAAACAGCAGTTCTCGAATGTAAAATGTACAGATTATCAAAAAGTATTCTGTTCCAAACATACAGACCTTCTGGTATGAAATAGCGTCTGAAATAAAAAAAGATAACTGGAGAAGAATTGAACTGCTCATTTATTACATTATACCTTGGGAAAATACCAGAAATTATTCCAACTATTGACAAATACTTGATTCAAATCCTTTTAGTAAGCAGCAGAAAAGCCATAACTCGAAAATGGTTTCAGTCTGATCCTCCAACAAGGGCTCAATGGATAGGAACTGTACAGCAGGAATATACAGCATGGAGAGACTGACTTTTAACCTAAGACTTGATTCAAAAAAGTGTAACAAGTACTGGCAAAAACGGTCTGAATATGTCATTGCAAACAATTTGTGATAAAGTATGTCAAATGCACTATGACTCGATTTTGTAACCCTTATAATAACCGCTTTTTTCTTTGTTATTTTCAATTTTTTCCCCCTCTTATCCCCTTTTTTCTGTTACTCTTTTCTCTGAATAAATTAAAAAAAGTTTTAAAAAAATAAAATTAAAAAAAGTATTCTGTTAACTGTTGTACATTGTAATCTTATATTTTACGGCGAGGTTCTACCAACCACAGCTGCAGGTATTTTACCGTATATTACAATTATCATTTTTTACAGTGTAAACTTAATCTACATCATGGTAAAGTATTATCTTTATAATGTTAATATCAGAATATTGCTGTTCACATAATAGTATTGACTGCTGAAATATTTGTCACTATATCTAATCAAGCTTAAATTACCAAAATTACACCCACTGATGGAAATAAAAACTAAAAATAAAAAGATTGAGAGAAACCAGGCTCAAGGAGACCAGTTTACCTCTGGCCAAACGAATGAAGTGGCAGAGCTGCAGCTTAGCCAGACGTTGCCTTTTTTTTAGATGTTTTCGTGCCAGTTTAACCTGCAGGGTTGGTTTGACTGAGGACATACTGGGAGAAACCAAAAGTAAACTTTCTAAATTCACCAAGTCAAGTTTAACACTCACAATCTATACTCACAGCAGGGCAGTACCTGATTCTTGGTTTGTGTTATGATGGAGAAAAAGAAAATCACTCACAGGACAAACAAGCCTCTGTGGATCAGTCACAACAAACAGGCTAACAATTACGCAGAACAAACCTGTCTGTCTCGCTATAGCGTAATACACTAACGGTGGAACACACAGCTGCGGAGCTCTTGTCAGATGTTTCTGTATCATTGCTGTGGTTGTTTTGTAGTAATGAAGAGGATTCACACAACCGCATCGTGGTGTGTTTCACAGGCTCAGAGACACCTGTAATGAGCTCCCATGGTGCACTGGGGAAAAGACAGGCTGGAAATTCACACAGCGGCATCAACATACATCAAATCAATTCACTGCTGTACTGTGAACGATCTGTTTCTTCATCAGTATTGTTTTTTTTTTCAGTCAAGCTAATACGGTGGCTGAGAGAGCTCAGTGCAGTGCAAGTGAGGAAAACACATTATAGTACAAAAACACCTTCACCAGTTTGAGAACATGTGTACTGCAAATATACAGTATTCACAACAGAAACATGCTGCCAGTAGAATAGCTTCATGGAAATGCTTATTTTCAATGTAAATGTATCCATGCTATTGTTTTTGTTTGTTTTGAGATCATGATATGATTCCTTTTTCCAGTTTTCGCTGTGCTATAAATATGCCAGAATAGTTGGCAGTTCATTCTGCTGTAGTGACTCCTGATAAATAAGAGACTGAGCCAAAGAAACATGAATGAATGATATGATTTCTATGAGCTCTTGGTATGTCATTAGACTCAATAATCAGATGGAATACACATTATTTATCCACAGTTAGCTGGAGTTACTCAACAGTAAGTTAATAAGCGGCATGTGCACATGTATATGGGCATTTTTATAAACATTTTTATAAGGATTTTCCCTGATTTTATTTAAAACAAATCTCCATCTACATGAAAACACAAAGTAGTGCAGGGCACCAACATGCGGAATGACACTTTAATGCTGAGTTCACACCAAACAGGAAATTTATATTAGAAAATATATTTTGTTAGTAAATTGCATACAAGTCAACACAAATGTGAGAACAGAGGCTGATTACCATCCAGTGGTCAAACAATGCAGAATAGTGATACATTTGGCACAAAACGTGCAGAATCTGGCTCATTTACATCTTCCACATTTGGTGTGATCTCAGTTATTTTGTCCAATTAGAAAGGAGAAAACAGCACACACCCGCTGAACTGTAGGGTCCACTTAACCATCGTGTATCCAGAGTTTCAGAAAATCTTGGCCAGAGTTTTCAGAAAGTTTTGGTTTTAGTCACCTGATACTCTGTATCCATGTGAACAAACAGCGAAACCGCGTAGATAAAAAGTGTGTGTACCTGTGTTCATGTGGACAGGGCAAAAGTATCCATTTTTGCTGACATGACTGATAAAATGTACCTATTTAGGTTTACTGTTTGGCTTCTCTGTTTGGTTGAATGTATTTGATCAAACAGCAAAAACAGCAAAACAGTAATATTGACAAGCATTATTAGAATTTAAGATGGGTTTTCTATTTTTAGATATTTTAAAATGTGATTTATGGCTGTGATTTAAAGCTAAATTTTATCAACACTCCTAGACTCTTTATAGTTGAAAACAGTGTGTAACATTTTTATGCAGTTATTTTCCTCGATGCGAAATAATAGTATTCATTTATGTTTTAAAACACTGACACCAGACTGAAATATGCGCACATCTGGGATTTTCAAAGGCAGGTGCTTGATCAAAAACAAACACAGTAGAAAAATGTGAAAAGAAAATCGACACTGCCACTTAAGCTCTCAAAAAAATGTTTTAATATAACAACGTTTCAACCTACATGGTCTTCATCAGGTTAAACAAGACAATTGGAGAACTCAAGAAATAGTAAAGCTCTACACATCACACCTGCAAACAATAATCACACGAATCAACCGTTAAACCGGCGAACAAACACACACACACACACACACAAATACAACAGAAAACACATAACAATATGAGATACATACATACATACAAATACAAAAAAGATTCCAAATCAAAATCCAAATTTAAACTCCCTCAGAGACAAAGTATCCAGTGTGCAAACGTAAAGCCAAATGTAACGTCAAGTTACAAATACTTTAATTCATAAAATCTTTTAACCTCATTTAAAATCTCATTTAAATCATATTTTAAGAACTATTTAACAAAATGATGAGATTAATGTTATTATAACTGAATGTAAATAATCACAAAAAAGATCAAATAAGCTGCTAAAAATATTTAAATATTTTTAAAATATTAAAATATTTCAAATTTAAAAAAAACAACAAAAGAATTAAAAAGCAACAGCATTGACAAAGAAAATAAATAGTATCAGTCAAACTGTTAATAAAAACGAAAATGCATTCAGTGATACCAAGTAACACTGGGTTCATTCCAGATTAAAGTAGTATACTTGACAACAAAAACCTTCACATGTAAAAACAAACAAACAAACAAAACAAAAAGAGGAATACACACTCACACACAAACACATGAACACTGAGACCGAGTGGCAGTGCTGTGTTGCCCATTGCAGACAGCATCAGAGCACAAAGAGCCCTAGCTGAGCTGATGTATGACCCCCCAGTGAAAGCATAATGGGGTCATTTATACACAACAGAGAGGAGGTCAGATCTCACACGTAACACACACGCACATACATACAGCTATAAAATAGGAAACCATTTATCTACACAAAGACACTCACTGTCATATACTATACACTATGCTAGGCTAAGCTAAATGCTACTGTGCTAAAATGTGCACATGCTACACTGTAAAAATATCAGTAAATTAGCAGTTTTCTATATTTTGTGATTCATGTTTTTTGCCACTTATTTAAGGTTTTAAATGGCCTTACAGGATTTAGATATTGATGTTGAAATGTTTGAAAAGTGGCTTTCGTTGACATTTTAGGCATCATTTTTAGACATATAGTTTTAAAGTGATATACTGTGTGTGTTTGTGTTGTAAATTGCGATAACAAAAACCTGGTAAAAAAAAAAAGTGAATAACTTTTCTGTTATTTTATAGACTCAATTCTCTCTATAATATTTCTTAAAAAATATCTTGTGCCGATCTACTAAAATGTCAATAAAAGTCACTTTGTTAATCTGCAGTGTTGAATTTTAAGCATCAAAAGTTGACAGAGCAGAAAAAAACCTCTCATTATGCAATTCATAACCATAAATAAACAGAAAACACCTTGTGAACCACAAAATATGGAACTTGTTAATAAACTATATTTTTTTACAGTGTATTATGTTTGATTATATATGGTAGTATGATACATTTAGTTTATTTACACACTGTAAACCCCTACAGTCAACTTTATCAAATGAAATGAGTGTATTTAACCCAATATTTACTGAATGTTAATTCTACTCATTTGAAAAGAGTTTTGAACTCAGTGTTGAAAGTAATGAGTTAATTAAATACCTCATTACTTAAATGGAGTAAGTGCACAGAACTCATATAGATTAGGTTTTTTTTTTTAACTCAAATGGTTTGTAGCAATCGTTTTTCCTAAACGGTTTGAGTTTTACAGTACTCAGTTGGTTTTTAGTTCTCTTCATTTATTGGGGTTTGCTGTGCTCAAACTTTTTTCATTTACTTCAATGGATTAAGTTCATAGTACTCATTAGGATTGGTTTTTGTACTTAAATGGTTTGTTGCAATCGGTTTCCTCAAATGGTTTGACTTACCTTAACTTTTTGAGTTTTACAGTGCAGCTGTAAGATCAAATAAAATATATGTTTTATTAAAAATATAGCAAATATAGTGCAATCTAGTGCTATCTGCAAACAGATCGAATGTGCAAATAAACCAATAGTATCTGGATGCAGCTTGGATGCAAGCTGAGACTGCATATCTCAGTGTTGCAATGTCAGACACAATGCATCCAATAGAGCTAGTGACATCATTGTATAGGGGAAGCATTGGATGCAGCTCAGAATGCACTGCACCAGGTCTGCATCCAGACCCCTCTCGTATAAATTACCAAATTCGCATATAGATTATACACATCCTTAGCTTATCTACGGGGCTGAATTCGTTCTGAGCAATGGACAACAAACTGCAAATGCTAAGTTGCCTACAAACACGAACCAAAACAAAGGGAGCAACTGCACCGTGTTGCTAATCAATGCTCTACACAAACAAGCGATGAAAACACCCTAAAGACCATCCGAGTAATCAAGATCTCGCTCGCTCTCAAGCACTAATGCATTTTCAAATGGCTTTTTGTCAAATGCAATAAACACACAAGCTCTCGCTTTCCCTTCAAATTTGTATTTGCTTCAATAAATGTGTCAGCTTGTGTGTCATATTACCTTTCTAAAGTACCAGTATTTTCTGAATTAAACAGAATCAGCGATCCCTCTAGGAATCACTGCAATAAATCGCCACCTTCATCACACACACACGCACACACACACTTAAGTTGTGTTCAACAGCAGGAAGGAGGACAACCTTGTGCCAGAATACATCTGACTACAAAATGAAAGTAACAGGTTCTGACAGGACTGTAGCATAAACTGCATATGATTATGGTAAATGCAGCTGAGAAATCCACTCCAGAGGCCCAGATACTGAATGACACGCGAGGGAGTACGAATCTGAGAATGAATGAACTCCATGTGTCTGAAATCACTTTAGATGTGCTCACACTTGTAGAGTCATCAAGCTCTTGATCTGGATCAAAATAGAAAGATTATGTTTAGCCCTGGTTTACTTCACACAGTCATAGATAAGACTGAACCAAAACATAGATAATCTAACTAACTAACCAACTAACTAACCAACCAACTAACTAATGAATGAATAAATGTATGAATGTATGAATGAATAAATGAACGAATGAATGAATGGACCAAACATTCAAAACAATATTATGTGCTGAGCTACAAATGCTTGCTATATGTGTGCTTGCTATATTTGAACTCTTGAAAAACGTACAAAATATGACCACTCTGGTGGGATCTCAAGATGTTCCTAGGCAAGCATAGAGACATAGTCCCTCCAGCGTGCCCTGGATCTTCCCCAGGGCCTCCTCATGGTGGGACAAGCCTGGAACATCTCCCTTGGGAGGCAGCCAGGAGGCATCCGAAACAGATTCTCAAGCCAACTGGCTTCTCTCAATGTGGAGGAACAGCAGCTACTCTAAACTACTCCAAGGTCCTCCTGGGTGACAGATCTCCTCACCCTATGTCTCACACAGCGATGAAGACTCATTTCAGCTGCTTGTATCCAAGATATAGTTCTTTCTGTCATGACCCAAAGCTCATAACCATGAGTGAATGTAGGAGCTTCGACTGACCAGTAAATCGAGAGCTTTGTCTTTTGGATCAGCTCTTTTTTTACAGACTAGTATATTGACCGCAAGGGCGACACAGTGGCACAGTAGGTAGTGCTGTCGCCTCACAGCAAGAAGGTCGCTGGTTTGAGCCTCGGCTGGGTCAGTTGGCATTTCTGTGTGGAGTTTGCATGTTCTCCCCGTGTTCGCGTGGGTTTCCTCTGGGTGCTCTGGTTTTCCCCACAAGTCCAAAGATATGCAGTATATTGGGTAAGCTAAATTGTCCGTAGTGTATGTGTGTGAATGAGATTGTATGGATGTTTCCCAGAGATGGGTTGCAGCTGGAAGGGCATCCGCTGCGTAAAACAAATGCTGGATAAGTTGGCTGATCATTCCGCTGTGGCGACCCCGGATTAATAAAGGGACTAAGCCGAAAAGAAAATGAATGAATGAATGATATTGACCACATTACTGCTGCTGCAGCGATCTGTCCGTCAGTCTCATGTTCCATCCTTCTCTCATTGGTGAACAAACCCCAAGACTCTTCCACCTGGGGCAATCACTCTGCTCCAGCCTAGAGATGATAGGTCACATTTTTCCAGTAGAGCACCACAGCCTTGGAGGTGCTGATTCTCATCCCTGCCACGTCACACTGCAGAAAACCATCCCAATGCATGCTAAAAAAGTCCAGGTCCTATTAAGCCAACAGGAAAACATCACCTGCAAATAGCAGAGACGAAATCCCCCAAACCAGACTCCCTCCAGCCCTGCTCCAAGGCTGCTCCAAGAAATTCTGTCCATAAAAATAATGAACGGAACCAGGGGCAAAGGGCAGCTACCCAGGGTCCAATATGAACCAGGAACAAGTCCGACTTATTGCCAGCAATGTGAATCAAACTTCTGCTTTGTTTATACAAAGACCAGACAGCCCTTAACAGAGAGTCTTGTACCCTATGCTCCCAGAGCATCCCCATGGAATGGTAGGGCCACGATAATCTTATAGCCCGAAGTCCCGGGGCTACTGTTTTTTAAAACTTACTGTATATAGCCTGCTTGGCATAGTGTAGATACCAGGTTTTGTGAGATTTTATCTAGGTAGCCTGCCAGGCAATGCTTAGATAGATTTAGATGGTCACCTGACTGAAAAAACAATAGCCCTGGAACTTCGGGCTACCAGATTTTGCAAGCCCTAAGTTGAATGCCAACTCCAAGCCCACAAACTGCCACGAACCCTCTAGCAACCTAGAGAGGGAATAGTGCTGGTCCAGTGTTCCACAGCCTAGATAAAAACTGCATTGTTCCTCCTGAATGGAGATTCTACTTAATAAATAATTGTGATCTAACATCCAGTGTTTCAGTTTCATTGTCTAACTCCTGTAACTTCATTGCTGTCTAAGAGTAAAAATGAAGAGATTTATTGAAAAACTCTTGTGATAGAGAAATATAAAGAGAGAGGCTTGTTTCTTTCCTATACATGACAGAAGTGTGTCTACTGCAGATTAGTTGAAGAGAGACATAGTATAATATGTGATATAATGTGCACAATTTGATTAGAATAATGTTATTAACTATTAGAAAGAGAGAGACAGAAGAGGAAAAGGAATGATAGAGAGAGGGAAGAAGGAGGAAAATAATTGCTCTTGAGAATAATCTTCCTCTCTCTCCTGCTATTGTTAGACACAGGCTGAAGGCACAGCAGAAATTGCTCCCGCAAATTGCAGTAGATTGTTGGCCTATTCAGTCCTATGCTGAGAGAGACGGTGAAAGCAAGGAAATGGTAAGCTGGTAGGTGGCCATAAAATGGCGGCATTCTGTGCACTTATCGGTGGAGACTAATAGCAATGATGAAGACTGAAATGATAAGAGGAAGAGACGTGAAGAGGAGGAAGAAATGGATTAGTTCTATCTGCTGGAGGACAGGCCCTTTCACAAAAACATGAAAAAATGATAAACTGGCAATCCAACGTAGTATGTTTCTGTTGTTGTTGCACATTCGTTTTTATACATTTGCTCAGATATGTGAATTTTTATAACCTGTAAAATAAGAAATAACAGTATTGTTTCTGTATGAACACTGCAGGAGCTTCAATGTAATTAGTCGTTTTCTAAAAGTTAGCTAAACTAATATGTCGAGTTGTAGAGGCCACGGTGGCGTAGTGGGTAGCACGTTCGCAACACAGCAAGAAGGTCGCTGGTGCAAGCCTCGGCTGGGTCAGTTGGCATTTCTGTGTGGAGTTTGCATGTTCTCCCTGTGTTCGCGTGGATTTTCTCCGGGTGCTCCGGTTTCCCCCACAAGTCCAAAGACATGTGGTATAGGTGAATTGGGTAGGCTAACTTGTCCGTGGTGTATTAGTGTGAATGAGTGTGTATGCATGTTTCCCAGAGATTGGTTGCAGCTTGAAGGGTATTCGCTGCGTAAATACATATGCTGGATAATTTGGCGGTTCATTTCTCTTTGGCGACCCCAGATTAATAAAAGGACTAAGTTGAAAAAGAAAATGAATGAATGAATATGTCAAGTTTAAACCAATTTACAGTTAAGATTGCATTTATGAAAATAGACTGTTATTTTCTTAAATTGTATGTTCTTAAGAACTAAAACTTTGTTCTAAATTGCACCTACGAAAGTTCCTCTTCAGTTTGTCAGTCAGAGACATATGAAAGGAGTTCCTCCTCCCATTTTGTCTGTCCCTGACATAACGTCTCCATTCCCTCTTTCAGGGAACAAAGATGATTTACAGTACCTAAAAGAGAAATGATATTGTTAAACTACTGGATATAGCACCATTACTGTCACTTTTTCACTATTAGCATATTGCTAGCTACACTCACTCACTTGCTGGTTGTTTAAACTACTTAATAATATATAATATGAGTGAATCAACACTAGGGCTGCACAATATATCCTTTCAGCATCGATATCGCAATGTGTGCATCCGCAAGAATTACATCGCAAGAATTATAGCTTACCAGACAATTGTACTTAAATACTGTATTTATGCAGAACTTATGCAGAACAACAAAACAAGTTTTTATTATTCAGAATTACATTTCAAAGTGAAAAAAATAAAATTTGACTTATCCCATTGGCAGATCATTTTGCTTGTTTTAAGGATAAACTTTTAATTTTGACTTCTATTTCTTTCTAAGTTCAAAACAAAACAATATTTTGACTTGATCTAAGAATTAATAAATATTTGGACAAGGAACAAGACAAAGCAAAGTACGAAAAGCATTTTTTGCTATTAGTGCCAAATAGTGCTATTCAAACTATCTTGCAAAACTGTAATCATATCGCAAAATTTGTCATTCATTAATTCATTTTCCTACTTTTATTCATCAGCAATCACCACAGCGGAATGAGCCGCCAACTTATCCAGCTATGTTGTACATAGGGGATGCCCTTCCAGCCACACCCCAGAACAACACTCATACTGTATGCTACAGCCAATTTAGTTTATCCAATTCACCTATAGCACATGGACCATAGGGGAAACCGGAGCACCCAGAGGAAACCCACGCGAACATGGGGAGAACATACAAAGTCCACACTGACCCAGTCAGGAAAAATGTATCACAGAAAAATAAAATATCACAAGATATCAGATTTTTCCAATGTCTTGCAGCCCTAATCAACAAAGTTTTGGGGACAACTTAAATGCTTGATGTTCGATCAACTTAAATGTCAAAAACAATTAAGGCAACTTAATCAATTTGTATTGGGACAACATGAAGGAATTGTGTGAAACCCCTACATTTTTACAGACTATAGGCTATATGGATTGAAAACATATGCTTATAGAGGACACAATGAAAAAATGCTAATGAACCAGCACCTGGACATCAAAACACATTTCTGCATCTAGATACGAAGACATTATCAAAGTATTGAAAAAGACAGCAAGAACGTGAAGGAAACCAAAAACTGACAAACTGCAACTCTGACAGTAATTTGCAGAGAGGCTAATTTCATGTGGCGTAACCAGCCAGGGGAGACGTTTGTTTTTAACAGGCATCTGTTTGGGGGCTCAGCATCTGCACCTGAAGGAAAAAATGTTCTGAACGCATCTGACAATCCATTTTACCATGACAAGAACGAGAAAATGAGACCTAGAACAGAAGAGAACATCAGAAGAGACTTTTTCCCTACATAAAGTCCACAATTCCCTGAGTGCACTAATGGACAGAAGTCGAGAGTGTAAAGATTAAGTACTGGATAAATGAGATCAGGTTACGTGGGATTTGGAGGTTCCGTTCTGAAGGAGTTCATTATCCTAGAACGAGCGGAATAAAAATATGAATAACAAACCCTGACTAAGAAAGACAACACAGACAGACTATTGCAGAAAAACACAGCTAGACCTCATTAGTCCCAAATCAGTGTTGATACCATCTCGAACACGAATCTTATATAATACCTGGACTTTCCATGATAATAACATGAAGTTACTGCCTGACTCTGAAAATAAGTGTGTGTCTGTTGACTGGAGGAGTGTAATGTGAGTAAGTGCGTGCTGGAGTGAATATGAATGAACTGAATCAGGAGGATCCGATGACTGAGTCTCAGTCTAATGACACTGTTTATCACAGCCTTGAGGCCATTTCCTCTGTCCTTGTACAATTACACACATCTTCCTACATCAAATATACATGTAGCAGCCGTTTGATCCCTGTTAGAATAAAAAATCATTCGTAATACAGCACAGGTTCAACAACAAGGGATTTAATACATGTCAGTTTTTGAACCTGCATCAGCTATTTACCTGCTGTCTTGTGCCATGGGTTTTTACCATACCGTGACAGCTTAAAAGAAGAACTGGCTTTTAAAACATCTATAGAGACCCATGTGTTTAGTTCTATTAGGTTGACTTCAGCTGAAAGATTTGAGAGCTTTATGGGCAGGTATGAACTATATTGGAAGCAAGTAAACGAGAGATAAATGAAGAGCGAAAGAGAAAGAAAGAACAGGGCAATGAGATTTAGAAGATAAAAGCCAGTGAAGCAGATCTTCAGCATCAGACCCACAGATCAATGACCTTAGCACATTGGACAAGTGAAGCACACCTACAGTAATCAACACTATAGACTGCTAGTGTTTTCAAATGATGCCAACTGCTACAAACTAACGCCATTTTAAAGTGTCATAATGCCTCCAATTTTTTTTTTGAGATTTCAAGATGAATATAAAGATCATATAATGATAAAGAATGTCAATCATACATTTCATTAAGAAGTGAAAGTGTTTTTCCAAGCTAAATAATTTTTCTGGTATGGACAGCAAAACTAAAGCAATGTCACATTATATGAGGTCACTTCGTACTTTTTTCCTAGTGTTGATTGTCTGCTAAGACTGAAGAGTATGAAGATGCTGAGCATTTCTCCATATTTATTTATTCAGAGCTATTTCATTCATTCATTCATTTTCTTGTCGGCTTAGTCCCTTTATTAATCTGGGGTCGCCACAGCGGAATGATCAGCCAACTTATCCAGCATTTGTTTTTTACACAGCGTATGCCCTTCCAGCCACAACCCATCTCTGGGAAACATCCATACATTCTCATTCACACACATACACTACGGACAATTTAGCTTACCCAATTCACCTGTACCGCATATCTTTGGACTTGTGGAGGAAAAAAGAGCACCCGGAGGAAACCCCCGCAACCACAGGGAGAACATGCAAACTCCACACAGAAATGCCAACTGACCCAGCCGAGGCTCGAACCAGCGACCTTCTTGCTGTGAGGCGAACATGCTACTCACTACGCCACCGTGGCGCCAGAGCTAGTTCATACAGTATTAATTTCCAAGCATTACTATATATGAGACATAGTTGCATTATTAGGCATAAGATTGTTAATACATACTGTACAGTTTCACCAAAATAGATAGTCTTTGGTATTTCTGATTCCCTGATTCTACACTTCTTTTTCTTCTATCATGTCTAGTTATTAACATTCAGAGACCAGGTTTGAATGTGTTTTTTTTTGTAAGTGCACAAGACTTAGGGGTGTCAAAATTAATTGTTTCTTTGATGCACCGTGATGCAGACGCAGACAATTCAGTATTGGTTCAGTAATAATCATAACCGGTTATTATGTGCTGATATAATTTATCACATTTGTGTAATCTGGCGGTAGCTTACTATGGTCAGGGAGGAGACCACGAGTAATTAAAATGCTCCAACTACTTAAAAAGGAGATAACTGTGCACAATTTACTTCTTGTGAGTTTGCTGGACAGTCTTACACTGACAAGGAAGTACATCAGAACCCAGCCAGGAAAAAATTAAAACTATAAACTCTCTCCATCTCTCTCTCTGTGGCCCCCTTTGACCTGCAAGCGTGTTCTTGAGGTAACATTTTAACTTCTCTCTCAGCTGTTAAAACAATAATGTTACTTGTGGATCCAGACACGAGTGCATGTGCAGAGTGAGTTTTCTCCATCTCGTCGCCGTCTATAATGATCAGCTGATAATATTTACATTTGTTTATTTGCTATAAATGCTCATGTTGTTCTGTGCTTGTACTTGAGTTTTATTTGATACATTAAAAAAGAGAGTTTTCTTTGAGCAGGTAAAATTAAAGGTACAGTACATATGTCTGACTGCTAGTATTACAGGACAACATTTGTTAAAAATAATATATAAATATATTTAAAAATTATAAATTTTAATACAAGAATTACTGTGTTGCGAAGTAAAATTTAAAATTGTGTATGGAAAGCATCATTAATGCACGGTGATGCAGTGAGACGAATTAAACTGAATCGAGGGCATGATAATCGTAACTTAACCATGAGACCAGTGTAGGTTCACAAGACAAAACCGGCTTTTTTTGGTATGTTTGTAATGACACTTTTAAAAGGAACATAATTTTCTGTTAACAGCTTAAAATACCCTATTATTTTGGGTTGTAGAAATAAGACTAAAGCCCTGCTCACACTGTGCGATTTGGTTATCTGAGACAAATCAGAGAAATTCTAAACAAACAAAAAAAGTAGTAGTTCTAGGTTAAAATGTTCATCAACAGCAACTCAATGGCCATTAACGATGATCAAATTTTCCCTCTGATGAAGTTCTGGCAATGTCAGAAGATTTTAGACACTTTTCTGATGTATGACTTCAGCTACGACGAGCGTCAATTCAAGAACCAATAGGAGCACTGGATCTGATGAAGCAATCAGCGTAAAAAGGAAAGGAAAGGCATTCTTGCCAAGCTAAGTACTTTTCAAAACGATAACGATTGTAGCTTAAATACTTTAACTTATAAGTAGCTTGTGCTGTAGCTTATCAGGCTTCAACTTCAGAGTAGCTTCCCCAACATTGTGCATACTATAAATTGAGTATACTTTGAAAGGTGATGAGATCAACTCTGCACATTTATAAAGTGAAGTCTACCCTGGGCTTAAGAATGATCAAGTGAGCCAAGGTTTTTTTTTGTAAGATTTATCTTACTTCTGCCAAGAATTCTGTGACTAAAGTGCAGCTAAAAAAGCTCAGACAGACAGACCTGATGTGTAGTTCTGCAGAATCTTTTTTCCATTTCTGTACTGAATTAGGGAATAGCTTTAAAAATGCAACAGGTTGTCAAATGAATCTGAAAGTAGGCATATAAATACATAACCATTAATAAAAGCATAATCAAATTTAGCCATTAGCCAAATTTAACCAACGTTGCAACAAAGGCTCATTGGAAATATGTATCTAAACATACATTTAACTGCATTTTCTGAGTAAAATGAACACTACAGGGTAGTATATCATCAACAACTTTTGTTCATTTTCACTCTAATGATATTTGCAGGGACTTAATATTCACAAACAAAGAATTATATTTGTGTAGTACTTTACATAACACCAAAAAAACAAACAAACAAACAAACAAAAAACAAAACACAAATCTCTATGATTTGTATCCAA
This sequence comes from Danio albolineatus, assembly GCA_903798035.1. Classification (NCBI taxonomy): domain Eukaryota; kingdom Metazoa; phylum Chordata; class Actinopteri; order Cypriniformes; family Danionidae; genus Danio; species Danio albolineatus. Next base: position 40,688 of record CAIGQQ010004433.1, on the reverse strand, counting down.
TATCTTTGCCTCATCTACTGTATATGTCTCCATATGGACAACTTTTCTGGTGTGGTCAGTTTGCTCGGTAGCTCACAGTGTTGAACTTGTGACGCAGAACACTCGAGTTTGCCACTCTAGAACACTCGCTCACTTTACTTTGGCTTATTCCCTGATTTATCAGGGGTCGCCACAGCAGAATGACAGTTATACAAAACAATATGAAATGTACAATAAAATGTACCCCAAGGGTAGAGATCGCCCTCTAGTGGATTTGTCATCTAAAACGTGCAACAAAACTTCCCTGGAACAGCATATCTTAAGTTTAAATGTAGACTGAGGCACTTATTACCAATGAACCTGGGCTGGAACCTTTTGCAGTTTCACTGTGGACTGACAACAGATATAAAAACACGGCATGTACATTTATCCTGAGAAGGCAAACACATATCAAAAGAACAGTTTTTGAGACAGAAACACACACAGAGAAGTAATCAAAGCACTGACCTTAAAGCTCCAGTAGTTTGGCTGTTGCTATGGAAAGAAACAGAAAAGAGAACGCGTTAGACATTTATCTCTGTGTGTGGTGGCAGACAGTCACATCTCCAACCATGTCACATCTTTTAAGATAAAAGAATCTGAAGGAAGATATGAGCTGAGAAAAAGACAGAGTATTTTTGGTGTACCAACATTTCAAACTCACTTTCAATAACAAGCAATTGCAAGTAATAAATAACTCCAATATACTGCAGAATTTAAGACATGTTTACATTATATAATTAGCTCTTATATTATCTACACCACATTTAAAATTTATTATGTTTCTATTTTCATAATATCACATTAAAAATACTTTCTTAACATTATTGCAGTATACATTTACGCTATCTACATGGTTTAATGATTTAAGCACTTCTTTATGCTTAGAGGCTGTATTTATTTAATAGAAAATATAGTAAATACAGTACTAAAATTTATTTTTCATAAAATAAGTTTTCTATTTAAACATTTTACAATTTATTAAATCCTGTTATGTCAAAGCTGTGTTTTTGAAATAAAAGCTGTGAGTGTTTGAAATAAAACTAAATGGTAAAATGATAAATCTATGGTAAAATGAAAGTTTGAAAAAACAGAATAAATTTAAAATAGAGAATCTGAAACTGCTTTATTAAATTATTCTCATTTCTGATCAATTTAAACCCTTCTCTCTAAATCTAAAACAGATTCCAAACTTCTTAGTGAAAGCTTATGTCACATTTTCATTTCATATCTGCTGCTTCAGATGCAGCTTTACCGGGCTTTAAAGCACATGGTGACACAATGACACATAATTCCTCCAGTCTGCTCATCATATGGAGCGTTTCTGAATGGTCTGGCCCTCTAAATGAGTCTGCATGAAGGTATTTCAAGGTTTTCGCTCACCCGTCCATCAGCTGCCCAGCCTGACTGACTAACTGACAAGATTGCAGCAAATGAGAAAAAAATTAATTAAAAAGATCCCCTCCGTGTCTGAGCTTGGCCTGCTGCCCAGACCCATCAATCATCCCGAAATTGGTCATCTGTCTGCAGAGCTCTCACCTACATCTCCCATATTTTCCTGATTTTTACTTTTACAGAAATTTAAAGACATCATCATCGGATACATCCATATTCTGACATTATTGTTTTTTGTCCGTGATTACAATTTTTATTTTACTTTTAAAATTTTTTTTATTAGTTGTAGTAATTTAAATCACTGTCATTTCTACACGAATGCATTGAGGGTTGATGAAAATGACAATGACAGATAATATTTAAAACATGAATTCTCCTGTGATGTACGTAAACTATTGAACATGGTTATTTAAATAAATTAGCACAAGTGTGAAATTGGACTTGAGAGAGAAGCAAAAACAATATTATCTTCTTGAACATTTCACTGTCAAATAGCCAGTGAGTGGTGCTAAAAAGTGTTTAATTTTCTCAGGAACATAAATGAATGGGAATAACTATGGCAATATTTTAGTGCTGTATTTTTATGCAACTGGCAGTACAGAAATCAAACAATCAAACTGATAGAGACAAAATAAATACTATTTCAGGTTTAATATGCACACAGAGAAAGATATTTGATGCTAACTCCCAATCTAAATGTACCTGACAAAAGTCTTGTCGCCTCTCCAAGTATTAGGAGAAACAAATAATAACTTAACTTCTAGTTGATCATTTGGTATCAGAAGTGATATATATGTAAGGCAAAGGCCTCTAGATTACGCTTAATTTACCAAAATAAAGTATGATCGTGCCTTGATTTTTAATAATTTAATTAGGACAGTAAGGTCTGACTTTGCTTAGACAAAAAAGTATTGTCACTTAACAGAAATAATGTACAGTATCGAACATAAAGTAATGGGGCAGTGGAAAAACAGTTAATATTTGTTTAATAAAAGTTAATATTTGTGTATGACTTCCATGAGCTTGGAGGACTGCATCCATACATCTCTGCAATAACTCAAATAACTTATTAAAAAAGTCATCTGGAACGGCAAAGAAAGTGTTTTTGCATGAGTACATCAAAATTCTTTGGATTCATCTTTAATGCCTCCTACTTCATCTTATCCCAGACATGCTCAATAATGTTCACCTCTGGTGACTGGGCTGGTCAATCCTGGAGCACCTTGGCCTTCTTTGCTTTCAGGAACTTTGAAGTGGAGGCTGAAGTATGAGAAGGAGCACTATCCTGCTGAAGAATTTTCCCTCTCCTGTGGTTTGTAATGTTATGGGGAGCACAAATGTCTAAATACCACAGGCTGTTGATGTTGTCATTCACTCTGCAGATCTCTTGCATGTCCCTATACTGAATATTACCCCAAACCATGATTTTTTTTCTTCACCAAACTTGACTCATTTCTGTGAGAATCTTTGGTCCGTGTGGGTTCCAATAAGTCTTCTGCAGTATTTGTGATGATTGGCATGAAGTTCAACAGATGATTGAACAGATGATTGAATCCACCTTCTGCCATTTTTCCAAATGATCAACTAGAATTCTAGTTATTATTTGTTGCTCTTACAACTGCGATCAATGACAAAGCTTTTGTCAGGTAGTGTATTATTATACAAATAATGTAGTATATTAAAAGCTGATAATAGTTCAGCAAGAAACTGTGCAGAAGTGAGTCTTCATTAATTGATAGTCTGCCCTGCAATCATAATTTGTGTAAAAGTGATTAAACGTTATGATTATTTTATTGCCTCTAGCGTTCATTTCAGCTGGAGTTCTGCAAAAATGTTGGTAGAGGTGCACTTTTCCTTTGAGCCTGAGTAGTTATTAAGGCCATGAGGCAAAAAAATGTCCCATATATTCTCTGAATGAAACTCTGAATGATCGATCAAGACTTTTGAATATTTCATGTGCAAGTCTAGACTGTAGTCAGCTGATTAAAAGTGTGTGTGTGAATGTGTTTGTGAACATTTAGACAGGAAAACATAAAAAGGGAAAGCGTGCAGCAAATAAAACATCAGCTAAATATTTGATTCTACTCAAGGCTAAAAATGTTGTTTTACAAACTCCCTGGAAGCAGGATGTTGATATGAATAGTGTATAATAGCACACTGCTCATATGGCAGCGGCTTGGCGTTATATTTCTAGTAAAATAATATTCCGAGTAGCAGTTGGTCCTGGTACTGAGCAGCACTGCCTCGGGGATCAGCACTATGAAAAATACATGCACTATTTCATTCTTCTTCTCATAGATTGACAAACACACACAAACCACAAGCTGAGCTTTAAGAAACACACATTGCATCAGGTTCTCTTTGAAAAAAAAAACTCTCATTGATTGTTTTTACTTCAGTATAATTTTGTGCTACTTCTAATGTTTGTGGCTGATCTCTGAGGAATGGATCTACCAATTACAGATGATCATGTGTTTAAGGAGCAGGTTTGACCGGTCCAAAACAGAAACTCTATATCTGAGCTATAAATGGTGATTCGATTTGGAAGTACTATAGTTGAAGGCTCAGTTTTCTCCTGGTATTAACAAGCAGTTTGCTTTTTTTGTTTTACAAGAGATCAGTGCTCAAAATCAATCAAGTCAAATGTTTTCGAATTCCTCGGGAAGTAATCAAAATTAAACAAGCTCCAAGTGTTTTAAACCTCATTTACAGCTGTATTTAAAGTCCCTGTGAAATCAAAATAAAGTTTTTCTTTAGAAGCTGGCATCAATATTCTAGTCTTAAGGATATCTATTAGCTAGTGTGCTCCAAAACAATGACAAAATTTGCATTTAGAAAATATAAACATTCAAAGCTTGCAATTTGTCACTTCTTCACAAATAGATCAACATTTATAGTCACACTTTATTTTGATGGTCCGTTTGTTGAATTTAACTTACATGGCAACTAAGTCTCATTAGTTTATAAGTAGACTGTTAGTGTCACGATCACCAGCGATCTAACATCCAGAGATCGCTGGTACACACACATATCACACAAGAACTACAAATCCGCCTGTTTATGGACTACAACTCCACTCATGCAACACACACACACTCTTGCTCCAAGTCTCCACTGATTGAAGACACCCCACCTGAGGATTGTCAAGGACTGATTACACACACTATTTAATCCACACAGAAACACTCACTGTCGCTGAGTCTTGTTTACTTCATGTGACATTACAACGTGTTTCCTTGGTCTTGTTTTCCTGTGTTGCTACCTTCGCTTTGCTAACCTGTTCATCCCTGCCTGCTGCCAGCCTTTTGACTCCTTGCCTGTTCTCGACTACGTTTCTGGACTGTCTTTATGCATCTGTTTACTCCTGTTGACCATTGCATATCTGACCTCTCTATTAAACCTGCATTTGGATCCACCCCTCAGTTGTCAGTGTCACATCCCCGTGTTACAGTTAGGTTGGGGTTAGGGTTGGGGTTGGGGTTTGGGTTGGGGTTGGGGTTTGGGTTGGGGTTGGGGTTAGGGTTAGGGTTAGTGTAAGTTGACATGTATTGCAAAGTTTCTTATAATCAGTTAAATGTCTGTTGAATGTCTATATCAACAGATATTAAGCAGACATTCTACTAATACTCAAATGGACCATAAAAATAAGGTGTTACCACTTTTTTTTTTTTTTGACGTTACCTAATACTATCAAATCATCTGACCAATCAAACGCTCTATATCTGACATGTCCCACCCCTTTCAAGATGCTTCTCATTTGCTTTTTATCCAATGCACTTGAGCTCAACTACCCTCACTGGCTGAGCTGTGATAAAAACTAAATTCCAAATGCTGTTTTTTTTTTAAAAGAAGGAGGAGCTACTCTATGTTCTGCCCTGTATTCATGTTGCAGTTGAAATTTAGTCACACGTCGAACAAAAGTGTATATTTTAAAGCACTACAGGGGACCTTTAATGTTGTCCACTTGGAATTTGATTGATGAAAATGCATGTTTACCAGATGTACTGCAAATGGCAAAAAAGGCCACCTGTTTAATCATGCATTGTTCTTCAGCGTTACTTCACTAAAACTAGAATTTAGTTTGAAACATCATGTTTGTGCACTCATATCAAATTCGGAGATAACAGCAGATAATAATACTGTACTGCTGCTTTTAGGCACTAGCACACTTAAAACATGCAGTACATTCATTTAATCACGAAACACATACAAACAGTCACAGTGAACACATTTGAAACTGTTTACATTCGGACACTTTACTTGCATTACACTATGTCCTAACTACACACGAGTCCCCACGATATGTTAGGTGAGTTTTCGTCCTAACCATCTGTGACAGCGATGCACAAAACTTCTATTTCTGCAATGTTGTGGCAAAACAACAGCAAAAAACTAATATGACAATTATTTCCTCAGGTACATATTATGTGCTTAATTCAGTGCTAAATGCTACACCTTTGATCACCATTTTAAGTGACATTTATTGCCAAATTACTGAAAGCGGCAGCAGATACTGTGTACCTGTAGTAAAAGTGTAGTACCTGAAAAAAAAGTCTAGCAGAAGGATTGAAAATGCAAGTCAAAACTGCATCAGTCACTCAACCTAAGTACTTTTAATAACGTTAAATGTGTATTAATTAGATTCTAAACCATACTATTTCATAGGAGTACAGTGGCTGATATTTAAATTAATCAGTAGTATTTCAATGTGTCTGTTGTATCACGTCACGTTTGGTGCAGACAGCCAAATTGCTTGTTGCCGGAATCTTGTTGTGTCATGTAGTTACACTTAAAAAAAAAAAGTCTGACAAAAAGTCATAACTACAATTTTTTTTATGGTACTTTCACTTATTTTTTCATAAATAACAGGTTTCAACCACATTTTTTTATAAGCTATACAAAGTTTAACTTAATATTTTAGTCAGTTTGATTGATATAAAGTAAGTTGAGATGACAAGAAAAGTTCATTTGATTTTAAAAAAATATATATGACACGGTGTTAGGGTCTCTCCAAAACAAAATGCCTCACATAGTTTTTACAATAATACTGTGCTACTGCTAATGTTTCACAGATGATCTTTGAGAAATCAACCAGTTATAGAAGATCCTGTGTATACTCTGTTATAGAGCAGCTTTAACTGGTTTCTGCTTTAATGATTGATTCATCACACAGCTCTGACTGAAATGGGTCAGATAGAGGAGCAGGACTTCACCTGCGGGGACTGATTCTGGGTTACCTGATGTCAGGTAGTAGTGAGAGGCAGATGGACACATTGCGTGGCTGGCAGAAGGAGTTCTGGTACTGAACTTCAGCCTAAAGCCAAGCCTTGTGTGCAGTTGATGGTCAATCCAGAGGGATAAACTGTACTTTTGAACAGCTTGAGATTTAAGGATGTAATAATAAATGCCCCCCAGCAGCATTTTCAAAATGAAGCACTCTTATATTATGTGGGACATGACTGGCTCAAACATGAAGCGCACAATATAGTAAACAGTATATAAAATTCTATTACTCAGCACACATTCACCAAAACGACAAACATAAAAAAGTGCATTAGGTAATTTTGCTTTCAGGATTTATTGGCTAAAATAAAAACTACCAGCATGGATGCAGCACAAAATCAAAAATCAAAAAATATATAAAATCTAAAATAAAAACTATTTATTTATTCATTTCAATCCATTTATTTATGAAGAAATGACATTATAAATAGGAATAAGAATAATAATAATATTACTAATAATAATAATAACAAAATACTTAAGTAAACATTAATGGCTAGCTTCTAGAATCGTATTTCCACAAATTTGTCTGAAAAGTAAAGTTAGAAAAATACACACGTAGTCCTCCATGCCCATTTCAATTTGATCTCCAGCCAAACCATAGAGGAAGTACAAAATTCACAGCAATGAAAAGTCTCCTAAATCATTTCAACGTGATGGCTCTAAATTTCTCTCTTTGACATAGCATTTGATAAATAACGAAAATAACACAACTACCGACGCCATCATATTGGATCATAATCGAGGGCTTATGGATTTATGTGCTGCAGGGCCAGTGTGCTGTGGCTTGGTGATGTTATTTCCCCTCTAACAAGCAAGATTCCATGGAGCAGGACAAGCCCGGCGTCCTCAGTTGCTTAGAAACAACAGTAAATGGGGGATAATTGGCTGTCTAAGCAGCGGCTGCTTTTGCCAGCAGAAAATCAACAGCATGTTAAAGGGTTAACAGAAGACACAGGTGCAGCTGAAAAGAAATATTCAAAATCTTGAAAATGCAAAAATGCCTCCCTGAATCACCTAGGCCATTGATCGAAACTAAAACACTTTTCACAACATTACCTTCAAATAGAAACTCTTTAAATAAAGAATCGTTAGATTTGGAAGCAGTTTAAAGTTCAGTCAATTTGATCAAATGTGTTTTTGACTACTTCTGGATGATCAAGCTGAAAATGATTCAGACCCTGCATTTACACCAATATTTAGTGTTGTCCACTTAAAATCAGATTGATGAAAATACATCTTTTGGTCACACTTTATTTTGATGGTCCGCTTGTTTCATTTAAGTTACTTAGCAACTAATTCTTATTAGATTATAAGTAGACTGTTAGGTTGGGGTTAGAGTCGGGGTTGGGGTTAGGGTCAGTGTAAGTTGACATGTACTTGCAAAGTTTCTTATAGTCAGATAAATATATGTTGAAGGACTGGTAAATGTTAGTATCAACAGATATTAAGCTGACAGTCTACTAATACTCAAATAGACCTTAAAAAAAGTGTTACCAATCTTTTAACCAGGTGTCAACAGGATCAAAAATGGTAGGAGTAATCCATCAGCCTCAGTCAATCATTTGTTCTTAAAATGTTTCTTGATTACATGTGATGTTTCTTGATTAAATGTTACTTGACTAACTTTGGAAGTCTGACAAAAAATAAACAGACTTAAAGGTATAGTTCCCCTCAAAAATGAAAGTTTACTCACTATTTACTCACTCTCAAGTGATCACAAACCTTTATAAACGTCTTTCTCCTGTTGAACACAAAAGAAGATATTTTCCAGAAAGTAAAGAAAACCAGTAACCATTGACTTCCAAACTAGTTTCACCAGCATGGACCACACCACACTTTGAGCTGAACTCAAGTGTGAGCGAGAAAATAGATGGAGGGAGGGTGGGTTCGAAAGAATGAGAGGAACAATGCTAGAGGGCTGGTCTGCCTTGAATAAGTTTTAGGGGTAATTGGTTTAGGAGACAAAGTGAAGTGTGGTTAACTGAAGAGTTAACTCCATTAAAACAAATACTATGAAAATCAATGGTTACAGGTGTCCAGCTTTCTCCACAATTTCCTTTTTTGTGTTCAACAGAAGAAAGAAAGTCATAAATGTTTGAAACAAGTAAAGGTTGAGCTTTTTGCATGAACAATCCCTTTAATACTGCACATTCAAGAAGTCACAAAACCTCTAAATATGAGCAGTCAGAGGAAACACATCTAAATCCCTTTACTTTTAGAGTAGATGTAAACATCCTGACATGTTGAGATTGACAGTTAACAAGCACGCTAAAGTTAACAAAAAGAAACTATTATTTACATAACCCTACAGTCTCAAACGTACACTCACAAAACCAGCTATAATCAGTTTGCTCTTAAATGCCTAATTAATACCATGCATGCAAAGAACATGTGCGATGAACCAACCTAATCCTAACCTAATCCAGGATATCAAAAGCTTCAAAAGTGTATTGGCGCATGTCCCCTTTAAATCCAACCTCCTGCATGCATTAGAAACATAGTGACATTCGTTTGCAAGCCAAATGTGTACAAATACATCACAATTACAAGCCAGTCTATCATTATAAAAAACAAAAGCACTAAACAACAATCAGGCCCCCAAAACTAGTTGCATCTGATCCCAACATTAATCTCCACCTGAGAAACATGTGGCAGCCCAGCAAGCCTACCGGAGCTAAACATCACCTGACCCGCATGCAAAACAGCTCTTACCTTTCCTCACACATGCATGCGTTGTGCGTACTTTTCTCACACACATCTCTAATGCCTATTCTGACTTGTATAAGTCACACACATGCAAACAATCAAAGCCAAACAGTGCCCATCTGCATGCAGTCAACACATCAGCACACATCAACACAACGACAAGCTCGCAATAAGCAAACAAATGAAGCCATCAGCTTGAACCTCACCTGCACCTGCTTGCATGTGCGCTAGTGAGTGTGCATCTTCCTAGCACACACACACACACATACACATGCACACTGGCTAGATGCCTTCAGTCTTAGCAGCTGGCTGTCAGGTGGGCAGAATACTCATTCTCTTATTCTTGCTCCTCTCCCTCTCTCTCTTTCTCTCCAGCACATGCGACGGCAGGTTCTTTATTTAATTCATTACAGCATCGGCTGGCTACTGGCTGCTGCTTTAACTCTTCCGTCTCGGAAAAGGCAGGCAGAGGGTAATTAACTCTCCTAGCGCCGGTTTACACACCGTTGCACTCATCTGTTCTTTCTCTCCATCTCTTCCTGTCCTCCTCCTGTTCCCCTCCCCCTTTCCATTATTCCACACAGGCTGCAGATGGGAAGATAAATAAGAAGGAATTCCTGTGATGCGTCTTGCAAAAGAGGTGAGGATATTCCGAAAGCCTTCCTCTTTTTCTCTGCTCTGCTTTTTTCTCTCTTTTGCCGTCCCTCTCTCTCACACTCCCTTTATTTCTTGTTCTCTCGCTCTCTCTCTTTCTCTCCAACCTGACCTTTGCAATATGATATCACCAGTTTCCATATAAGGGCGGTGTTGCCTTGGCAACTATGGACTCCACCTGTCTCTCAACCAACCTCCCCGTCTCTCTCTCTTTCTCTTTCTTTCTCTCTCATTTGATCCTATCATCTCCCATGCTCACTCACTCGCATACACACACACACACACACACACACACACACACACACACACACATACTCAACAGGCTTTAAAGTCTTACAGGTCCTTAATGCAATGCAAATCACATACATTTAAGATAAAAGGGCTGTATAATAGGTGTTGAAAAGAGAGACTTTTGAAGGAGCCTCGCTGAAAAGACCAGTTTAGACCAGCTTGAATTTTTACAACAAAAATAGTCATTTTAAGCCATTCACAACAAAAAAAGTGCCGATCAATCTAGTTAAAGGGATAGTTTGTCCTACAATGACAACATTGCACCATATTTCAAAACTGTATGACTTTAAGTAGATTTTAAAAGGATTGTACTGGTGGCTAGTGTGGCTAGTCAATATGGAAAATGTGGTTTTAAAATTTCAAATAACTGGGTTTTACACAGTATACCAAACTTTAAACTTGCACAACAAAGCCATTTTAAGGGGCCTTATAGTATGCCTTTGGAAGTGTAGTGTGAACTACAAAAAATAATTTCAGTTTTTAGCACTAAAATACCCAACATACCCCAAATCTACATATATGACATTATTCTGTAATATCCTTTAACAAACCCAAAATATAAAATCTCTAGTGTACGTTTTTGGCAATATTGCATGTTTTTGATGCTATTCATTGTAACTGCAAAGAAAGGTTGATCAATATTAGCCACAGCCATGTCACCGTGCAGCCCAAGATCGGTTACTCAGCCTGGTTAGTACCTGGATGGGTGACCTCATGGGAAAACTCTGTTGGATGTGGTGTTAGTGAGGCCAGCAGGGGGTGCTCAACCTGCGGTCTTTGTGAGTCCTAATGCCCCAGTAAAGTGAAGGGGACACTGTACTGTCAGTACCACAGTCTTTCAGATAAGACGTTAAACTTAAGTCCTGACTCTCAGTGGTCATTAAAAATCTCATAAAGAGTAGGGATCCTGGCCGAATTCCCTCCATTGGCCCTACCAATCATGGCCTCCCAATCATCCCCTTCAACCCTATTAGCTCTATCACTGTCTCTCCACTGCACCAATAGCTGGTGTGTGGTGAGCCCACTGGCGCAATTGTCCTGTGGCTGCCGTCGCATAATCCAAGTGGATGCTGCACACTGGTGGTGGTGTGGCAAGACCCCTACATGATTGTGAAGCGCTTAGGGTGAATGGCCATACACAGTAAATGTGCTATATATTATATATTGTGCTATATAATGTGCTAATAAATTAATTGTTTTTATATAAAATAATTGTTTGGAGTATTTTCTGAATCAGTCGATGCGTTTTTCTGTTTAGCCCTGAAGTATCAGAAGGTTTTTAGACAACATTTCGACACTTTCAACTGTTCTGTCTAATATATTGTATCCACATTTTTCCTGAGTAACCAATGAGTGCTGCCAAAATGGATTTTAACTGTTGTGTGTTACTTGTATGCCCACTCATTAAACCTTGAGAGGTCGAAAAGCCCTGACAAAACACAGTACGTTCCAAATAGGATGTATCATGGCCACCATACTGAAGAGACGTTCCAAACCTCAAAACTGGCTGCTTCAATGAGACTTTCGGAATGAAAGATTTCAAATGGTACAAATGATTGACACTTCGAGTCCCCATGATCCTTTGCGCAGGAAAGTTGTTTGGTGTCGAACACTGCATTCCATTTGAAGGATTCGGCCTTATGCCCTAATCCCTTTGAAGCTGTCACTTTGGAGAGTAAACTGTTTGACGGGATTAGGGCATACTTGGGATGTTACTGGACCTTTATGGTGCATTTTTTTGCAATTTAGTAATTATTGGCATCATTCATTTATTCATTTTCCTTCGGCTAAGTCCCTTATTTATCAGAGGTCGCCACAGCAGCACAAACCACCAACTATTCCAACATATGTTTTACGCAACAGATGCTTTTCCAGCTGCAACCCAGAACTGGGAAACACCCTTACACTCTCACATTCACACACACTTTCATACACAACAGCCAATTTTGTGTACCCAATTCACCTACTGTATACCACATGTCTTTTGACTGTCTGGGAAACCGCAGGAAACCCACACTGTAAAAAAAAATCCATAATTTTACGGTTTGTTTCTGGCAGCTGGGGTGGCATAAAAAAAAAACAGTAAAATAACGGCCGTAAATTACAGAAAATTATCGTAAAATAACAAATATTAAATTACAGAAATTTACCATAAATTTTAATTTAAGGAAATTTCTGTAATTTAATATCTGTTACTGTATTTTACAGTATATTTCTTGACATTATTCATTGACATATAAAAATTTAATTATGTATTTGTATACAGACAAACTTATATACTTGAATATATATGTTGAAATGGCCCTTTAAATTATGTTTAAAAACCTGGTTAGAACACCCGTATATGAACAACAACACAGCAAATGGTGTTGACTACTGAGGGGCCTATTTTATACTACCACTACTGCGGCTCCTTTTGGTAGAAAATAAATTACCAATAAGAATGCCCTTTACATTAAAACATTTTCTACAGTTACATACAGTTGGAAGTCAAAATTATTAGGCCTCTTGTGATTTTTTATTTCTTTTTCTAATATTTCACAAATGTTTTTTAAAAGAGCAAAGAATTCTTCACAGTATTTCCTATAATTATCTTTCCTCCTGGAGAAATTCTTTGTTTTATTTCGACGACTAAAATTTTTTTTTTTTACTATTTTAAGGTCAAAATTATTAGCAATATTTTTGGTTCGTCTACAGAACAAACCTACTCATAAAATGACTTGCCGAATTACACTTACTTGCCTAGTTAACCTAATTAAATTAGTTAAGCCTTTAAATGGCACTTCAAGCTAAATACTAGTCTCCTGAAAAACATCTAATCAAATATTATGTTCTGTAATCATGGCTGTTTGGACTGTGTTTTGGTTTTGTGTGTTTTACTTTTTGTTCTAGGTTGGAGGCGTGCCTTCAGTGCACCTGATGCTGGTCAGCTCCCTTATTTAAACCCCGTCAGAGAGTTTGTAGGGGTTGCTGTTCAATCACTTGGCAGTTGGCCAGAGTTGCGCTCCAATTTGGGCTTTATGTTTTGTTTTGCATCCTTACACAAGTGCTGACAACTCTCACTACATCAATTCACTTGCTTTTCACACTGATTGAACATACTGATACAGATAATTTGGATTATGTTATTTTCAATTATGTTAAAATAAATGATATATTTGACTTTATTTCGCTACGTCGTCTCCCTTTATGTTACATCTTTGAGCCAGGTGTAACAATGGCAAAGATAAAAGAATTCAGTTACTATAAATTATTTATTAAAACTATTACTATACATTATGAATAAAAAAAAATCGTTCTGCTCAGGGGAAAAACATACAGGCAGCTAATAATTCTGACTTCAACTATATATAACCATTAGATGGAAATATAAAAGCGATGATGGGTATAATTTGAGAACAGAAGCAGTAAAGTGTCTTTTTTCCTCACTCATCCTTCTAAAAATATCAGAGCAGCAGGTTTTGAAAGTGTAAATGTGTCTGTTACCTGCATGTCTCTCTCTCCCCTCTCTCTCTCTCTCTCTCTCTCTCTCTCTCTCTCTCTCTCTCTCTC
>CAIGQQ010004433.1:0-15017 GCA_903798035.1 Danio albolineatus | reverse complement strand
TTAAAACATTTCAAAAATTTGAATTAAAATAATTCAGATTATTGTAATTATTATTGTTATTAATTATTTTAAATCAAATAAATAAAGCCTGGGCGCCACGGTGGCCTAGTGGGTAGCACGTTCGCCTCACAGCAAGAAGGTCGCTGGTTCGAGCCTCGGCTGGGTCAGTTGGCATTTCTGTGTGGAGTTTGCATGTTTTCCCAGTGGTTGCGTGGGTTTCCTCCGGGTGCTCCGGTTTCCCCCACAAGTCCAAAGACATGCGGTACAGGTGAATTGGGTAGGCTAAATTGTCCGTAGTGTATGAGTGTAAATGAGTGTGTGTGGATGTTTCCCAGAGATGGGTTGCGGCTGGAAGGGCATCCGCTGCGTAAAAAATATGCTGGATAAGTTGGCGGATCATTCCGCTGTGGCGACCCCGGATTAATAAAGGGACTAAGCCGAAAAGAATATGAATGAATGAATTTTTGATGGCCACCTATTGGTCAAATAATGTAATTGCTGCCTACAACTTTCAATTTTGAGTGTATATGATGGTGATTTTAAACTTTACCATAAAAATCAGTGATTTTATCTAAAATATAAACTGTTATGCCAGTACTTCTGTGTTATTTGACTGTTTGTAACTTCATAACTAACTCAAAAAAACGGAATCCCTTTCTTGATTTTTGTGTTTTTCAAACACAGATTTGAATGTAGCAACTTGAAGTATTAATAAATATATACAAATCACCATAATTTATAATTTATGTTGCATGGGTGTTTAGATCCCGAGCTTTTAATGATTTATAGTGCAGCTTACACTGAATGCATTAATACAGGCTAAACAAGTAGTGACAGAAAACACCTTTAATGAAACCCACCACATCTCGAATAACCTACCACAACTTCTTCAGTCATCATTATATTTTACAGGAAAGTCTAAATGCTTTCATAGATTTGAATGACGTGAGAGATGATCTCTTTGTGATCGTAACAAATTTAGGATTAATCTACAAGACAAAAAAATGTATTAATCCGCAGGCCACGTGTTCCGAATCGTGTGTTGTGATCCATACAAATCACGTACCAACGGTGATCCGTTGCATGCCTAATATACACATGTATACATTATTATCACATTACATAGTGACATTTTTGGATTTAGAGTTTTTGAAAAAAAATTCCTACTATAAGGCTGCAATTTTTGATTAATAATACAATGAGAAAAATCATATAACAATATTACATATAAAATAATCACAACAAAATATAATGACCCTTCAGGAAAGGTATCAGATTTTTATTTATGAATAATTCTACAGTATGTAATATTATATTATTGCCTTGTTCCTCAAGTGATATTTCTCTTTTATATCTAATTATTAAATCTTGTTATCTTATTATGGTAATAAGGATTGCGGAAACTACAGCACTCGAATTGAAATATGATTATATTTGCTATTGCATATGATAAATAACACAATCACATATGGCTCTGCTCAGAGCTGTATTAAATGAAAGTAATGCAGTGTGAAGTCAAAAGGGAGTGCTTTGGCTGAATATGAGTCCACAACGGACCAGATTAATGCAATAAAGCCAAAACCCTTCAAGCACCGATTCCAAGAAAACTACACCCTGTTGTCTCCTTCTCTCATTTCAGATCATACACCCTCAGCTAAACTCATTCTCCTAATAAAGACAAAACGCCGGAGCAAAAATAAGCCTCGAGTTTGAGGAAGGAGAGGGCATTGATCTGACCTGAGTATGGAAAAAGATATGATCAGCAAAGAGAGTCGCGCTAAAGCAGGTAAACAGCCGCAGGCATTCAGAGAAAAAGGCAGAAGTAGAAAAAAAAATAGCACACAATGCCGGAAGTGGAGAAGAGTTGTTTGCATCCATCCATCACAGAAGCCAAGCTAGAATTACTCTGACAGGCAAAATCAATGCAAAATAACAGCCTGAGAACGTGTTAGCAAGACCTTTTCAAAACGTACAAGAGAACAAAGATGTTTAGTGAACGAGAGAGAGAGAGAGAGAGAGAGAGAGAGGGAGGGAGAGAAAATGAGCGCTAACAAACACCAAAGCCATCTTTATCCCACTGTTGTAAAGAAGCAGTGGGTGTACAGGCAATACTTGTGCAGAATACAATGAGGCTCTTTGTGGATTTTTTGATAACTTTTCAGCAAAGTGTTGTATTGCTGTATAGTTAATTTTAAGATACTTTAGTTTGGACTATACATTTCTACACTCACATACACACAAATTCTTGATTCTGATTGGCTGGAGGGTGTGCTATATTTTCGTTGAAACGCACAGGTAGTTCCAGTCAGTTTTGATCACAGTTCGAAATAAATGCGCTTCTCCCAAACGTTTACAGTTACTATAGCAACTCGCATGTGCTGCGCATGAAACTGATGAGGGCTATTAATGGCCAACGGGAAATCCGCAAAATTAGGAAAATACTCATCAACTATGCCACAAAATCAAGTTTTAAGAGTTTTTCAAGCGAGAATGTAGTTGTTTTAAAGTCAAATCGTCCGTTTGTGTGTAAGAAAAGCGCATTTTAAAAAATGTTGGAAGCTCCAGGTGGTCAGCGGCAGCTCCGCGAATGGCTCCCCCCCGAGGGAAGCTTTATGTCAAAATCTCCGATTCTACGCCGCTGGAATCTCTTGCATGTCTGTTGTTAAAACGGGATATATAATTAATCTTTGGTGTATCTAACGGTCAGTCTTTGGACATTTGAATCTATTATTTTTTTCTCAGGTGTATTTTTTGGCAGATCACAAAGGTAAGTTTCATAATTAATCTATGAGCGTAAATAATTTAATATAACACTGATCCTGTGTGTTTGGCTGATTGCTTTTGTTTTAAAGAAGATAAATAAAGCAGAATGTTATCCTACCTGTCCTGACATGTTTTTTTTCATTATGCAAATTGTACCCATATTTAACAGCAGAGATTTCTGAAATAGACTTTGGCTGCTTCAAAAACTGGCTTCTAGAGTACACTTGACTTGAAAATGTGTATTTAATTGATATGACACCTTTTATAAGATTTGTAAGTTTATTATGAAATATAAATTGCGGAAATTCTTCTATACTGTAGGTATGTCAGCTTTTGCAGTATTAAAGGTAATGTTAAGGGGAAAAAAGCTACTATACAGATCCTCCCTCGTCAGAGAAGTGGTAGAAAGACAAAAAAATGTGTGACTGGGAATGTCTTATTTGTCCACCTGTGATCGGACTGATGAAATTGCATCTCATTAATAGTAGCAGGTATAAACAGCACGCACATGCTCTCTCTGTCTCTCTGTCTGCCTGCCTGTCAGCCTGTCACAGCTGATTTAGCGGAGGGACTAGAAAATCTAACATGTAAAAAACTGACCAAAAAATAAATAAATAAAAAAATCGGACAAATATTGCTCTGCAAACATTCATTCATTCATTCATTTTCTTTTCGGCTTAGTCCCTTTATTAATCCGGGTTCGCCACAGCGGATTGAACCGCCAACTTATCCAGCATTTGTTTTACGCAGCGGATGCCCTTCCAGCCACAACCCATCTCTGGGAAACACATTCATACATTCTCATTCACACACATACACTATGGACAATTTTAGCTTACCCAATTCACCTGTACCGCATGTCTTTGGACTGTGGGGGAAACCGGAGCACCCGGAGGAAACCCACGCAACCACGGGGAGAACATGCAAACTCCACACAGAAATGCCAACTGGCCCAGCCGGGGATCGAACCAGCGACCTTCTTGCTGTGAGGCGAACGTGCTACTCACTACGCCACCGTGGCGCCCTGCTCTGCAAACAGCAAAACTATTTTAAACTTAGGCCTACCTTGGCAAATGACCATGGAATAAGCGGGCTAATCACAGCTTGTTGTTTAATATATATTAAATGCCACTTTAAGCTGTATAAAAGTGTCTTGAAAATATCTAGTAAAATATCATTTACTGTCATCATGGCAAAGATAAAATAAATCAGTTATTAGAATTGAGTTATTAAATTATTATGTTTAGAAATGTGCTGAAAAATCTTCTCTCCGTTAAACAGAAATTGGGGGAAAAAATGAACGGGGCCTAATCATTCAGGGGGGCTAATAATTCTGACTTCAACTGTATTGCAGCTGAAAAATGAGAAAAGCAATTTTCCAAACCTAATTCGAATAAAATTTCCATCTGCATGATAGCGGTCACACTAGCATCTAACCATAACACAATCATTTTTAGAGTGTGTGATTTTAAATAAAATGAGGGACAGCAGCTGCAGCTAATTAAAATACACCTGAAACAGGTGAGCAATCAGTGAAGAGAAAACCCCTACATTGGACGACAGCAATGTCAATGACCACATACTTTTCTATTTTAGTTTTAACAACCTGAGCATCAATTCTCCAGTGCCTATCATCAACCCTCTGGCCGCTCCTTTAACCACAGTGAAACTCTCACACTCACTCACAAACACATACACACACTGGCATTCGGGAGACAGCCGGTGTTCTGCTGGCCTGGAGCCCATCAGGAGCATATGGAGAGGAGAGAGAAGGATGTTATGAATGATGGGGAGGCAGAGCCCAGACAGGAAGCAAACAGGCAGGGGCGTCACACACCAGTTTGTTTTAAAGGAGCACCAGGGGCAGTACTGAAATAAATGGGCTCTGGCTAGATTGAACGTTTGTATGTTCTGTATATTATTATTACTGCAGCTATTTACAATAAGTGCCAATAAGACTATGTTGCTAGCAGAGATTAACACTAACTCCACCCACTAATGCTTTGTTGGGACACATACATTTGCTCATTTGGCAACGACAGCAATGGCGTAGATAGTAAGATTAATGGTGGTGACCTTTCATGTGATCGAAACGAGTTTGAATCCACCTTTAGCTGAACCCTCTCTTCTCTTTTTTTTTTTAAACTCAAGTCGGTTTGTAAAGGCGTGCATTTTCAGTAAAGGTTTATAAAATTACTTTTAAATAATTTTTTTAAAAAAAAATTTTAAGTAAATACCTAATAGGTCCTTATCGGGGAATTTATTGTCCAACAAATAATATTTATTATACTTTCATATTCATTGTACACAATCAATTTAGCATTAACGGATGGGTAATAGATGTTTTATAATGCAGCCTACAACTGTACAAAAACTGCAAATATCTGCCACCATTTCTACTGTAATATAGAGTACAGTTTATAGCATGAAATTACACTTGTTCCAAAAATTAAATAATTTAAAAAAATAAATAAAACATTAATATTCATTGATATTTTAGGTTGATCATAAAGGGCATAAAGGTATTGAACAAAGATTTATGTATGTTAGAAAAATACATATTTTAAAGAAATATTGCTCTTTTGAAGGTCTTATTAATTGAATAATCCTGTGTCTAACCATATATCAATGTATCACTTTAAATCAATGTTTCCATGACAACTGTTGTCAACATTGTTGATGATAATTGTTCTTAAGCTGTAAGTTTTTCTGAAGGATTGTTTGTCAAAAAGACTTAGACAAATAGTTTTGTCATTCTGGAATAAATAACAAGTCACACTACATTCAAACAGAAAATTTATACTATTAGAAAAAATGTATTTTTTAATATTAATGTTTATGACTATATTTTTATTTGAGTTAATACAGCCTTGGTGAGCTTAAACTTGAATACAGTAGTGCACATGTAACACTGTTTAGCTAGTATATTTAATACATGTAATTAGTATGAAAAAATTACATTTGTTGTTTGTTCAAACCACTTATATCAGGATTCTGCCACTTCGGTCTTGTTAATTCTTGTTTTGATGGCAGAATCCGGACACTAGTCCTGTCTTGTCTAGCATGTTATGCTTGGCTTGAATTTTCTCGGGTCGAGCATACAAATTTCCCATCATTGTCTTTCTATGTCATTGTATGAGCACTGTCTTGGCCACGCTTGAGCTGTACGCACTGCCGCTTGATGCGGGCGTGCAAGGACCGTTCGTGTTCGTGATCCGCGCTCTCGTCCTGCTGTTTGTGTTTGTTCTGTCTGCAGTGTGCTGTATCATTCTCAGCTTCTCAGTCTAGTGGGTTTCACTTTCGATTGGCACAGGTGTTGCATGTGTGAGTGGACAGTAAGTGTTTGTGTTGGTGTTGTCCAAGCACGTGGCCTGGTGTTTACATTGTAGCCATGTGCTTTAGTGTCATGTTTTATGTGAACACCCGGGTAAAGAGTTCTCTCATTAGCTGCGTGTTCTAGTCCCATTTTACGTGAGCACGTGGCTTGTGTTGTTTCTTTGTGTCATGTGCTCCAGTCTATCATCTTGTCCCATCCACCTTGTAATCCTATTATTACGTATCATTATGTTCACCTGCCTGCTTGTCAGTTTATTGGTTTGCTTTCCCTATTTACTCTATCAGTGTGCTCTGTCCTGTGCTGGTCCATCGTCTTTGATCTCCTTTGTCTGTCATGCCAAGCCCTGCCAAGTCAAGTCCAGTCAGTTTGTCTTGATGCTGTTTTTGTCCCACCACAGGGTCGTTTAGGAAGTTAATTGTTTTTGTTAACCTTTTAATAAAGTAATAAAGTAATAAATGTAATAAAGTCCTTCATATTCTGCACTTGAGTTCTTCTCCCTCACCCGAAACCATGACAACTAATTTAAAATGAGCTGAAGCACCACAATAATTAAAGTGTTTTTCCAGACAACTTAATTGTTTTATGTTCAATCTACTTAAATTTGTAAAAACAAATACGTTAACTTAATTCTTTTATGTTGTCCCAACACAAATCAATTGTGTGGGACACAGTAGTTTTACAGTGTAGCCTCCTCTTTTTAAAAGACTTGAGATTATTTCTCCAATAAAAAGATAAAAAGGCTGAGTTGATTTTATGAATTCAACAAAGAACATATGAGACACTTTTCCACCCTGTTGATTTTAGTTTCTGTTTTACCATTCAATTTTGTAATCTAAGATGCAAACCCTTCAAAATTATACAAAGACATCTGTTTCTCAGATACACAGCATGTACACACAGACACAAAACACACAAATATGCTTATGCTGCAAACACACAAAGCCAGATCTAAACATTGGAAGCTGTTGTTTATCAGTGTTTTACTGCACACACAAAACCAACAGTCTGTTTTACAATGGCCTCTAGAGTTTGGCTGCTCAACAACAGCTCTGGCTTTTCACCAAAAACCTTTTGAAAGGTGAATTGTGTCATTTCTGTGCCACTACTGTCACCCAAGGTGTTATGGTTTCGCTGGTTATAGAGTAACCCCATTAGGCCCTGTTGGAAGCATCTACACCGGCTCTCGGCCAAAAACATATTTCTCTTTTAAAACCATTCAAATTTAACTGTGTCTTCCAGGGATTCCCAAAAAATTCTATTAGCCAAACACATTATACCTAATATAATTTTGCACTGCAATTAGCGAATTTGATGTTCACGTTTTTTTGTTTGCTTATTAAGAATTTCACAGTTTAAGTACTTCTGTAGTCATTATATTTTTACAAATATATTAAATAATAAATAATTAAAGGTCCCATGAAGTGCTTTGAAATATGCATTTTTATTCAGTGTTTGACATAATCTCAACCGATTCATGAATAGAGGGCGTCCACTTAAAAAAAAAAAAAACAGCCAATTGCATTTTGTTTTTATCCCTGCTCTGCCAGTGAGAGTTGTTGAGCTCAAATGCATTAAATAAAAAGCAAATGAGAAGCGTTTTGAAGGGGGTGGGGCATGTCAGATACTAGAGAGCATTTGATTGGTTATGATTTGATGAGAAACTGTGGAAAACATCGTTGCTCAATATAGGCGGAAGTGACAAACTACAAGCCTTACATGTTTATATCAGTTTCAAAGCTTCTAATCGCAAACTCTGTCACTGTTTTGGAGCACACTAGCATATAGATGTCTTAAAAACGAACAATAATGATACCAACATCTGAAAAACTTCATTTCATGGGACCTTTAAGTATTTTTTTCATTCATTCATTTTTTCTTTAGCTCTGTCCCTTTATTCATTAGGTGTCGCCACAGCAGAATGAACTGCCAATTTATCCAGCACATGTTTTACGCAGCGGATGCAATCCAGTCCTGTGAAACATACGCACATTCCCACTGTGGGGGAAACCAGAGCAACTGGAGAACATGCAAACTCCACACAGAAATGCCAACTGACCCAGCAGGGACTAGAACCAGAAACCTTCTTGCTGTGAGGCAACAAAGCTAACCACTGAACCACTGTGTTGCCCTAAGTATTTTAATAATATTATTATAAATTCATTTACGATTAACCATCAGGCAGATGTTAAGTGACAACTGACTGAGAATAGTAATAGCAATCAAAGCAACAAAATAACATATACAGCTCCCATAGAAAATCATTATACCCTGTGAAAATGTATACCTTTATTCACATTACACCCTGCTTTTTAAAACCTTAAGGTTAAAGTTGTAGGTTGTACTTTGTATTTACATATGTATATTTAATTTATATATACATATTGTGCATAGACATTTGATTAATCATGGTTAATGAAGCAAGTCTATCTAAATAATTTACAGCACATAGGCATCATCATCATCATTTCTTGTCGGCTTAGTCCCTTTATTAATCCGGGGTCGCCACAGCTAAATGAACCGCCAACTTATCATGTGTTTTACACAGCGGATGCCCTTCCAGCTGCAACCCATCACTGGGAAACATTCATACACACTCATTCACACACATACACTAGGGCCAATTTAGCCTACCTAATTCTTTCGACTTGTCGTGGAAACCGGAGCACCCGGAGGAAACCTACACCAACACAGGGAGAACATGCAAACTCGACATAGAAATGCCAACTGACCCAGCTGAGGATCGAACCAGCGACCTTCTTGCTGTGAGGCGATTGTGCCACTCACTGCGCCACAATATAAATATATAAATAATATTACAATGTTTTATTTTGGATGTAATTAATCTTATCACAGCACTACTATATAAATAAATCACAGAGAGTAAATAGCAGAGAAACAGTGAATAATACAAAGATATTTTAGTTAGATTAAGTTTTATTAAAAATAGATGTTTTAATAGACATTTTAATAGAATTGAATAGAATTGTTTAACACTAAAGACGTAATAGATAAATAGATTATAAAGTGTTAGTGAACAGAGTGTTAGTAGAACAGAGTGTTTCAAAGCCCAGTTAGCAAATCGGATATATCTTTAAACAGTACTGTTTGACAACATAAAAATAAATACATAAATAAACTCCATCAACTCCCTTTCCCACTTTAGCCATCATCACAACCATAAAGAACAAAGCATTAAACTAATTAAATCCACTGCTATTGTAAATGCATCACATTCCACGTTCAAGGCACGGCAATTACTTTAAAAAGCCAAAGACGTTTCCAAATGGAGTGCTTTCAAGTGTAATAACTTTAAAATAAATAATTCTGGTGGATTTGCAGATAATAATAAACCAAGTAAAACGAAAATAAAGAGAGAAACAAATCAGCCAATTTCAGGAGATATGCAAAATCCATCCAGCGGGAGTCTGTGCCATCGGTCAGATGTTGTTAAACAAAACCAAACAACTGCAACTGTTCAATCACTCCTCCTTTCTGTTTGTCTCTCTCTCTCTACGCTTGCAGACAGAGCAAAGAGACCTTTCCTCGCTGTCGTATAATTGCTATTACCGCCTAGGGGCCATCAAACTGACTGAGAAACAACTCTTTCTCTAACAAGTCCATTATGGATGAGTCACACAATCAGAAACGCATTGGCAGACTGAGAAAAGCAAACACGCTCGGTGTGCTTTCTGCCTGTTTTAAACATCAGAAGTTTGAGAAGTCTTCGTTATTTATTCCTGCCATGGTAGATTTGATTAGTCTCAAACAGTGAGATCGAGAATCAATCTGGTTTTTGCCCTTGATGTTCACAATAGCGTTAACACAAACACTCGCTCACTACGGTTGGGGCGGATTACCAGCTTGTTTGTATCCCCTGGTGTTAATAACAGCCTTTTTAATTAAACTAAACAAGAGATCGCCATGCCCCATCTCTCTTTTTTCTCAGTCACAGTGGAGACTCATCCCACGAGTAATTACAATAACAAGACTGCTAACAATGTCAATGTTTGATGAGACAGAGGCGGCTTTTTTAAGCTAAAAGTGAATATTTTAACACACATATGTCTGCGCGGGCTTTATCTTTAATATGCTTCTGTAAACCATCAGAGACATCATTAAAGCAGCTGAGAGAGAAACACCGCGTCTGCTCGCGGTTTTGCTCCACATGCCTTCAGTCTTGCAGAACACTCTTTTTCTTGAGCAGTTTCACAAAGCAGTCCATCAGAGAAGCGCATGAATGTTAAAGTAAATAAAAGTGCAACATAATAGATTCAATTCACTTTCACACGGAAGATAAGATTGTACTTTTTTCTATACTGTGATGCAGTGGTGTAAAGTAACTAATTACAAATACTCCGCACTACTGTAATTGAGTAGTTTTTCTCAGGAATTGTAATTTACTGAGCAGTTTTAAAAATGTGGACTTTTACTTTCCCTTGAGTACATTTTTAGTGCAGTATCGGTACTTTTACTCCACTACTTTCCTTCAACCTGCAGTCACTACTTTATTTCTGTCTTGTCTATGGTCATTGTCTAAAGTAGAAACATCAGTCCTGTGATTTCTGTCCAATTAAGTCACACATAGAAAGTAAATCTCATCATACTGAACAACCTCAAGACATGGGTGCTTTATAAATGCAGAAAACCATGTCCAAAATCTTTAAACGCAATGATCCAAAGACTGTTTTTTAGAATGCTTGCCACTGAAAATGATGGATGTCGACTGTATGATGACTGAAATCACCAAACAGCCTTAAACAATCACTAAATGTAACAAATGAAGAAGGGAAGGAAGGTCCAAAAAAAGGAAGGACCGAACAAGGAATGGAAGGAAGGATCGAAGAACCAAATAAATGAAGGAAGGATTCAAGGAAGGATTGAACAAACTAAGGAAGGAAAGAAGGAATGAATAAACGAACAAATGAATGAATGAACAAAGGACCTAATGAAGGAAGGAACAAAAATATGAAAGAAAGAATGAGCAAACAAATGAAGGGAGGAAAGAAGAAAGGAGCAAACGAATGAAGGAAGAATTCAAGGAAGGACTGAACAAACTAAGGAAGGAAGGACCGGACGCACAAACGAATGAATGAACAAAAGGATCTAATGAAGGAAGGAATAAAAATATGAACGAACGAATGAGTGAACGAAGGAAGAAAGGAACAAACGAATGAAGGAAGGAAGGTTGGAAGGATCGAATAAAAATAGGAAGATCCCTAAACACACTACATGTTGTTTGTGCAGGGATGTGTAAACGTAACATTCTGTAAAGGCATCAACTTTTCTTTTCTACAGCGTAATACTCACTACTCACTACTCCTGAGTACTTTTAAAAGAACTACTTTTTTACTCATACTTTGAGTAATGTTTACAACAGATACTTTTACTCTACTTGCACTACATTTTAGGGCAAGTAATGGTACTTTTACTAGAGTATGACTTTTCAGTACTTTCCACCTTTCTTTCCACCACTGCTGTGATGTACATCCAATTGAAACAGTCCTGAATGAAGAAATAAATGTAAGGCAGCGCATGATTTCATCCATTGGGAACTGATTGGACCGTTGGAAGATGGGCAATGCTAACAAAATGAAGAAAGATTGATGAATGGATGAAAGCACGGCAGGAATAAAACACACCCTGACAGCAACGCCCTATAAGCCTTCCATGTGACCATGGCAGGGAAGGATGTGGTATTTTATTGAGGTCAAATTAATTGACAAGAGAAAAAGAAGTGCACAGATAAAGCATTCATAACAAGCACTAGAAAAGAAGTTCAGGACGACTTTAAATATGATAAAGCAGCCTTTATCTGCATGCTAATCACAGACAGGTTGATATCCTTAAACCAGAAGAGTGACTGTGAGAGTATACTGTAGCTTCATATTTAGTTAATGACATTTTAGACACACTATTAAAAAGCCGGTAACACTTTATTCTGATGGTCCAATTGAGTATTAGTAGACTGTCTACTTAATATCTGTTGACACTGCTGCTAAAAAGACATTCAACTGACTATAAGAAACTTCGCAAGTACATGTAAACTTACATTAATCCTAACCCTAACGCCCACCCTAACAGTCTACTTATTATCTAATGAGAATTAGTTGACATGCAGATGCAATGTAATTTAAATTCAACAAATGGACCACCAAAATAAAGTGTGACCAAAAAGCCACTGGGTTGTGACTAAATGACACTATAGACTGAATGAATCAGCCTGTTTGAATAAATCCATTTTGTGAATGATTCTATGACTCCCTTACAAAAGCAGTCACTTGATTTGTTACGGAATAAATCAGAGGTTTAAATGTATTGTAAACGTAAACGTAATGATTCAGTGTGTTCGAACAATTCAGTACTAGATTTATTAACTGATGATGAATCAGTGAAAATGAGTAAGTGAATTGCTGATATATAGAGGCGGCTACTTGATTCTTTCCTGAGTTTATCAGTATTTGAATAAATAAAATGAGTAAATGAATCAATGACTCACATACGGACACAGTAACTTGATTTTTTTCCTGAATGAATCTGTGTATTTGAATTAAATAAGTTAGTGAATAAATCAACTTATGTACAAAGCCAGTTCACTTAATTTGCTCTTGAATGACCTGTGTGTGAACAAATCAAATGAGTGAATAAATCAAAGACTCACAAATGCAGACACTTGATTTTATAATAAATGAATCAGTGGATTTGAACATAGACGCACTCACAAATTGCTAAATACTTTAAACAGAACATACCTGCCTGTTTCTTTAATGATTTTACTATTAAAGTTAGTGTCATTTAAGGTGTAAAATCCAGTAAACAACCGAATGCCAAGTAGTATGTGTTTCTGTGAGCCATTGCAATCATGCATGTCTAGTAGCTATCAGACTCAAGACACTAAGAACCACAACGATACATAACTTTGTGTATATTGGGGCATATATTTGGGCATAACTTAAATGAAAAACTAAATTATCACTAAAAATAGTTTTCATTTAGCCTGTCCTGTGCACTCACTGAGATTAGTGAACTGCTAGCTCTCTAACAAGAGGATATAAAATTGAGGTCTTCAAATGTGACAGTACCAGTTAGGTCAAATTAGGTCACAAGTCTGTTGAGTTCAGACATCAGCTTAATGTCAGAGCGAAATAATCCCTAAAATCACTAGAAAAATATTGCATTCACACACAGACACAAGGTTATCTTTATGGGGACTTAATAAATAAATTTACTGGTATTGCTAAACATGTGGGGACTTTGTTTCCTTAACATAAGTAATACAAGGTACACACACACACACACACACACACACATACACATAGAGAGAAAACAAGAGATATTATTCAATCTCACTCTGTTTTTTTTGCATACAGGTTACTTTATGTCCCAAATCACTGCATTCAAAGCAGCACATACTATCTGTTGTAGCAAAAATTATGTATGAATTGTGTCCATGTTGTATGCCAAAAGAAATTTCCAAAGATTTAGAGGGTGCATTTAAAAACATAAAGACAAGACATGCTTCAATGCAGCATTTTTGCATCCAAGTGGGAGCATTTTAATAGAACTATTTAGCGAACCTACAGTACGAATCGGCTTAGTTCTCTTGTAATGTCATCATTAGAGAAAGAAGGCACATTTCAAACCTCTACTTTAGTAGCAGGTACAAGGAGTGAGGCGGCAATATATCCTCTAGTACAATTCTGTTTTCAGCAAGTCTGTTTACAAGATTTTCTTCTGTAAGATAAACTACAACAACCTAAAATAAATGCTAATCTAAATTAATACATATCTAAATAAAAACCAGAATAATATCTATCTATCTATCTATCTATCTATCTATCTATCTATCTATCTGTCTGTCTGTCTGTCTGTCTGTCTGTCTGTCTGTCTGTCTGTCTGTCTGTCTGTCTGTCTGTCTGTCTGTCTGTCCGTCCGTCCGTCCGTCCGTCCGTCCGTCCGTCCGTCCGTCCGTCCGTCCGTCCGTCCGTCCGTCCGTTTGAGAAGCCAAAACTATTTGTTTCAATCATACATGACATATTTATTCTATCTATCTATCTATCTATCTATCATCTATCTATCTATCTATCTATCTATCTATCTATCTATCTATCTATCTATCTATCTATCTATCTATCTATCTATCTATCTATCTATCTATCTATCTATCTATCTATCTATCTATCTATCCATCCATCCATCCATCCATCCATCCATCCATCCATCCATCCATCCATCCATCCATCCATCCGTTTGAGAAGCCAAAACTATTTTTCCATGACCAAGGATCTCACCGGATCTCACCCATTGCTAGAAGTATGTCTAACACTTGACATTTATTTTTGATAGAACAACCTGTTGTTATCTCTCCTGAGGGAGATCCCATGGTTTTCTATAAAAAAAACATTTACAACATTCTTTAAAATGAAAAATAATGATTAATCAAATAGCGCTAAAAAGGGGGAAACACGCTAAGAAGAACACATCAAGAAGAAGGAAAAGAGAAAACTGTTAGAAATTCAAATGAGAATTCAAACGAAATTCACTCTCACACCCACACCTTTCTCTGATTTCCCATGCAAGAGAGATAGAGAGAGGGAGAGAGAGAGAGATCCGCCAGTTCCCACTTGAATCACAGTTAATCATACTGTACATGCAACATATTTTAACAAAAGGAAACAATCCATTGTATTTCCAAAAGTAATTTCTCAAACGTCATGCAAGTAAGAGCTGGAAGGAGAAAGACATTAGCTGAGTCATACAAGGTTCTGCATCTCCAGTTATTTAACAGTTATATAATACAAGCAAAGAGCAGGAAGGTCAAGCTTTAAAATAGATCTATTTTGGATAGGATTGTTACCAGCAGCAAAGTTTCCCTCTGCTTCTTTTGCTCTCGCTCTCACTCTCTCGCTCTCTCTTTTTA
>CAIGQQ010004432.1:5362039-5385468 GCA_903798035.1 Danio albolineatus | reverse complement strand
AAATTATAAAAATTATATAAATTATATTTAGTCGTTTCGCTAAGTACAATTAACATGCTTATTCATAACTTTAAAAAAAGAATCTATATAACTTACTTCAGTATATAAGAAAAGGGTCTATTGTAAAAAAAAATCAAAACTATTGTAAAAAAAAATAGATATCCAAAAAAAGTGTCTTATTATGAAGGATTTTTTAAAAATATTAGCTTTTTACAGGGGTTAGACATTTAGATTTATGTTGTATTGTGTTTTGGAGTCAAATGAAGTCAAGCTTAACTATGAATACAACAAGTTTTTTCTTTTTTTGCATGTCTTCTCAAGTGCTATAGACCTGGCCTAGCTTCTGCAGTTTAAATTCAGTTGGTATGCATAAAATAATGTCTGTCTAAAAATATAAACGTTTTGTTTGACCAAAAATTCTGAATTTTCAAATATTGTATTGGTAATCAATTTGAGACATTTGTCAGGACAACAAACAAATGCTTAGATGCAAAGTAATGCAGCTATTTTTATAAAGACATATATTTTTTTTTCGCAGAATTGCAGGATGGAATCTATCTATCTATCTATCTATCTATCTATCTATCTATCTATCTATCCAAACGCTCTAAATTTTAGTAAATTGAGGGCTAGCATTATATGCAAATGTCTCCTTCCCTCCCTTTCCCTGTCATATCGATTTTGAATTGGCATGATGGCTTATATAAGACGAATGAGGCTGAATATTCTCTTAAACCCCCCAGTGCGCGTGAATTGTGCTTTATAATGTATTATTGATGTGGAGAGACTGTGAGAGCAACAGTCTGAACTGCTGCTCGTCCAGCGCGTCGCGGGGGCACGAGACTCCGCCGCAGCTCGCGCTCACACACACACACACACACACACACACACACACACACACACAACCGAGCTCTCGCGCAGCCGCTCGGTCTGTCGGTCGCTGAGCGCTGTCCACGCGGTGGCGAGAGGAGACGGCAGGTGTCACGCTCGCTTCTGATAAGCCCTGCGCACAGCTTCCTTCTTAAAAACAGTAAATCGATCCACTCGGATGATATAGGCAGACAAAACGCAAGCACGCGCGCTCTGTCCAAAAATCGCATTAATTGCAGACGGATTTGTATTGCATTTATTTTCCGGTGAGTATCTTTTATCTTCTATGCTCATCCAGGACGCTTATAATTAGTCTGTCGCATGCATCACAGGCGCTTTCACACTGCATGCTCATGTTGATGCCTCTGCTCTTTGATGCACATCTAAGCTTCCATGTTAAGTTGCATGCATCTGCTGTGCCGGCAATTATTTTCTCCATGGTGTTCATTTAAAAAAAGCAACGTGTACTGGGGTTGTGTTTGTGGCCTGGTTGTTTTAAATGCTAGTGTGCGTAAGAGAGGGACTCCTTCTGTTTTATATGGAGGACGAGGTGCTCTTGAAAAGCTTCTGGGCTCTATTTTGGAAGGAAGAAAGCACCAGCCGAAGCCTTTTGAGAGAGCGCAGTGTCTCCCAGCCATCCTGTTGTCATGGTTACTGCACTGGGAGGCTGGGGATAATATGGCTGCGATTCAGGCTCTCTGTGTATATGTGTATATGTGTGTGTGTGTGCGTGTGTGTGAATGTGTGTGTTTTACTCCAAGAAGCCTTAAAAACACAAGGACCACACTGTGTGTGTTTTAGACACAGTGTTTAATGCAATACTTAAGCTGTGGTGCTTTAAACTGCTGTGTTTGATTAAGTGTTTTTGCTTAGCATAGGTTACTGTATAAATGCAAATGAAGATGCATATTGGCTCGTTATAAACATACGATAATATGCATCACAGTATACACGTTAAAATAATGCATGGGGACGATGCAGTTGCACTGCTCCGTGATCTATTGTTATCCCAATTATCAAATACAGGCGTCAGACTAACAGACACCCCAGTGCCAGACGAGACACAAGACGCCCTGAATGATGACTTGTTCTCCATCTACCTGTTATAAAGGTGTGTGCGCGCACGCGTCAGCCTGATGCTGCTGAGCGGATGCGTTTAATGAGATTTCCATCCCTGGGAAGATTTGAGTGAAGACATTGTAAGTGATCCTCTGACATGATACAATAGGACGTCTGACCTTGACAGCAGTGGAAGTGACAGAACGAGGTGATTTAAATCAGATTTACGCACGGCTCAGTTGTTCATACTCGTTTAGTTGGTGGCGGCGGTCTCCTTCACAGGACCCCCGACGTGTCATTCAGTCTGCACTTGCTCCGTCATCTTGAAGCCTGTATTTGAGATGTAACCCGTTACGCATGGAAAAACAGTATAATACGGAGCCGGCTGTATGTGGGAATGGTAGACAACATCGATATATTTAGCGCACTGCAGCTCCCGAGAGAGTTAAATCCGCGTGCTGATCATTTGTAATGGTCAGTCTTTGTGTATGTGTGTGTGCGCGCGCGCCCGCGTCTGAAGAGGGTTAGTGGGTCACGCAGACGTCCAGTATCCAGACTGCATAGAGATGGAGAAGGAGATGAAGTGTGTTTTTGATACAGCGACTCTCTTTTGTGTTAATAGCACCAGACAGGTAGATCGGATAGTCTGACCTGCGTTGTCTGGATGAATTTATACCTCATAATTATGTAGTAATAATAACATAATGTTATAATATAAGAATCCTCGATAAACTGTTAATATAAACAATTCTGTTTGACAAAGTAAGGCCATTTCCAACGTTTCCATATATTTCTGTTTTATTTCATTTTGTTTGACTGAATGAAAGTAGTTTTTCCATTTTAAAAACATTTTAGGGTTAATATTATTAGCCCCCTTAAGATTTTTTTAAATGACTGGCCTAATTGGCCTTACTTGCCTTGTTAAACTAATTAACCTACTTGAAAAAGCACTAAATACTAGTATCTAGTTAAATTCATTCATTCATTTTCTTTTCAGCTCAGTGCCTTTATTAATCTGGGGTCACCACAGCGGAATGAACCGGCAACTTATCCAGTATATGTTTTACACAGCGGATGCCCTTCTAGCTGCAACCCATCACTGGGAAACATCCATACACACTCATTCACACACATACGCTACTGACAATTTTAGCTTACTCAATTCACCTATACCATATGTCTTTTGGACTTGTGGAGGAAACCCACGCGAACACAGGAAGAACATGCAAATTCCAAACAAAAATGTCAGCTCACCCAGCTAAGAGTCGAACCAGCGACCTTCTTTCTGTGAGGCGACATCGTTACCCACTGTGCCACTGTGCTGCCCATCTAGCAAAGAAAATAGTCAAATAGTTTGTTCTGTTATCATGGCAAAGACTATATTGTTTAAAAAATTAGCTGCTTTGTTAAACAGCACTTGAGAATTTTTCTGCAAAAAAAAAGTATATATATATATATATATATATATATATATATATATACCTAGAGGGTTTTGACTTAACTGTAGATGGATATAAAGCAGCGGTGTAACAAAACATTATATTGAAATACTGCTATATAGTAATTAGATGTAGTGGTGAAAAATACTGTTAAAGGCAAGACTCATCTTATTGTATTATGGTAATATCATTAGAAACTCACCTTTATGTTCTTTTAAAAACTCACAAGACCTACACTTACTGGCCACTTTATTAGGTATACCTTACTAGTACCGGGTTGGATGCCCTTTTGCCTTCAGAACTGCGTTAATCCTTCATGGCATAAATTAAACAAGGTACTGGAAATATTTTTCAGAGATTTTGGACCATATTGACATGGTAGCATCACACAGTTGCTGCAGATTTGTTGGCTGCACATCCACGATGGGAATCTCCCGTTCCACCACTTGCCAAAGGTGCTTTATTGCATTGAGTTCTGGTGACTGTGGAGGACATTTGACATTTCATGTTCAAGAAACCATCCTGAGGTGATTTGCACTTTATAACATGGCACATTATCCCGCTGGAAGTAGCCATCAGGAGATGGACATGGTCAGCAACAATACTCATGTACAGTAGGCTGTGGCATTGACACAATGCTCAATTACTATTAATTGGCCCAAAGTGTGGATCCTTGCTTTCATGTTGTTGACACCAAATTCTTACCCTACCACCTGAATGTCGCAGCAGAAATCGAGACTCATCAGACCAGGCAATGTTTTTCCAGTATGCTATTGTCCAATTTTAGTGAGCCTGTGCCAATTGTAGCCTCAGTTTCCTGTTCTTAGCTGACAGGAGTGGCACCCGGTGTGGTCTTCTGCTGCTGTAGCCCATCCACCTCAAGGTTGTAACGAGAGGTTATTTGAGTTACTGTTGCCTTTCTATCAAAGCAGTCTGGCAATTCTCTTCTGACCTCTGGCATCAACAAGGTATATTATATACCTCACTGGATATTTTCTCTCTTTCAGACCATTCCCTGTAAACCCAAGAGATGGTTGTGCGTGAAAATCCCAGTAGACTAGCAGTTTCTAAAATACTCAGACCAGCCCGGTTGGCACCAACAACCACGCCACATTAAAAGTCACTTAAATCACCTTTCTTCCCCATTCTGATGATCAGTTTGAACTGCAGCAGAGCGTCTTGACCATGTCTATATGCTTAAATGCATTAAGTTGCTGCCATGTGATTGGCTGATTAGAAATTTGCATGAACAAGCATTTTGGACAGGTGTGAGTGCATATGTAGTCATCATCAAGTCAAAATTATTATTTTTTTACCTGAGAGATTTCTGTGCATCCATTTAAAGTCTGTTCCACTAAATTTTAGTCTATTTAAAAGAGAAAAATTTGTACAAGGGTCGTTTGTACAGTCTATTCCAAATCGATGTTTTTGATGAGACTCAATGGCTTTACATAATGACAGATTTGCAGCGCACATATTGTAAACTGTAAACACAGACATTCAGAAGCGAGATTGATTTCTCACATGAGTGTATCATTACATCCCTAATAAGAAGTTTATTAACTGGTTTAAATAAGTCAGATTATCATGTATCTGATTACAAGAAGTCACATCAGTTAAGACCCCTTTTTAAATGGGCAGAACTGGTCAAGATGACAGTCTACTGAAAACTGGAGATTTTCTCTTTTTGAGGTGGCGAGTGCAGCTTTTGTTCCTCTTTGTTTATCATGACCCTGCTGTGTGTTCAACCTCCATCCCTGAGGAAAAACAGCTTTATTTAAATCTAATCAATAAATGATGTGAGATAAAAGGGATAGTTAAAGCAAAACTGAAAATTCTGTTTTACCCGTTCCAAACCTGACCTTTGAGTTTCCTCTTCTGTTGAACACAAAAGAAGATATTTTGAAGAAAGCTGGAAACCATCGACTTCCATGCACTCAGAAAAGTGACATATGCTATTTGTTCAAACTACATATTTAAAATGAGCTGAAACAATTCTTTTGGAGACAACTCAATGGTTTTATGTTTATTCCACTTAAATTTGTAAAAAAAAAATAATTAGTTAATTAATTATTTCATGTTGTCCCAACACAAATAGATTATTTATTCATTCATGCATTTTTCTTCAGCGTAGTTCCTTATTTATCAGGGGTTGTCAAAGCGGAATGAATCGCCAACTATTCCGGCATATGTTTTACGCAGCTGATGCCCTTCTGGACACAACCCAATACTAGTAAACACCCATACACTTTTGCATTCACACACACACATATACTAAAAAAAATTATGTCTCCAAATTTGTTGCAAGCATGTGTTAAATTTAAACAAACAAATTAAATGCAATAATGTTCAAACAATTTGTTTGTTTAAATTTAACCCAAATAAATTGTTTACTACCATTTAACCTACAAGGAATCATCTTTGAATCATTTTTTTCAGTGCACACTCCTACACTATGGCCAATTTTGTTTACCCAATTTACTTATTGCACATGTCTTTGGACTGTGGGGGAAACCGAAGCACCCAGAGAAAACCTACGCCAACTCGGGGAGAACATACAAACTCCACACAGAAATGCCTGCTGGCCCAGTGGGGACTCAAACCAGCAACCTTCTTGCTGTGAGGTGACATTGCTAACCACTGAGCCACCATGCCACAACAAATAGATTAGACAGTTTCTTTTTGGCTTAGACTCTTTATTAATCAGGGGTCGCCACAGCAGAATGAACCGCCAGCTCATCCAGCATATGTGTTACGCAGCAGATGCCCTTCCAGCTGCAAACCTTCACTGGGAAACACCTGTGCACACTCATTCACACACATTCACTTCGGACAATTTAGCTCACCCAACCCACCTATGCCAACTGTGGGGGAAACCGGAGCACCCGGAGGAAACCCACACCAACATAGGGAGAACATGCAAGATCCACACAGAAATGCCAACTGGCCCAGTGGAGACTCAAACCATCAACCTTCTTGCTGTGAGGCGACTAAGCCACCTTACCGCAACAAATAGATTGTGTTAATAATTCAAGTGGAATGAACATTAAACAATTAAGTTGTCAACCCCCAAAAAACCTTAAGAATAGTGCTGTTTCGACTTTTTGAGCGTTTGTTTTTCATACTATGGAAGTTGATGGTTACCAGTATTCAGTGTTGACGCTACTACTGTACTGTGGCTTAATTAAATAGCTTTTCAGAAGCAAAGCATCCACACAAAATACATTTACCAATTGTGGATCAGTAAGTGACGCCACCACCATTCATGGAGCTGTGTGGACTGTCTAACCAGTAAAAGTACTTCTGTATGATGATGAATGGCAATTTTATCTTCTTTGTGTATTACGGTGGTCAACAACCAGCTTTTGGTTGTGTTTCTAACATCGTTCGCTTTTGCTAGTACGGTAATCAATCACTGGTGATGATTGGTCATGGTGATGGTGACCAATCATGGTCACCATGAACCAATCACTCAGCTAACACAAGAAACTTACTTGTTTACTGTAGTAAAGCTAAGATATACTATAGTAATTATTATTACTGTATTTCAAAATAGTTACTAATAATACTACCGTATGCAGAATCATTTGTGAAAAAAAGTTTATAGTAAGTAATGTGTCATACACCCAAAGCGCTTCACAATCATGAGGGGGGTCTCTCCACACCACCACCAGTTTGCAACATCCACTTGGATGATGCGACAGCAGCCACAGGACAATGGCGTCAGTGCGCTCACCACACACCAGTTATAGGGGGAGTAGAGAGACAGCGATAGAGCCAATTTGGTGAATGGGGATGATTGGAAGGCCATGATGGCCAATGATTGGAATTTGGCCAGGACTCCAGGGTTACACCCCTACTTTTTACGAGAAGCGCCATGGGATTTTTAATTACCACAGAGAGTCAGGACCTCGGTTTAATATCTCATCCGAAAAACGGCGCCCACTGACATTATAGTGTCCCCTTCACTTTACTGGGGCATTAGGACTCACACAGATCATAGGTTGAGTTCCCATAGCTGGCCTCACTAACACCACTTCGAGGAGCAACCTAGTTTTCTCATGTGGTTTCCCATCCAGCCCTGCTTGGCTTCAGTGAGTATCCGGTCTTGGGTTGCAGGGTGGCAGCACAGTATAATACATTTTCTTACATACATTCAAAAAAATTTTAGTTGTTGCCTGTTCAAACCTGCCTGTTCAAAGCAGCAGTTAAATAGACAACTGAACTGAACAATTTGCCTCATGTTTCACAGACAGTTTAATCACTAAGATAATCACTGGTGTTTCCTAGTACTGGGTTGTGGCTGGAAGGGCATCTGCTGTGTAAAACATATGCCGGAATAGTTGATGGTTCATTCCGCTATAACAACCCCTGATAAATAAGGGACTAAGCCGAAGAAAAAATGAATGAATGAATGAAGTTAGTCAATTACTGTAAATAAAACAAGGGTAAACAGTAACTTTTGCAATGTAGCATTTAGCTTAGCTTAGCTACATTTTCCAGGGGGTAGTGATTGAATAAAGGATTATGTGTTGATCTGAAGATAAGACTCTCTTTGGGTGATCAGGGATGGACGGTGTGTGTGTTTCTGATGAGGCCTGTAGTGTATGAGTGTCAGACTGAGTGTGGTGTGTGGACTGAAGGTGACGGACAGGTTCAGGGAAAGTAATTAAACAAAATCGATCGCCCTGAAGACCCCACTGTTCTGCTGACAACACTGGAAGTCTCTCAGTCAGTCAAGTGCACACAAACACACTTGCTGTCTAATAATGAGACACATTTTTTTTATATATTGACTAAAGCTAGTCATGATAACCAAATCCATAATGCTACCTCCTAAAGAAAATCGTTCACATTTTGAAAATAGAAGATGTTATTTATTTTATTTATAAACCTTTTCCAGTTGAGATCACAGGTGGTTGTTTGATATTAATGTACAGATGAATCTGAATCAATTAGTTTAATTTATAGATGAATTGTTTATTGCAATTAAAGGAAACAGTTTAACATGTTAAGGTAAAAGATTGGGCTTTTAACTCTAATATCAGCACAGATAACAATTCCTCTATAGCAAAATAATAAGGAACAATGAAGTTATATGAAATGTAGTGGTGTAAAAAATGTTATTACTGTGGCTTAAGAAAGCCAACATACTGTTATGCTACAGAAACTTCTTCTTCTGAGACTAATTTAAAAGTGTATCTTCTCCTAAACCTTTCAAGCTATATCCTTTAAGCTCACGTCAGACCTTCAGACTGGCCTGACTCGAGCTGCTATATCTTTTCCAACTGATCCGACTTTCGGTTTTCTGAAATCAGACTCATACCATTGATTTAACATTGGAACAAAATTTGTGACCTCATAACTCTGCATCAGACTGTCATACAGACTTCAGGCTGGGCTAATTTAACTCTAGTGAGTAGCCAACCAGTGGCATCCTAAGCCACACTCTAGTAACCAGTTTCAGCATCATACAGTAGATCTCCAACATAAAAAACTCATTGACCTAACATTGAATCAAACTTAACATCGACTTACCCAGCCTATGTTTTACACAGTGAATGCCCTTCAATTCACCTACAGTATACTATACTGTGTTAAATATATATATGGAATTCTCACACACACTGTACACTATGGCCAATTTAGTTTATTCAATTCACCTACAGTATACTACATGTCTTTGGACTGTGGGGAAACTGGAGCAACTGGAGGAAAAACCATGCGAACACGCATTCTTGCTGTGAGATAAAGTGCTAATCACTGAGCCACTGTGTTAAATATATATATGGAAAAGTAAAAATGGAATAAGAATAATTTAGAGACAAAATTTAAACAAAGTGCCATATTCTTTAAATCTAAATGCCACAGTGTAGCCCTAAAATGCTTTGTCAGTGTTCTTTAAAATACATTTGTCAACAAAAAGTTTTAAACATGATACAAATTTTGTATAAATACTATGAAATATGACGAAATATTAGTTATGAAAGTGTGACTATCCAAATCTCTGGTGCTCATCAAACAAACTTAGGTGCAATTGCATTGTTATTGTGGAGTGTGAATACTGCCATTCGACCACTGGTGTGCACCAAACCAATACAATTTCTGGTGTATTTGCATTGTTATCATTGATTGTGAATGCTGGAATCCAATCCCTGGTGCCCGCCAAACAAGCTCTGGCGCAATTGCTTTGTTATTATAGTGTGTAAATTCTGCCATCCAAACCTTGGTGCACACCAAACAAATTCTGGTGTAATTGCATGGTTATTGTGGGTTGCAAATACTGCCATTTGGTTCCTTGTGTGCACCAAACAAACTGGTGTAACTGCTTCATTATGGGAAAGTGTGAATGCTGCCATTCGAACCCTGATCCACACCAAACAAACTCTGTCTCTCTACATATAAAACCGTGTTTTTAATGGCACCTAGTTTGATGCATACTAGGCATGGGCTGGTATAAGATTCTGACGGCATGATAACCTTGGATAAAAATATCACAGTTTCACGGTATTGTGATTACTGCTCTAAAATATATTCTTTTTTTAGTGTCTGGGTAAAAAACTAAAACTTTTTTATTTTTGAGAAACATTTATAATATTTTAGAGACGTAAACATGTCAGGTTAAACTATTCAAATGAATCAATAGGTTCGTTTTCATCCACCTATTTTATTCGTATTTTAGATATGCGCATAAAAAACGGTTGATGGAAATGCCATGATGCGCATAAATTTTGAAAATGCACATAAAAAATGTATGTGCATAACTGAGTAGGATAAACTTTTAATTTGATAAGAAAAGATGTGCATAAACTGCAATAGAAACACTTTTACTGCATAAATTCCAGTATGCGCATTAAAAAAAGGTCATGTGATTTTGTTACAAGAGATCATGTGATGATAAAAATGTGTGTAAATGGACAAACCAGCAGGCTGAACACATTGTAAAACATCTGAAATGTTGTTTTGGTCATTCTAAAATGCTTTACCGTTTAAGTAGTTGAGTTATTATATTATTAATGACCTCCAGAATCAAGAGTGTCTGTGCTCCGCGTCTGACACCTTCAAACGCCACTGCGCGTTCACTGCGTGTCAGGATTGCCTTCTGAGGCACAAGTCATTTATTAAATGAAGAAAAAGATTGACGCAACTTCTTCTAGTGCAGCAAATTGATATTTGGCGCCAGTTAATCAGGAAGTGACGATTTTGTCCGCTTTGACTGGTTGGATGGAAACGCTGCTTTATTCACACGTCTTTTTTACGACAGTCCAGTTTTGCGCACAAAGTTCATTTGCACTTTTGGATGGAAACATAGCTACTGCTGTCTTTGATTGTTTCAATAACACAGATTTCTTTACAAATTAAAATGGCATCTTTGTATCTTTTCTGCTGGAGATATGTCTTACACATACCTTAGGAACGGTATAGCAGAAAATGTTGACAGTTTTAAAACCTTGACTTTTGAAAACCACGATTTACCTTGAAAACGGTTGTCGTCCCATGTCTGATGCAAACACTAAAATATCTCATTTTTGACCCCAATATACAGTTGAAATCAGTTGAAATCAATTATTAGTCCTCCTGAATTATTAGCCCCTCTGTTTATTTTCCCCCCAATTTCCGTTTAACGTAAAGAAGATTTTTTTTCAACACATTTCTAAACATAATAATAACTAATTTCAAATAACTGTTTCAAATTTCTGCTATGTTTGGCATGATGACAGTGCACAATATTTTACTAGATATTTTTCATGATGCTAGTATTCAGCTTAAAGTGACACAAGGCTTAACTACGTTAATTAGGTTAATTAGGCAAGTCATTGTGAGGGCGACACGGTGGCGCAGTAAGTAGTGCTGTCGCCTCACAGCAAGAAGGTCACTGGTTCTAGCCTCGGCTGGGTCAGTTGGCATTTCTGTGTGGAGTTTGCATGTTCTCCCCGTGTTCGCGTGGGTTTCCTCCGGGTGTTCCGGTTTCCCCCACTGTCCCAAGATATGCGGTACAGGTGAATTGGGTAAGCTAAATTGTCCGCAGTGTATGTGTGTGTATGAGAATGCATGGATGTTTCCCAGAGATGGGTTGTGGCTGGAAGGGCAACCGCTGCGTAAAACAAAATGCTGGATAAGTTGGCGGTTCATTCTGCTGTGGCGACTCCGCTTTAATAAAGGGACTAAACTGAAAAGAAAATGAATGAATGAATGAATGAATGATGCAAGTCATTGTATAACGTTATAATGTTCTGTAGACAATCGCAAAAAACTTGCTTAGGGGGGGATAATAATTTGGACCTTAAAATGGTTTATTCTAGCCGAAATAAAGCAAATGAGACTTTCTCCAGAAGAAAAAATATTATAGGAAATACTGTGAAAAATTTCTTGCTCTGTTAAACATCATTTGGGAAATATTTGAAAAAGAAAAAAAATAATCACAGGAGGGCTAATAATTTTGACTTTAACTGTAGATGTACAGTATCATTACTAATCCCAATATTGACACGCATGCACGCACACACTCATACGTCACCCGTGAGTGAGATATCTGTCATGTTCAGTAGGCGTGTGCTGAGCTGCGGGAGGAATTATGGGTATCTGGCAGTCACAGATCACACAGGCTCTGAGGAATAGTTTATGTGAACAGTATTTGACTGCAGCTGAGCCAGCCAGTGTGTGCTTATGTGTGTGATAGAGCCATGCATGTGAGTCTTCATATGAAAAGATCATCTGCGAGTGAGATGGACTTTGGGTTCGAGCACCCATGCAGAATGTCAAACATTAACCACGTGTGTTTGAATGAGGAGCTGAGGTCAAAGGTAACTTTCTGAGAGCCTCTTTTGCTAAATGTCACATCAAAATGTTTTAAAATTCCCATGTCGCAAGCATTTAGGGGGTATAGACCTTTCCAGAAGGATAACACGGGAGAAAGGTTGTAATAATATAGAACACCCCACACAAATTCACGCGCTGTTGACCTAATTCAATCGCAGTAATGTGTAACTGGTACAATGAAGATGAATTGGTGTGCATTCTGTCAAACGGCGCTGAATGTAGAGGTGAAGAGATTTGATTTGTTGCCTAATATAATGGCAGTTTGGGCTTTAGAGCGTTAATGTAATGGAAGCTTGGTTTATTTTACTGCGGTTTGATTCGATCAGATGTTCAGCATTAGAAAGCTTTAAACGTCTCCGTCTGAGTCAGAGCTGTAGAAGACAGAGCTTGAGCTTCACGTTTAACTCAGAGAATGCTGGACTGTTCCTCTGCCAGGGAGAGGGATTTTCTGTACATGCGTGCTGTTTGTGTTCCAGCCTGTGTTTGTGTATCTGTCCAGTTGGCTAGATCTGGCAGATGAGTATTACATTGAGTGTCATGATGTGCCACTAAGCATCTGCCCTGTTCACTGGGTTTAATAAAGCAAATGCTTTCAATATGAGTTTAAGGGTTTGTTCGCATTTAGCAGGTTTGGTTCAAATTAAGGTATGCTATTGGTACAATTGTCATTGTGAAGAGTGAACACTACTATTCGAACCCTAATGCACGCCAAACAACTCTGGTGTTACTCTGAGTGTAAATGCTGCAATTTGAATACTTGTGCACACTATTCAAACTTGGGTGCAATTGCATTGATATTGTGTAGTGTGAACACTGCCATCCAAACCCTGATGCACACCAAACAAACTCGGGTGTAATTGCTTTGTCAGTGTGGAGTGTAAATGCTGCCATTTGAACCCTGCTGCACACCAAACAAACTCTGGTGTCACTGCTTTGTTATCAGGAAGTGTGAATGCTGCTATCCGAAACCCGATGCACACCAAACAAACTTAGGTGCAATCGCATTGTAATTGTATAGTGTAAACACTGCCATCTGAACCCTGGTTAACACCAAACAAACTCTGGTGTAATTGTTTTATTATTGTGGAGTGTGAACGCTGTCATCCAAACTCTGGTGCGCACCAAACAAAGTCTGGTGTAACTGCTTTGTTGTTATGATGTGTAAAATCTGCCGTGCACAAAACTTGGTGGACACCGAACAAACTTTGTTGTTTTTTTCTTTATTATAGTGGATTGCAAATGCTGCCCTCTGAACCCTGGTGCGCACCAAACAAATTCTAGTGTAATTGTTTTATTATTGTGGATTGCAAATGCTGCCATCTGAACACTGGTCCACACTAAACAAACTTGGGTGCAATTGCACTGGTGTTGTGTAGTGTGAATGCTGCCATCCAAACCCTGGTCCACACCAAACAAACTTGGATGCAATTGCACTGGTATTGTGCAGTGTGAAGGCTGCCATCCAAACCCTGGTTTACACCAAACAAACTCTGGTATAATTGCTTTGTTATCATGGATTGCAAATGCTGCTGTTTCAATACTGGTGTGCACCAAAGAAACTTTAGTGTAATTGCATTGTTATCATTGACTGTGAATGCTGCTATCTGAATCCTAGTGCACACTAAACAAACACTAGTATAACTGTTTTGTTATTGTGGGTTGCACAATATGAACTGCCATATGAACTGTGTCACTGCTTTTTTATCGGGAAGTGTGAGTGCTGCAATCCGAAACGTGGTGCACACCAAACAAACTCTGGTGTAATTGCTTTGTTATCAGGAAATGTGAACACCATCCGAACCCTGGTGCACACCAGACAAACTCTGGTGTCACTGCTTTGTTGTCGAGAAGTGTGAACGCTGCCATCTGAACCCTGGTGCAAACCAAACAAACTCTGGTGTCACTGCGCAGTCATTGTGCAGTGTAAATGCTGCCTTTTGAACCCTGGTGCTCACCAAACAAAGTGAGGTCACTGCTTTGTTATTGTGGGTTACAAATGCTGCCATTTGAACTCTGGTGCGCACCAAACAAACTTAAGTGTAATTGCTTTGTTATTGGGAAGTGTAAACATAACAATCTGAACCCTGGTGCGCAACAAACAAACTCTGGTTCAGTTACATTGTTATTTGTTGTGTGAACACTGCCTTGGAAACTCACGAAACAAATTTTAGTGTAACTGCTCTTATTGGGAAGTGTCAACACTGCCATCTGTACCCTGATGTGCAATACACATACTATATTGTAGTCACTTTGTTAGCAGGTGGTGTAAACTTTGCAATAGAAACACTGGCTCAAAACAAACACACTTGTGTCACTGCTTTGTTATTGGTAAGTATGAGTGCTGCCACCCGAATCCTGGTGCACACCAAACAAACTTGAACTGACACATGAACAGAAAGTAAACTGAAGGCATTTGAATGATCTGAAGGCAGGACACCGGTCACAATGTCCAACCCTAAAAAGGACAGCTTGCTTAAGCATATCTGTTTTTTTTTGACTTGTCACATGTTGTTCATTACTAGTACAGGCATCAAAATGGCCCTCAATCTATCAGATCTTTACTTTTGTACAATGAATGAATTCCTGTAACAATTTTTACTAATTTTTGACAGATTTATTAAGCTCTTCAAAAGAGCTGAACTGAAAAAGTACCATCATGAATGCACTACAATACAAGCTAGCAGTCAGCACGCAGCATTGTGTTCGATTTTAAAGATCTGTTAAATGACACAGAATATATGTCATACATTCTTTCAAATAAATGTTATAAATTAGAGTTTTCGCTGTGATGCCTTAGAAGAAACATTCTGGGTTCCTTCAGCGAGCAGTACTGCATCATATTAAGACAAGCTTCTTTTGGCAGCTTGTTTTCTGGCTGTTTTTGATGAAAGAATGAGGACCGTCTTTGAAATTATGTCAGTTCTTACATGTCAAAAGATTAAAGAACTTTGATCTCTCAATTCATGACCCATTTAAAATACAGAAACAAATACACATCATTGTTCACAATTTAAGGGTAAGAAAGACTTTTAAGC
Organism: Danio albolineatus; assembly: GCA_903798035.1. Classification (NCBI taxonomy): domain Eukaryota; kingdom Metazoa; phylum Chordata; class Actinopteri; order Cypriniformes; family Danionidae; genus Danio; species Danio albolineatus. The sequence continues at coordinate 5,370,245 of CAIGQQ010004432.1, read as the reverse complement.
AGTATCTACTTATTCAACTCAGTTTTATAATATTTAAAATAGGTGGCACTGTGGCTCAATAGTTAGCATTGTCGCCTCACAGCAAGAAGGTCGCTGGTTCAAGTCCCGGCTGGGCCAGTTGACATTTCTGAGTTTGCATGTTCTCCCTGTGTTCGTGTGAGTTTTCTCTGTGTGCTCCGATTTCCCCACAGTCCAAAGACAAAGGCGAAATGAATAAACAAAATTGTCCATTGTAAATGAGTGTGTATGGGTTTTTCACAGTAATGGGTTGCAGCTGGAATGGCATCCGCTGCATAAACATATGCCAGAATAGTTGGTGGTTCATTCCACTGTGGCAACCTCTGAATAGAGACTGAATATTTAAAATATTATTTAAACTGTTCAGTTGGACGTCATTCAACAAATAATGTTGAAAATATGTATTTTGCTTTCCCCCAAAACATTTAGCTGCTGTTGTTAACTTGTCTTAACATTTAAAATATTAAATGTTTTTGAGCACCAAATCCCCAAATTAAACCATATTTTACATCACAGGAATAAAATAGCAGCAGAAAAATATTATATTGATCATTGTAAGCAAAAGGCACAAACAAACAAACCACTTAATAACTTACTGTAACTTCAAGAGTTCACACTTAGCTGATACTTGATTATGAAGCTTGTTTGACATGCTGTCCCGGGAGAGAGCCCTGAGGTCATAAGATCCTCAAGCCCGGGGCTGCCTACTGTTTGCAAGGCGGGAGGGAAATTTGAGCTCAGGTAGGTCTCGAGAACTCCTCTGCTGTAGTAGCTAATGAACAGATAGTGATTGCTCTCAAGAGATAACTACTTACTAGAAGCATGTCTATGGTGCTGATTTGAATTAGTCAATTAACTTAAGTTACATGTTTTTGGATGGTGGAAGCAACCCGGGGAACCCGGGGTAAACCCACGTGATCATGGGGAGAATGTGTAAAGTCTGCACAGAAACGTCGGCTGGCTTGGTAAGGACTAGAACCAGTGACATTCTTGCTGTGAGGCAACAGTGCTAACCACTGGGCTACCGTGTCACCCATCTAGAAAAGGAGGAGGAGTAGGGGTGGAAGGGGGGGCTTCTTCAAAACGAAGATGGCTGTGATATGGAACTTAGGGTATTTATAGTGGCTTAGGAATCGTCTGATTGGTGAATCATAAATTGGATAATGCAGGACCAGCCGCAAGCAATCATAAACAAGTGATCCTCTCGAAATTAGTTTATAAATAAACTTCACTTAATGCATCGCAACTTAATACAAGGGCGCCACGGTGGCGTAGTGAGTAGCACGTTCGCCTCACAGCAAGAAGGTCGCTGGTTCGAGCCCCGGCTGGGCCTGTTGGCATTTCTGTGTGGATATTGCATATTCTCCCCGTGGTCGCGTGGGTTTCCTCCGGGTGCTCCGGTTTCCCCCACAAGTCCAAAGACGTGGTGAATTGGGTAGGCCAAATTGTCCGTAGTGTATGAGTGTGTATGGATGTTTCCCAGAGATGGGTTGTGGCTGGAAGGGCATCCGCTGCGTGAAACAAATGCTGGATAAGTTGGCGGTTCATTCTGCTGTGGCGACCCCGGATTAATAAAGGGACTAAGCTGAAAAGAAAATGAATGAATGAATGAACTTAATACAACGTAACTAACTAAACTTGACTTAACCTACACTGTAAAGAAATTCTTGCTTGCTTAAAATTTTTAGTTGACTCAAATTAACTTTTAGTTAGTCATCTCAACTTACATCAATCAAACTGACTAAAATATTGGGTTAAATTATGTGTAACTTTAAAAAATGCAGTTGAAACCTGATTAACATATTAAAATAAGTTAATAAAGCAGCACAAAACAAATTGTTGTCTTGACTTTTTGTCATTACATTTTTACAGTGTAACTTATCTCAACTTAACTAATTAATTCCATTTTTTATTATATATACATGCTACATTTTACATTTTTAAATGTGTTCAGGGATAACTGAATATACTAAATATCAGAGATTTAGCTTTTTAGAAAAAAACAATGTTTACTTTGCTGAGAAGATTAAAAAATATAACTTAATAAAATTAGTTTCATTTACTATCTACGGCTATTCTGTGTGTAATCTGTAATGCCTACATTTCATAATGGATAAAATCCAGCCTTGTCTATTCGGATTTATCTAATATCCTGTTGCGCTCTGAAATATGAAACATTAAAGAAGTGACAGTAACCTTTTTTTTTTTTTTTAAATAAAACTTTCTTCACTTGTCAAAATAATTTTAGTCTGTTAATTAATTCCCTTTGCAGGCTGTGTGGGCTTTGGTGGTTATTTAGGGTAGTGATTTTTAGAATATTGAGCATTCCAGGATGAAAGAGTAGTAGAGACTCTAATCATTTGTGTTTTTTATAATTTATTCTTGTCTGCATTTTAATGAGTTTTCAAAAGTGTTCGGGGAACTTGACTAGTGAAAATCGAACTTTTTTATTTAACTCCCCTCTGATGAACAGCATGACTTGAATTTAAAATGAGTTCACTTTGCTGAACAAAATTCAAAGTTGCAAGTCAATGAAATGATCCAGTTTTGCCCAAAATTGCAGTTTGTAATTTACTGTTAACAATTATTTTAAGTTTTTCTATTACTTATAATAATTATTATTTTTTGGACATTTTTTTTTCTATTCCCTCACACTTATACTCTTGGATGTTCTTTCTTAAGTTTTCACACATTTTAAGACAAAATGTGCATGTGGATGTGCAGGTTTGAGTGTCTGTGCAAAGACACAGAGACAGAAATATTTCCTGACCCATCCTGATATTTAGTTTTTTTATTTGCCTGACGAGGAAAGCTGTCGGCAAGCAGAACATGCACACAAATATACTCTTTTACTATAAAAACAACAAACGAACATTACCTTTGCACATGTCTGAGTCTGAGATTTCAAAAATCCAAATACTGAGAAAAGTTTGTTTAAAGATTTTTAAATTACGTCCCTGGCCATGCACATTTCTAATCAAAAACTGATGATTAGATTTACAGTAGGATATTTACTAAGTATATCTTAATAAAACATAATCTTTACTTAATATTCTAATGATTTTTGGCATAAAGAAAAAAAAATTATCATGAAACCGATTCAATTTTGGCCACAAATATCAAAGAATAAATTAGAAAAAAGTCTGTACACTTTCAAAAAAAAAAAAAAAAGACACAAGTGATACTAACTGAAAAAAAACAAGGCAAACTTTTACATGTCGACTGCTCCTAATGTTGGAACTGAGAGCCATCTTAAAGAGACCACCCAAAAATGAAAATTACCTGATCATTTACTCTGCCCCATGTAGTTTTGAAACCTGTCTTTCTTTGGTTGCACACAAGAGAAGATATTTTGAAGAATACTGAGACCTATCAATTTCATATTAGGAATAAGAAAATAATACTATAGAGGTCAGTAGGTTCCTGCAACCAGCATTTATTCTGTTTGTGTTCAACACAAGAACCTCAATTAGGTCTGAACAAGTGATGACAGAATTTTCATTTTTGGGTGAACTGTCCCTTTTGTTTCAGTCATCACAGGATTGCACCAAACCAAGTCCACTCTCAGAAATAAAGGTACGTGAGCTGTCACTGGGGTGGTACCTTTTCAAAAGGTACACATTTGTACTTAAAGAGTCCATATTAATACCTCCATATTAACAGGTATTAATACCTATTAATAGCATAATACCATATTAATACAGGTTATTACAAATGTGTACCACCCCAGTGACAGCTCACGTACCTTTATTTCTGAGAGTGTATAATATATTAGATTTTTTATTTTCAATTTTCTTTCTTTCTTTCTTTCTTTATTCATTTGTTTGTTTTTTTGTTTGTGTGTTTACATATTTGCTTGTTTATCGATCTAATTTTCTTTGTGCTGATTCTATGCACATATTAGCGGAGTATATATATATATATATATATATATATATATATATACATACATACATACATACATACATACATACATACATATATATATATGTATATACTATAGAATTTGCATTTGTTTATGTTCAATTTTATTTATTTATTTATTTATTTATTTGTGCATATGTTATTAATGTTTACACATTTGCTTGTTTATCTATCTAATTTACTTTGTGCTGATTCTATGCTCTGATATTAGTAGTATATGAATGTATGGCATATCTATTATAGCTGTGGACAATATACACTGTACATTTGATATGCCTACACTGTAAAAAAGTTCTATGTCCTGACAGCATATGTTTTTAGGTCATTGTAACTTAATAAACTAAGTTAATCTAACTTAATTGTATAAGTTACGCAAGCTGTTTTAAGTCTGTTTAACATAATATAAGTTCAGTGGACTCATAAGGTTAATTTGATTCCAAAATTTAAGGCAACCAGGATTTTTTACAGTATGTACAATATTCCTAATTATTTCGTATATATAATAAAATATATGGGGAGAAAACTGAAATTTAATGATATGAAAAAGATCAAAATGAGGCAAAATGGGTGGGTGAATGACTGTAATTCAGCAATGAACATCTGTCCTGTCCAGCAGGTTTTGGAGAAGTTTCCCGATAACAGATGTCATACATCAGAGCAGATTTTTTCAAATTAGACTCAGTCTGACCCTTCAGTTCCCCCTCTGCGGCGAGGGTTTGATTTCTCTGCTCTGTGTTGTATTGTAAGAGCTTCCAGCATGTAAAACATCAGCGGTGCTTGAGGTTTGCTGAGTCAAAGCTAATGCATTCTCACCAGGCTGCGCTTCTGCGGGCTTGATAAAACACTAAAATGACAGCGTTTAATGGAGTCTGAATGGCTGTTTAAACTTTTAAGATCCTGCCACCTGACTGCATCCGTCTGCAGAATGCTTGATGCCATATAATGTGCAGCGAGCTGTGGTCAGACATATCCACTCCTCTTGTTTTGATTTGATGGGAATTTATAAGAAATCATAAATGAAATCATATTACTTGCTGATTTCCACAGAGGGCATTGATGCTTCTAAGCAACCAATCAGAATAAAACATTCAAGGTCAAAAGGGTTTATCCACTTTTTATTTGTTTTGTCTGCTGTCAAATGATTAATCACGATTATCTCGCAGCCAAAATAAAAGAGTGACAAAATACATGTATGCACACTGTGTATATTTTGTGTATATAAATAAATAAATAAATAAATAAATAAATAAATAAATAAATAAATAAATAAAAGTACATACATTTATTTTGTATATTTTTGCATTTTATGTATAGTATGCATGCTTATATATTGTATACGCATAAATATACACAGTACAGACATGTATATATTATGTAAATGCAAACCTTTGTTTGGAATGTGATTAATCATTTGACAGCACTAGTTTTGTCATACATTTGTAACACCGTATGAATATCTTTTTGCGTGTGAAACAATAGCATTTACAGATTGTTGTGCTGCTTAATTTCATAATGCCTGGTTTTATATGTGAGCAATTATCATGTTCATAAATACTTGTGGGAGATTATTAATCATAATGTATTACCAACATTTTAAATAATACATGTTTGTTTGTTTATTCTTTCCTTTTTCTTTCATCTCATCCAAGGCTGCATTTATAAATAAAATCAAAATTCCAATTGAAAATATAATTTAAAACAACAGCTTTCTTGTTTATAATAATTATTTAGAAAAGTGCTATACAAATAAACTTTAGTTAAAAGTTTAATTATCATTTATTCAATATGTATTTATTTATATACATTTTTTCGCTTCAGCATCATCATTCCAGTCTTCGTCATCCCTCAGAAATCATTCTAAAATGGATTTTGATTCTTGATTACTAATAATAAGTCAGAGTATTATTAAAAAGTCTGAAAACAGATTTTGCTTGTTAATATTTGTGTGTAAATTCAAAATTTGTCCCACTTTTTTTTTTTTTTTTTTATATAACTAAACTGGATTGTTTTGAATGTCTTTTACTTTTGGTCAGTTTAATGCACCCTTGCTTTAAAATAGAAACAGATAAAATAAAAATAAAAAATCAGCACCAACACTGATGGGAATGTGAAAGGTTAGTTCAGCACGAAATCAGCATATTAGAATGCTTTCTCAGTGATTATATTTTTCTATGCATTTTTTTCTATAATTTATTAAATAAAAAGAAATACAATTATTCCAAACATTTGACAGATAGGACAAACATCGAGATTTATGAAAAGTTACATTGATCTGGCTTATATATTTTATATACATTTTTACATTCTTTTATTTAGGATCCACAAAACCTTTGATTAATTTATTTTTAGTAATCGGTTTGTGGTGTATTTTGTAGTATTCAGGAGTGTTTTTCATGCAACGCAATTTCGTTTTGCAATTGGGTCTTTTTATGATGTTCTGAATGACAGTAAGAATCTTGCTTGCAAACCTTTCTAAGGTATAAACTTTTTTAGGCATTTTTTCTCTGGTAACAAATGAGCCCAAACGTTTGTCGACAGTGTGGATAATATATACGCAGTTATTTCCATACTAATAAGAGTGATTATAGAACGCCTGCAATTTCTCAGCAGGTCATCATTATAATCATCTTCAATAATTATTATTACACGACGGCTGTCTGGAATACTTGATTCTGATTGGTCAATCATGACATTGCAACGTATCTGACGTACATCCAGGAGGATATTATCGCAGCCCGATTCGAAGCAGATGGCTATTATTAGACTGGAAATAATTTCGCTTACTGCATGGCTACTTACCACAAAACGTAAATATTTAACACAAAGAATTGTTCTGAGCCATATTAGTTCATCAATTTTAATTGAATGCAGCTGACAGAAACGAAAGTTGTGGAGACTAAGCTGTCACAAGATGGCGCCAACCCGTCAAAAAAAACGGCGTGAGAGACATGCATGTAAATATCTGTGGATAACATATACTGTACCTTGGAATGTCGCAATTTACCAATCAGAATCAAGAATTTTAGAGAGAGTAATGAAATAATCTGAGATAACAACCTCTGAAACTAATAACAGAAGCTCATTTGGGTACTTTTGTGGCAAGAAGACATGCAAAAAGCAGGATAAAGTACATCCAAGCGGTTGTTTTTCGACCTTCAGTCTTATACAACAGCTTTCCACTTTGAGTCTCTTATCTCATTGCTTTGTTTCGTCTTCTTTAATAGGTCTGAATTTCTCCCCCTGTACCGTGATCGTGACCCTGACCGTGTGACCCCAGGCTGACGGGACGTCGTGGTCGAGGAGGTCAACATGAGTCAGGAGGGGCAGGATGACCCCCTCCACACACCTGCAGAAGCACCTGAGGGACAAGAAGAACATTTGGAGAACTGTAATGGGACAGGAACTGAGACAGAGGAGCCTGAAGATGGAGACACGGAGAATAACAGAAACACAGAGGAGGAGGAGGAGGAGGAGAAGGTGACGTTAGACCAGGATGATGGGAGAAACGGCGAGATTGAGAGCAGCTGTTTAGATCTTGGAACAGAAAACGGCGACATCTGTGAAGGTGGAGACACGCAGAACACAGAAAAGGACTCAAGCAAGACTCTATGCTCTCTGAGGTAAGAAATATGCATTTCAAAAATTTTATTTCAGAGATTGAAGGATCTAATTTTCTGTTAAAAATGCCAGGTGATGTAGGCTACATAAACTTTAATATTCAAAAGTCCATTTTTACTTTTTATTGCCAGTTTTTTTAATGAATATGTGAATATGGACCCAATACCAGTCATAAATGTCTATATTTGGAAATTGAGATTTATCTGATATTTTAAAGCTGAATAGATACAGGCTTTTCATTTAGGTTCTTTAAGATAGCATAATATTTGGTATAATATAAAAAGTTTTTTTTAGTTTGTTTTTTAATACTTTTTTATTTTAAATTTGTTGAGAATCTGTATTTGAGGGTTAAAAAAATCTAAATACTTTAATTTATTAAAGTTGTCTAAATTAAGTTCTTAGCAATGCAATTTCTAATAAAAACTTGAGTTTTGATATATTTTAATATACTTCATGGATCATGATCTTTACTATTCTAATTATTTGTTTTTCCATAAAATAATTTTTATAATTTTAATAATGTTTTTGTGTTCTAGGGTCACATATAAATATGAACTCTATCATCACAGGAATAAATTTAACTGATATAATATACTTCGTTATTATATTATATTATATTATATTATATTATATTATATTATATTAT
>CAIGQQ010004432.1:5337339-5361639 GCA_903798035.1 Danio albolineatus | reverse complement strand
ATAATATAATATAATATAATATAATATAATATAATATAATATAATAATTTTCTTTTCGGCTTAGACCTTTATTAATCAGGGGTCGCCACAGTGGAATGTACTGCCAACTTATCCAGCATATGTTTTATACAGCGGATGCATTTCCAGCCACAGCCCATCACTGGGAAACACCCATACTCTTGCATTCACACACATACACTACAGTTACCCAATTCAGCATGTCTTTGGCTTTTGGGGAAAACGGCTTTTGGGGGAAACTGGAGCACCCGGAAGAATCCTACGCAAAGAACGAGGAAGAACATGCAAACTCAATGCAGAATATGCACATGTTCTTGTATTCTGTCTGGAACTATTTTAGGCTTCTGTATTATGTCTTGCTCTTTAAATCTCAATCTTTCACTTCAGAAGACATTGTTTCATCATCTGGGGTCACACTGTGGACCCCTTTGTGTGATTTTTGAAGCATGATAACTTTAAGGTTTCAACAGTGCTGTATTTTTATGCAAAGTATTTTTATTTATATACATTTATCCCTTTTAACCAAACATTTCATGCAATTTATTGATTTCCATTGACAAGGTGATTCAACATGAAACACAAATCTCTGCGGTTGTTTGTATTTTTGTATGTTACATCTAATTTTTAACAGGTCTGTGCAATATATTTAAATGAACAAAATATCTATATAAGCACAAATGTGCAGTACAGTATCACATGGTTTGTAAGTGATTCAATACAAATGTTAAAGGGATAGTTCATGATTTAATATCAGGTTAAAGGGATAGTTCACCCCAAATTAAAAAATGTCAACTTTTTTTTTCTTCTTGGAAATCAGCAGTCATTGGCATCCATAGTAGAAACAAAAATACTGTGGAAGTTAGTGTCTGTTTCACCTCCAAAATTCTGAGTTCATGGTGACAGAATTTTAATTTTTGGGTGAACTATCCCATTAAGAATGCAATAATAATGCAGAGAAGTAGAATTCCACTCTGTTTTTGTTTATCTGATTGTTTTTTGGTTGATAAAACTATACCTGTTGGGCAATGGTGGTGATATTTATTTTCATTCATTCATTTTCTTTTTGGCTTAGTCCCTTTATTAATCCGGGGTCGCCACAGTGGAATGAACCGCCAACTTATCCATCATTTGTTTCACGCAGCGGATGCCCTTCCAGCTGCAACCCATCTATGGGAAACATCCGTACACACTCATTAACATTCATACACTACGGACAATTTAGCCTTACCACATGTCTTTAGACTTGTGGGGGAAACCGGAGCACCCGGAGGAAACCCACGCTACCACGGGGAGAACATGCAAACTCCACACAGAAATGCCAACTGACCCAGCCGAGGCTCAAACCAGCGACCTTCTTGCTGTGAGGCGAACGTGCTACTCACTACGCCACCGTGGCGCCAATATTTATTTTATCATTACCTTTTTTGTTTACTTTATTCAAATGATTGATTTATTTTGGGCGACGCAGTGGCGCAGTAGGTAGTGCTGTTGCCTCACAGCAAGAAGGTCGCTGGTTCGAGCCTTGGCTGGGTCAGTTGGCATTTCTGTGTGGAGTTTGCATGTTCTCCCCGTGTTCGCGTGGGTTTCCTCCGGGTGCTCCGGTTTCCCCCACAGTCCAAAGACATGCGGTATAAGTGACTTGGGAAGGCTAAATTGTTCATAGTATATGAGTGTGAATGAGTGTGTATGGATGTTTGCCCAGAGATGGGTTGCAGCTGGAAGTAAAACATGTGCTGGATAAGTTGGCGGTTCATTCTGCTGTGGCGACCCCATTTTTTAATAAAGGGACTAAGCCGAAAAGATAATGAATGAATGAATGATTTATTTATTTTGTACAACAGTAAAACATGTCTGTTCAATTTCAGGAATTGTAATGATGCTTTATATATTTTGTTCTTGTAATAATAGAAAGTATATGTTGGTTATAATATTTTTATATTAAAATGTTATATCGCATATCAAATTTAGCAGTAAAACATGGGGCAATTCCAGCGTTATAGATGTGACATTTGCAGTAAAAATAAAGTCACAGAGAAAGAATGTGTTAACATTATATTGAAACATCTGTTTATATTTTCCAAAGCAACTAAGCTATGGGATCAGAAAAATATCAATCTGTAAACATTTTTTATAGCTTAATTGAGCAAAATAAACATGCGTTATGGATGTGACCAAAAAAGTCTATGAGTTTACAGTATACTTTGTGGAAATTCTGTGAATTAAACTGCACAACCCAAAAGAAATAATGCTCATCAAAAGAATAAGAGTCGGCTCTCTGCTGAACAAACATGATTGATTTTATTTCAGTTGATAATTTGGCATTTATGAGGGAAAAGCTTCATTATAGACGTGACACCTCTCCGTTATGGATGTGACAGATGTGTAATTGCCATTTGTGTGACTTTAGGAAATCGAATATAATTGTTTGAAAACATTGACAGAGACATTTTTTGAGTATTTGTACAGTACTGTAAAATACAAGTCTACTCAAACATCCTAGAAAGGATGTTTCTTTATTTTGGTGTAATCTTAATTTTGTTCATGGCATGGTTGACATTTCCATGGATTTGCTCCATGGCTGTTTAATTTTCCCTGAAGTAATAAATGAAACATATGTTGGTTATATTATTTTGTTAAAAATTTTATTGCACCGATCACATATCGTCACATTATTTAGCATTTATTCATTTTCCTTTGGCTTAGTCCCTATATTAATCAGGGGTTGCCACAGCAGAATGAACCAGCAACTTATCCAGCATATGTTTTAACTTAGCAGATGCCCGTTTCGGTGCAATCTGCGATTGGGAAACACCCATACACTCTCGCATTCACACTTACTAACATGTCTTTTGACTATGGGGAAAACCGGAACTCCCAAAGGAAACCCATGCGAACACGGGGAGAACATGCAAACTCCACACAGATATGCCAACTGACCCAGCCAGGACTCGAAACAGCAACCTTCTTACTGTGAGGTGACAGTGCTATCCACTGAGCCACCTTGCAGACATTATTTAGCATTTTGCATGCTAAACAATACAACATTTGATATGCAAAACATATTTTACATATATTGTTTCATATTTTTTCAGAGAAAAGAAAGCATCATTATAATTTCGAAAAAAAATTGAACAGCCGTGTTTCACTGCTACTTACTTAATATGAATATTTATTACATTTTTTTTGGGGGGGGGGGTGGGGGGATGTGGACATAATTGTTCTACATTCAATCCAGTTACATTTCTAAAAATAATGAAGTTAATTTAATCAATTTGTGTTAGGAGAATATGAAGGAATTGTGTGGAATCCAGCATTTATTTACAGTGTGAACCTTTACCTAAGTATAATTTGAGTTCCCTTTTTACCCCCTTACTAAACAGACTCGAATGATCAGCAAAAACCTTCAAGCCTTCCTTCATTTTCCAAAATATTTCCCAATCCTAAGCTTGTCATGTCATTACAAATGATTTTGGATATGAAAGATGTGTGTTCCAGAGTTTAGCTGTGTGAATTTTCAGTGTCGGGCTGCACGAATGATGTGACATGCATGTTACAATAAGGGTGGGAAGATATTTTGGGCAGTGAAAGTGGCAGGGGAGCTGTCCTGAATGATGCTCTTCTCTGGGACGCAGTCGTGATGAAGAACTGTGACAGACTAAAGATAGGAACATGCACCGTGCACGCCAGCATTTATACACTTTAAAGCCAGACCGGCGTATGTATTCAGGTGTGTGTTTAACCCTGGTATCGACTCTGTTACTGCAGGTTTGAGAACGGGACTGAAGATGACAGCGAAGAACAGGATGACGAGGAGGGGATACCTCAAGAGGGAAACCTAGACGCTTTCAGCTCTACCTTTGAGCTGTCCGTTGAAGAAGCGGACGCTGAGGTAGAGGACGAAGAAAAGGAGGAAACAGAGACTCGAAATCAGGACAGTTTCAGCTCTACTTTTGAGAGTATTGTCGAGCGGGTTGCCAAGGCCACGGTTGTGGAGGAGGAGGAAGAGGAGGAGGAGGGAGACGAAGAGTTCAACAGGACGAAAGAGAGCCAGGATGGATTCAGCTCCACGTTCGAGCGCATAGTTGAGTCCGAGCTTCTGCGAGGTGGGACTTGCTACAGCAGTCTAGATTCGCTGGACGTCCTGTCGCTCACAGACGAGACGGACAGCTGTGTTAGCTTCGAGGCGCCGCTCACCCCGCTCATCCAGCAGAGGGCTCTGATGGGCCCCGAACCTCCAGAACTGGAGCTGGAGACCGTGCAGGAGGGGGCCGAGGGTGAGGGTGAATTTGGGATGGAGACGGCTAGGGATGAAGCCAGCTCTGCAAGTCCACTGCGGACAACTATACCAGGAAGCAGATCAGAAAATGTGTTGAGCCAGCCGGCACAGTGGAGCATCCCTAATGGATTCCACATTGAGCTGCCAGGGAATGGACAGAGTACAGGAATGATGCCAAACTCCATCAGGTAAGAATGAAACTAAATATCCTGGTTGATCTGCTCGCTAGATGGCATGCAGTGCTAGTTAATAACCTGGTCTGAGCAACAAGTGTAGTGCTGTTTTTCCCAACACAGAACATACAGTAACGCATCTTGAATGAAGTCAAAATCCTAGCCCACAGTCAATGACTGTTTTTGGTACCACTTTAAAATAATGGTCTATTTAGATAATGTTAGTTCATCTAATACTTACATGAACAAACAATGAACAATATATTTAATACAGTCAAGTTGTTCACTGTTAGCTTGTTAACTCACAGTGCATTATGTAACCTCCAAAAGGTTATTACAGAATCAGTGGCCTAGGGGGGCCAAGAGGAGGATAGTGCACCCGTGTCAACAAGCTTAGCCCTCCTCCAGACCCCCTAAATTTGAACATGTATTTTTGTAAAACACCACAGAGAAGCAAGATCAGCCATCGGTGGCAGACTGTAAATATATAATGACTGTGATGATAGGCCTCTTTCTCAAGCTCTTAGTATGGCGTACACTCGCTCTCTCTGCTTTCCCTTGACTTTTGTCTGTGACGGTGCTGCGCGCATCAGTTTCCCACATTTGTTTGAAGTTAAGCCCCAAACTGACACAGGTAAGAATCAGCTTCAGTCATGTTCATGTTGTGAAAAACTATTAAAATCTCCACTGTTATATATGATTAAATTGGACTTTTGTTTCCAAGACTTTTGTTTTTAAAACTTTTAATATTGACCTTATTCTCCCCATACGACTGGGCACAGCTATTTGAATCTTTTTGGCTCGAGACTTTCGGCCTCATTCACTACCATTGATTTTTAGATGTTAAAATCAGCTCGTTATGCTAGTTGATGTTGCAAACTGATATTTTCTCATAATATGTTCTGCTTTGTCTGTATAGTCATGCAAACTCTTGTTTGTAGAGCAAGTAGTTTAGCTGTTTTCTGCCTTTTATTATTCCTAGTCATTTCTCCCATAGGCAACGGAATCAGAATTTCTAAAACAATCATAAAAACGAGCCCTCGGGAAGTCCTCGGCTATGCATTACACTTTAAAAATTAAATCCATAATTTTACGGTTTATTTCCGGCACCTATGGTCATGAGCTCTGGGTCATGACCGAAAGAACAAGATCTCGGATACAAGCGGCCGAAATGAGTTTCCTTCGCAGGGTGGCAGGGCGCACCCTTAGGGATAGGGTGAGGAGCTCAGTCACCCGGGAGGAGCTCGGAGTAGAGCCGCTGCTCCTCCACATCGAGAGAAGTCAGCTGAGGTGGCTCGGGCATCTGTTTCGGATGCCTCCTGGACGCCTACCTAGGGAGGTGTTCCAGGCATGTCCCACCGGGAGGAGGCCTCGGGGAAGACCCAGGACACGCTGGAGGGACTATGTCTCCCGGCTGGCCTGGGAACGCCTCGGGATCCCCCCGGAGGAGCTGGAGGAAGTGTCTGGGGAGAGGGAAGTCTGGGGTTCTCTCCTAAGACTGCTGCCCCCGCGACCCGGCCCCGGAAAAGCGGAAGAAAATGAATGAATGAATGAATTTCCGGCAGCTGGGGTGCTGAAAAAAGGTAAAAGAACAGCCGTTAAATTACAGAAATTTACCATAAAATAACGCATATTAAATTACAAAAAATTCAACAGAAATTTAAATTTAAGTCAATTTCTGTACTTTAATATCCGTTATTTTATGGTACGTTTCTGTAATTTAACGGGCGTTATAAATTAAATTAAAATTAGCCGTAAAATTACAGATTTTTTAAAAGTGTTGGCTATTATTAATTAGAAATTGAGTGTACATAGATTTACGTCAAGAAATGAATTTGAATTTACAAACGGTCGGCAAGTACCAGAGAACAGATGTAACACATTGATAAAATTTAGTTTTCAGTCACGCTCATGTAAAAGTAATATTCACCTCATTTAGTTTTGTCTTGGTTCATTTTTGTCTTCAGTTGTGACATAAAGCACGAGTCTTCAAACACATGATTTTTTTACAACACACTTTTAAACTTAATAGTTTTACTAACTAATTTCTAAAAACTACTTTTTTGTCTTGTCCAATTCAATTCAATTCACCTTTATTTGTATAGCGCTTTTACAATGTAGATTGTGTCAAAGCAGCTTCACATAAAAGGTTATAGTAAATTGAAAATGTCAGTTTAGTTATTAATGTTTGAGTTCAGTTCAGTTCAGTGTTGTTTAATATTCACTACTTAGAGTTCAAACACTGAAGAGTAATCCATCGGTGCGCAGCTCTAGCTGCAGTCTAGTCGCCAGAGGTTGGAGAACTCGAGGCTCGTCTGTCCTTGGAGGGTCACAGGAATCCGTCTCCTTCTTGCTACTCCGCCAAGCAGCTGCTCAGGATACAGCGAGGTCCAGGATTATGGAGCCTTGGAATCGTCACGTCACGGGTCTTGGATCGCATCCGTGGCGCTGCATAGTCTTTGGGGGCCAGGGGATGAGTATCCCCAGTTGGAAATAGAGACCAAAGAGAATAATTAGCGTAGCTGCAGTTCATAGTGTATATAAAGGAGATGCGTGGAGCACATTCATGCATCATACCGCTAAGTGATGTATTGAGTGTATGCTTTACTAAAAAGATAGGTCTTTAATCTAGTTTTGAACTGTGAGAGTGTGTCTGAGCCTCGGACATTATCAGGAAGGCTATTCCAGAGTTTAGGAGCCATAAATGAGAAGGCTCGACCCCCTTTACTTGACTTTGCTATTCTGGGTACTACTAGAAGCCCTGAGTTTTGAGATCTTAAAGAGCGGGTTGGATTGTAGCGAGACAGAAGGTTGGTTAGATAAAAAGGAGCTAGATTATTTAATGCTTTATAAGTAATAAGTAATATTTTAAACTCAATACGAAACTTAAAGAGCCCATATGGTGGGTTGAGAACGGTTAAATTTCACTTTTTGAAGTCCCAAACAACAGGATGATATGTATGCAAGGTTAAAAAACACTTTCGATGTCTTATAATATCTATTTATTTTTACCTCATTTTCCCACCGACTCCCATATGAATCGTCTGAGCGAGTCTTTTTCCCCAAGCACCTCCTTTCCGTGACGCTACCACGTCACGTCACCACGTCACGTCCACCACGTTACGTCCCAATGCCAGAACATATTGAAAACAAATCACTGCTTTTGTACAACAGCGCATTGCTAAATTCTTCATCTTAACAAAAAAAATTCAGTAATAATTAACACTTCATGGACTATTGTAAGCCAACAAATAGTTTCATTCGGCAGTAAGCTAAATGGCTGCCGCTACATGCTGCCTGGAGAAAACACAATACAGACAACTACATCCATATTTACCTTGTTACAGAGGACAAGACTGGAAGAACACGCTGGTCCAAATAAACTGGGTATTGATCCATCCTTTAACAACAACCGTGCAACAAATCCCGCGTCGTAAGCTGGTAGATTTGAGTAGCTCTCTTCAGAGAGATGACGCGAACACAGCACCGTGTTGGGGATGTAATTCTCAGGTATTTTACCCCAAAAAAAACTCAACCACTCCAGGTAGGGAAAAGAGATTTCCAGGTAGGGAAAATAACACAGCTTTTCCCTCGCACTTCAGAGCATAGCGTCTGCGGGTCATGATTCACCCGGAATGCAGATAAGTTTAGAAAAGTTAGCAGCAGTCATGTTTTCCGGATCAATAACTCATGACCGAAACATTGTTCCTACACAAATAGCACCTCTTTTCAACCGTCGCAATGTATACAATCACCTACAACCTTATTTTCCTACAAATGAGCTTTGCCTACGCGCTGGACGCATCATATTAAACTCTATGCGCAGGCGGCAGAGAGACCGGTCCTTAGGGACCGTCTACAAAGAGCAAAACGCGAAAACCAAAAGCTGTCAAAATCTTCTCTCTAAATCTTTATACTGTCATCAAACAGTATAAAGATTTACTTAGATATTACTCAGATCACACGTCACTGCTGTCGCGCTGGTTATGCTACAACACTTACTGCAATACAGGGCTTGTTGTCTTCCACTTTTCCATCCTGTCTGTGGGCGGGGCCGGGCAGTTCAAATTTTCCCGGGGCTGCGCGCGCAACTAATGTTTCGTGTTGACGTCAAGCCGAAACGGCTAAAGACTCGTTCTAATAACGATTCATTTAAACAACAATGAGTCGACTCTTTTATATATGAATCAATCGTTTTAAACACTTTGCACTTTCAGATTTAAGCCTTAGCTGGACATTTCACTTTACTTAGAGCTGTGTAACACACTGCATGGAAGGATTTTTTTTAAAAATCCATAATATGGGCTCTTTAACAGGCAGCCAGTGTAACGAGGATAAAATTGGGGTGATATGATCATATTTTCTAGACCTGGTAAGAACTCTGGCAGCTGCATTTTGTACTAGCTGAAGTATGTTAATAGAGGAGGCTGGGCAACCAGCGAGCCGAGCATTACAGTAATCCAGCCTAGAAGTCATAAAAGCATGAACTAGCTTTTCTGCATCTGAGATGGATAGCCTACTTCGTAGCTTAGCAATATTTGTCAGATGAAAGAATGCAGTTTTTGTGATATGGGAGATATGGCTTTCAAAAGTTAAATTGCTGTCTAATATGACAACCAGATCTTTAACAGTAGAGCTAATGCTAACTGCATCCCTCTAGTTGCAGGTCGAGTTGTGAGTTAGTGCATAACATTTTGCTAGTTATTTTGCAAGAGAGTTGTATTCAGATTAAAGTGTAATTTAAAGACTTACTTAGGTTATGTTAACTAGGAAAGTTAGAATAATTAGTTAAGTTATTGTACAACTGGTTTGTTGTGTGGACAATCAAACTATAAATATTTCTTAAGCAGGCTAATAATACTGACCTTAAAATAGTTTTTTTTAAAAAATAAAACTGCTTTTATTCAAGACAAACTATAAGAAATAAGACTTATTATGACTTCAGAAGAATTATTTTAGTTTTATAGGAAATACTGTGAAAATTTCCTTGGTTTTCTAAAGATCACTTGTAAAACATTAAAGTGTGTTAAAGTGTGGGATGTGGGATTCTAGAAACAAAAAGAGTAAGAGAACATTGTGCTTTTTTACATTTTCTACTTTTAAACGATTCTAGTTGACCCAAAAAGATAAATTATGTCATCATTCACCACTTGTTTCAAGCCTTTATGAGTTTTCTCTTTCCGTTTTACACAAAAGAAAATATTTTGAAAAATGCTTAAAGCTTGTAACCAGAGATGAAGATTTCCTACTATGGATGTCAATGGTTACAAGTTTATAGCGTTCTTCTTATATTATTATTATATCTTCAAGTAAAGGGTGAGTAAATAGTGAATTAATTTTCAGTTTTGGGTGAACTATCAATTTAAAGATTATGATTGACAAAGTTTAAATGCAAAAGTTCAACAAAATGCTATTTAATTTCTAAGAATTATGTCAGTAGACAGAAAGGAGGCAGTCTTTAGTAGCTATTCAACACATTTGACCAAGTGACTATGGAAACAGTCTGGTCAAATACATTTCAACTACTTCTAGAAGTGTAAATTTAATTTAATGCAATTCAAATGTATTCGTTTAGCTCTTCACAATAATTATCGTAGACAAGCGGTTCCTTGCACAATAACATCTTACAGCAACATCAAAACACTTCTAATTGCAAACTAATATGTTTTTGCATTTGTATCACATAATTAACTCCACATGTTAGTTTTTTGAACTTCCTCTTTAGCTCACCTGGCACCCAGAAATGAGTCTTGCAAGATAAATGGTCAGAAATAAAATGAGCTTAATGATTTAAAGCAAACGTAAAGTGCATGGCTGCATAAACAAATGCATTTTTGTTGTTTTAGGGTATTTTTTTAGTGTACAGCTAAAGCCAGAATTATTAGCCCCCCTTTGAATTTTGTTTTCTTTTTAAATATTTACCAATTGATGTTGAACAGAACAAGTAAATGTTCACAGTATGTTTGATAATATTTTTGTCTTCTAAAGAAAGTCTTATTTGTTTTATTTTGGCTAAAATAAAAGCAGTATTTAATTTTTTTAAAACCATTTCAAGGTCAAAATTATTATCCCTTTTAAGCTATTTTTTTTCGATAGTGTACAGAACAAACCATCATTTTAAAATTACTTGCCTAATTACCCTATCCTGCCTAGTTAACCTAATTAACCTAGTTAAGCCTTTAAATGTCACTTTAAGCTGTATAGAAGTGTCTTGAAAAATATCTAGTCAAATATTATTTACTGGCATTATGACAAAGATCAAAGAAATAAGTTATTAGAAATGCGTTATTAAAACTATTGTGTTTAGAAATGTGCTGAAAAAATCTCTCAGTTAAACCGAAATTGGAGAAAAAAATAAACAGGGAGGCTAATAATTCTGAATTCAACTGTATACTATACATTTGAAAATATATTATATGTTGTTTCTTTAACGTCACTCACTAGACATTTAATTTCCAATCTGCTATGATACATTCAACAAGCAGTGCAATAAAGCACTGATAGATTCATCAGTTTTAGACGGACGTATGAGCTTTTAGCACCACTCACTGTACATTGCACTTTAAAAGCGAAAAGCACATCTCTCAGTCACATTTTTTTTTCAATAAGTGCATTGGAAATAAGATCAGGAGCCCATTGTGTCCATTCTGAAGTGAGTATCACACTGCAGCCTAGCAGACTGGAAACTTCTTTATATTGCAGAGATCTGAGCCAATGTTCAAGAGGAAAGATTTCCACCTCTGGGAGCCAGTGAAGGATAGATCCAATATAGCTGCTCTCTCTCTCTCTTTCTCTGTTTTTTTCTCTTGCTCTCTGCATCCATCTGGACTGGACGCGGCAGCAGATGTTGTCGTTTTTTCCTCCCCAGTTTTAAATGACTAGCAGCTTCCTGCCCCCCAGTCTGCCTGAATGAGGCATTGTTTTTAGGGAGTGACATCATCGCCTTTGGCTTTCCTCTTTCACGGCGGGAGCTTTGCTCTAGTTTTCAGTCACACTGTGCTTTATCCATGTATCGCTTCTCTTTGCCACCATTAGCATGCTTCAGCATCAACGCAGCTGGCATTCACTGACAGGGTCAAAGAAACATCCGATCAAGTATAGTTGAATTTCATATGAAATGCCATTTTTAAAAAAAGTCCCCTCTCTTAGTACTATCGGCTAACTTTGCTAGCCTGTGGTATACCAGAGACTGGTAACGCTACACTAGCCACATGCGTTCTTCATTAGCAGTTGTGTGGTGATTAAATGTGGCTGATAAACTCATCACAGAGAGCAGAATGAGTGTCTGCAACCCCTAACAGAAGGAAAAGAGCATATGCTGCTAATTAGGAAATCCACAGAGCCCAAAAGCATCATGCTAGCTAGGGAGTTTAGTCTGTTTGGAGGAGTTATGTGCTATTAAAACAACTTAGAGGATAACAGTGAAGATGCATTGACAGAAGAGACCCACTACAGTGCAACTGTTTAATATTACTTCCCAAAATATTAATTAAATGATATTTGATTTATTTGATTTATTTATACTATGCTTCAAACACTTTTTTGTTTTTGCCTATTTGATAGCAAGCTAAATGATTAGCCCTCCATTTAAATTGAATTAAGTGCCAAATGAGTGCTGTTAATTAGAGAATATTTTTCAACAAAATTTGAAACAATTTAATAACTTATTTCTAATAACTAATTTGTTCTGTCTTAATGACAGTACACAATATATATAACAGGATTGTCACGATACTGGAATGTTGTACCAATCGAGAAATTTTTAAACTGTCCATTTCCAGCTAACATTTAAGCACTGTTAAGGTATACTAGATTGTTTCAAAGCAGTGGTGGTTCTAGACCAGAGTAACTGGGGAACCGGGCAGGGGCCACTTTTACTTTTAGGGGACACAGTTTAACATACATCACATACTTGAACAATTATTTAAAGTTATTTTTTCATGCATCAGTCTGCAGTCTTCATTCATTCATTCATTCATTCATTCATTTTCTTGTCAGCTTAGTCCCTTTATTAGTCGCCACAGCAAAATAAACTGCCAACTTATCCAGCATGTGTTTATTAGAAATTTGTTAAACTCATGCTCGTCATGACTGAAAACAAAAATGAACGAAGGCGAAACTAACCGATTTGAATATTACTTTTACATGAGCGTGACTGAAAACTAAATTTGATCAATGTGTTACATCTGTTTTTCGGTACTTGTAAATTTAAGACTGCATTAACATACTACTATGTACACTCAATTTTTTATCAATAATAGCCTATGCATAGTCGAGGACATAGTCGACATAGTCAAGTTTTAAAATTGCTATTGGAAACAAAAGTCTAACATGATCAACAGTGGGCATTTTAATAGTTTTTCACAACATAACCATGACTGAAGTTTATTACCTTTGTCAATCCGGGCCTGACTTATGACGAATGTGGGAAACTGATGCGCGCAGCACCATCACTGACAATTCAAGGGAAAGCAGAGAGTGGGTGTGATACCGAGAGCACATGCGAGCAACACCGAGAGCGTAAAAGAGAGGCTTCAGTCACATCTCCGTCTGATCCCACTTCTCCGTGGCATTTTAGTTGTGACACAAAAATAGACGTCCAAGTTTGGGGCGGCCAAGCTTGTTGAAACAGAGGCACCGGCCCCCTCTACCCATTCCATACACACTCATACTCACACACTATGGCCAATTTAGTATTTCAATTCACCTATAGCGCATGTCTTTGGACAGTGTGGGAAACCGGAGCACCCAAAGGAAATCCAATTGGAATGCCAACTGATCAAGTCAGTGTTCTGTCAATTTGTCCTACCTTGTCAGATTGTCCTACCTCTCATTCAAAAAATAGGTAGCACATTTTGATGACGCAATATGATGATAGATAAGTAAATTAGTAGCTGTAATATCGCCCTAACCTACCTAATCCCTAACCCCAACCTCAGAACCATTCAAACACATTGTTGGTAGCATAATCTGACGGGTAGGATAAAATGTCAAGACACCGGGACTAGAACCAGCAACCTTCTTGCTGTGAGGTGACAGTGCTAACCACTGAGCCACCATGCCGCCTCAATTGTGCTTTCAACTTCTATGAATAAATCTTATCCTTGGCTATATACCATAAAACTTTGGATTTTATAAAACTTTATTTTAACCATATGCATATTAGATCGCTGTTTATTGAAACCCCTGTTTACCCCAAAAAACTAGGATGCATTTTTGAGTGCACAAGAGAGGAAAACACAACCAAATGCAAGAGTCTCAAAACCGTTCATCAACAAATCCCTCAGTTGTTCAAAGTGTTCTTTGCAGCACGAGTTCGCCTGCGGACGCCTGCTTTTTATGTGGGATTGCAACGATTTCCTATTAAGGATTCACATTACTAAAACATATTACTCTCTCTGTCTTTCTCTCCTGCAATCTTAAGAGGAGTCTGTTCATTTGAAGACGGTCCGTGCTCCATTACCTCTCTGACCTGAGTTATTAAGTGATCGGCCTGTCAGCTCTGAATGGCGTACAAAAGATCAATACCCAATGGGATTCGTTTGTTTAAATATCACTCTACTGTCAATTGCTAATTCATGGGTTTTCACACACACAGCGACAGGCGACATGATTCCCACCACCCCCATGCCTTTCTGAAGCCTCCACCTTTCCACACAAAAGAGCCTTCGCATTTATTCCTTCTTTATCAGACACTTATAATCTCTTTCTTTATCTCTCTGTGTCACACACACACGCAGCCATGCCTACAAACACACACTCACATGCACCCCCGCCACACACACTCTCAAACCCACACTCATATACACCCCCACCACACACACACACACACACACACACACACACACACACACATTTCCTGTCTGCTTCCGCTTCATCCTGGTTGTGTGTGTAGGAGCAGCGGGTAAGGGCTGTCTAGCTGATGATTATCCCTACAGGATGCTGGAGAGTTGCATACACACACACACATACACGCAATCATTCTGACATCTACACATTGTGCTCAAACACACACTTGCATACTTCCACCCAACAAAGAGAAAGGATTAATGGCGTAATCCTTTGTTTTCCTTCAAAAACACACAGCTCATTTCTTTTTCAAAGGCATTGCGCTCGTGTGAAATCAATATTATTTACGCAATTACTCTTGCAGGTATTGACCCTCAGCTCCCGTTTGTGCTCTGTTACCACTATACATTTTCTAATATATGTTTCAGTCTATGCAGCATAACCTATATAGATATGCTGGTTGAGAAACATCAAGCCAGGTTATAATCTATATTCTGCAAATTTACTTTATATAGTTATTTGTCTTGTTTTCTAAAAATAATCACCTGAGCACCCTTAAAACAAGAAAAATCAGTAGCAGTTTTGTACTGTATTCTGTTTGTTCTGTTTTTATACTGTTAAAAAAAATATATATATATATATATATATATATATATATATTGCAGTACTAGAGATGGACCCAAATAAAATGGTCTTTTAATTCTTTCTGCCAATGAAGGTTTGTTCACTGCAGGGCTTTTATATGTGCTATGAATATAAATGCTCTGAATACTGAAACACTACATTTTATCCTCAAAAACTCTAAGTGCATTATGTGACATAACAATAGCAGCAGTATTTTCCAAAATATAGTGATTTTAGACCTACACCATGACACTGGTTTGCAGGAGTCTTCCAAAATCTTGCAGAGCTGGATATACTGTATACCTTACACTAAACCGAATCCATTATTAATGTAAAATAATGCAAAATGCTTAAATTGGATACACTCTCAGAAAAAAAAGGTACAAAAGCTGTCACAGGGGTGGTACCTTTTCAAAAAGTACACTTTTGTACTTTACAGATGCACATTTGTATATTTAAGGTTAATTTTTGTACCTTTAAATTATATTAAGAGACAGTGCTTTTTACTGAACGTAACATTTGATGACACCAACAGAAGTGTGCTTATTTATCGTTCCTAAAGGCTGATTTAAGGCTGATTTAAAACGTGTTTTAATTAAAAGCAACAGCACGCAATAGAAGGAATTTATGTTTTAGAAATGGTTTCTATTTCTCACAGCTGAACAAGAGGATAATCTGACAATGATCACCTCAGGTACACCTCATGTGCTTTACTCAGTGTTAAATGCTAATAATGTGAGTTTGAATGGCACTTTACATGACATTTATTTCCATACTACTGAAAGCAGCAGCAGTTCACCTCAGATCTTGAAAATAAAATAAACCGTTTAAAATAGAACTTTAGAACTGCAACTCAGTGTAAGCCAACACATATCTGTGATTCAGCATCTACATTTAATAATGTTAAAGAGGGTAAATATATATTTATTACATTATAAACCTTACCATTTTGTTGGAGTGCAGTAAGTGCACTATTCTGTGCTTCTGAATGGCTGTAATTAAATTTCTGTCATGTTTCGTCTGGTGCAGACAAAAAACTTTGCTTATTACTGCTTACTGTATCTCATTATGTAGTGTGTTGTGAGGACACAGGGTTACAATATAACCTGCTCACCTAATGTTTACGATCGTAATATTTATATTATTTGCTATTTAACAACCACCTCATGTGGAACTCTGAATCTGCGTCTCATTTCTGAGTCTGCTACTGTCCACCGGAGGTCACATTTCAGTTGCAGACACACACTTTTTAATCAAATTAATGAAATATGCTGTTTTCCACCAAGGCAACCAGGGATGCTGAAATATAATTGGCTAAACTGGCATTGGGCGGGTGAAAGGGACCAAAACATAGCCTTTAGCATTGTTTTTCAGATAAACAAGAATGTTCACTTAGCATGTTTCTTAAATATCTGCTAACATGATATGGTATTTTTATGCTTTAGAAGAGTCAAAAACTTTCGTACAGCACCTTTAACTTATTGTTTAACTTTTTAAATCACTAACAGAGTTGACAATAAAAGAGTTGACATTTTCCACAATTTTGTGCTTTAGGTCAAGATGCTAACCTAAATCCAGATACCACATGTCCACTGTGGTATCTGGACTAATGTCCACAACAGAATTTAATGTATTCTTTTCATCCTATTATAATATTCAGTAAATAAATGAGAAATTCACTGAAAAATCACAATACCAGAGTTGACAAATACCAAATGTACTAATGCTGTATCCTGAAAGTTTTATAGAAATTAATGAAAGAAGCATAAATCACATGACTCATTGCCTTCCAGAGTTTCCCCCCAGTGGAAGTGACCGGAGCAAGTCACATGCTTTTCCAATGAGTTTTTTAAAGATTGTCATGCCTTTTTGTAACTGATGTAACAGAGTTGACCAGGAGGGACACAAAATGTAAACTTTTTAATACAGAAATGACAAACAATACAGAAAATAGATGTTTTTATGCAAATGTTTATCAAATTTAGAGTAAACACACACACACACACATGAAAATTTCATTGTAATTGAAGCTGAAGGAATGATTCAGGACGCGAAGGCAGTCAAAAATAGTAAAAATGAACGTTTATATACACTGTAAAACCCAATAAGTTAAGGTGACTTAAACCATTTGAGGAAACTGATTGCAACAAACCATTTAAGCTTAAAAACTAATACTAATGAGTACTGTGAACTTAATCCATTTAAGTAAACAAAGCGATTTGAGCACTGTAAAACCCAATAAATGTAGAGGACTCAAACCAACATGTGTACTGTAAAACCCAATAAATTAAGGCAACTCAACCCATTTAAGGAAACCGATTGCTACAAACCATTGAGTAGCCAATGAGTTAACCATGAGTTAAAAAACTAATCTATATGAGTACTGTGAACTTGCTCCATTTAAACCAAAGTAGTGAGGTATTTAATGAACTCATTACCTTTAACGCTGAGTTCAAAACTCAAAATACTTCAAATTATTAACTTTCAGTAAATTTTGAGTTACCTGCACTCATTTCATTTGATTAAGTTGACTGTTGGGTTTTACAGTATACGTTCATCTAAAGTTATGTAAGTTTATATAAACATACAGGGCAAGTTTGCACTGCATGATTTTCATAATCTTCAGATTTCCGTTGTTTTTATACTGCATGACTATCTAGGATAGCATTCATTTGTGATTTCACAAGACCTGTCGGGGAGCGAAAATCTAACATATTGCAATGTGAACTCGTCATTAATCACTGGGCAAAAGTCTTACGCTACAATTTCCACTAAAAAATGGTTTTAAGGTTATAAAGACGAAGTAAAAATATAATCTTAATTTAATTACTTTAGATATAATTTTATTAATGCATTACATATATTATTATTATGACTAATGTCCGTTTTTTGCTTTGTAAGTAAGTATTCAATGACCATTTAAGCTTTACCAGAATGTAAATCTATGATCCATGGGTCAGTAAGCATGCTAGCTCCAGGAAAATGCTGGCTAGCCAATATAAAAAAGCCTTTTTTTTTAGCCTTGTGCTGAAAGTGAGCCGACAGTGAGACTCTGCTGAGCTTATAGAACTAAAATCAAGCTCATCCATAGAGAAAATAATCTCGCTTCACTGTGGAGACATAGAGAGAGAAAGCATTATTACTGAAGTATATGTGTGCGTTGTTCACACTTATATGTGTGTGTCAGAATGAATCACGATGGGTCTTTGTCATTCGCACTGTGTCGTGCTGTAAAATCCTCACAGGTCTCCGTATCACACTGAAGTCTGTCTTTGCCGGGTTTAAACCGAGTCTATAATTAGCTCCATCCTGTCTCTGTCTGACGCCTCAGCTTTACTGCGAGTTGCTCTGCAGCTTAAAATGACTGCAAGAATGGAGAAGAAAGCTTTAAAGAAACGGATTAGACAAATATAAACAGTTTATCATTATTGACTTACAGTACATGTTGTTCCGTATGATGACTTACTTTATTCTGTGCAGCAGAAAATATGTTTTTTTTTTTTAAAGAATATCTTCATTTCCATTCATTGTTATGACAGAAAATGAGGACTGCAGCTGTCAAGCGTAAAGAAAAGACACAAAAAGACTATGAATGTATTCAGTTTTTCAGTGAATAACATGAATTTTAGGCAGTTTCTTAAAGAAAGACCTTCTGTGGCTGCATGAATGACTTCTAATACTTTTTTTGTGTGATTTCTTTTTTTTAAGTGGCCTAGAAAGATTATGAATGCTACATATAAATTATAGTGAGGTCAGGGGTATTTCAATTAAGTTTTAAAAGGGTCTCTACTCTCTAAATGTCCTTCCCGTCAAAGATAATCGTATGTTTTAGATGCCATTATACAGTATGGCCATGAAATGAGAGAAAAAAAAAAATCATATCTCATGAATATTTATTGTTCATTTTAAGTTGGCAGCTGTAATACGATGTGAAGGAAATAATAAATCCTGTATGGTCTTGAATCTCATTTTAGAATTGTGAAGTGAAACTATATTAAAGGGACAGTTCATGAAGAAATAACTGTTCAGTAATTATTTACTCATCCTTCATTTGTCACAAACCTGTTGAAAAATGATAGAAAACGGTAACCATTGACTTCCATAGTGGTGTTTTTTTAACCATAACCATATGAATGTCGATGGTTACCTGTTTTCTAACACTCTTCAAAATAGCATCATTTGTTTGTTTGTTTTTAGCAAAAAAGAAAGCCGTAAATAAAAATACTGTAATCATTTACTCATCCTATATTTGTCAAAAAACTGTTGAAAAATTATGCAAACCGGTAACCATTGACTTCCATAGTATGTGTTTCTTATAACCCTAACCCTAACTCTGGATGTCAATGGTTACCTGTTTTGTAACATTCTTCGAAACATTTTCTTTTGTGCTTTTCAGCAAAAAAATAAGATCATGAATAAAAATGCTATAATCATTTACTCATCCTTCATTTGTTACAAACCTGTTGATTCTTGAAAATATCTTCTTTTGTGCTAAAAGTTTGGAACCACTTGAAGCTGAGTAAATATTGTTATTTAGTTTTTGGATGAACTGTCCTTTTAATAACCATTAAATAAAGCTCAAATAATATACAGTTTATTTATTGTAAAGTATATATATTATTTATTAAATCAAATTTACCTTGACAGCTACGTAACATTGTGCTACAGTATGTTGAAGAACTAAAATTACTACTATTAATTCCGTAATGGACCAAATGTAAAATTATGTTTTTATTTATTTGGTAATTTATTCATTTGTTGTTTATGTATGTAATCATTAATTATATATTATTTATTATTATTATATAGTATTAATTGATACAGTCTTAAAATATTACATTTTATTTGTTTCTGTGAATTAAAATATAAAAGGTGATCATCGTAAAATTATATTGAGATTTTTTGTGCAATGTAGAATAAAGGAGTTATGGTATGGACACTAAAGGGTGATTGATTGATTGATTGATTGATTGATTGATTGATTGAAATGTTTTTTTTTACTTTTTTTTTTTTTTTTTTAGTTCAGGAACCTTTTAAATAGCAGAATGCGAAAATTGTAGATCTGTTGCTAATTTGTGCCCTCTGGTTTAGGTGATACAGAGATGATCAAGCTGAAAAAAGACGTAGTGAGAAAAAATAGAATAATTATTAGTTGTGATGGTGGCCCGGCATCAGTTGTCATGATCGTTGTAACCGATTACAATGGTCATTGAGCTGAATGATCTGATGTTTGCTGATGAGGAGACAAACATGTGGTCATTACAGGTTACTGAAGCATGCAGATAGCACAGATAGCAGATGACACACACAAAACGCTTCACTGTACTATACATCACATCCTGATCCTGAAGATGTAACTACACATTTAAAATGATAAAGAGTCACGCTTGAAGGAATTCAGGGCCATGGAGCATTTAGTCATAAAGTGCTGGTATGTGTATGTGGTATGGGACATTATTTGCGTCTGTTCTGCCAATGTGAAGGTGAGTCACTGCTTGATGGAAGTGTTAGATTCTGGAGCTGCATCACGCTTTCCAGTTTGCTTGTGTGCTCAAAGTCTGAGCTTTTAACTTGGAATAATCTATATTTTTAATGCACTTAAGTTAGTCTCTGGAGTACATTCATAATTTAGTTTCCAAGTATAAAGCAAGAGGAACCGCGCTCTCAGCCTGCCAAACTGTTGTCAAATGTATTTTTCAAAACAGTTTTTTTTTTTTAATAACTTTTTGTATGATTCTTGGGGGGGGCGCCACGGTGGCGCGTGAGTAGCACGTTCGCCTCACAGCAAGAAGGTCGCTGGTTCGATCCCCGGTTGGGGCAGGACCCGGTTGGGCCAGTTGGCATTTCTGTGTGGAGTTTGCATGTTTTCCCCGTGGTTTCCTTCGGGTGCTCCGGTTTCCCCCACAGTCCAAAGACATGCGGTACAGGTGAATTGGGTAAGCTAAATTGTCCATAGTGTATGTGTGTGAATGAGAATGTATGAATGTGTTTCCCAGAGATGGGTTGTGGCTGGAAGGGCATCCGCTGCGTAAAACAAATGCCGGATAAGTTGGCGGTTCATTCCGCTGTGGTGACCCCGGATTAATAAAGGGACTAAGCCGAAAAGAAAATGAATGAATGAATGAATGATTCTTGGCGCAACGGGTAGAGCTGTCACCTCACAGCAAGAAGGTCGCTGGTTCGAGCCTTGGCTGGGCCAGTTAGCATTTCTGTATAGAGTTTGCATGTTCCAGTTTGCTCCAGTTTCCCCCACAAGTCCAAAGACATGCGCTATAATAAATAAGTAAAATTTATGGTACAAAAACAGCAGCTGTGGTTACTACTGTGTTTTAGTAATTTATAGAGGTAATATGAATCACCGACATCTACAGTCAGGGCCGGATTAACCAATAGGCATTATGGGCATACTGTAGGCCCAGGGACCCGTGTGCACTTGGAGCCCCTGCGAGGGGGGGGGAAATGGCGATGTTGGAGTGTCTATTTAAGCTAAGTGCAAATAACGCACCTCGTTGGAATAAGCTACTTAAGCGATTTCCACCCAGCACTGTTTGATTGATAGAGACAACATAACTAAAGAGCGCAATTGATAGTAGCGTGAGTGGCGAAGCAACAGTTCGAATCCAGCGTCAGATTGGAAATACATTTATTTTTAATAGAAAGGAAATATTTTTGTTTAAAAATTTAAATAATGCCGTATATATTAATTCAATTCATCTTTACTTCTATAGCGCTTTTACAATGTAGATTGTGTCAAAGCAGCTTCACATGGATTATAGTAAATTGAAATGGTGTCAGTCCAGTTTCAGGGTTGACGTTCAGTTTAGTTCAGTTCAGTGTGGTTTAATATTCCTTGCTGAGAGTTCAAACACTGAAGAGCAAATCCATCGATATTAAGGAACCGTAATGTTTACAAGGTTACGGATTTTTACTGTAGCATTTTTATAGTTTTTTTTTTTTTTAATCACAGCCATTTTTTACAGTGTATAGGTGAACTGGGTAAGCTAAATTGTCCATAGTGTATGTGTGTGAGAGTATATGGGTGTTTCCCAGTGATGGGTTGCAGCTGGAAGGCCATCCGCTGTGTAATACATATGCTAGATAAATTAGCGGTTCATTCCACTGTGGCAACAGCTGATTAATAAAGTGACTAAGCCGAAAAAAAAAGTGATTCTTAGCTAGGCTATAGTGCTATAATATATCTGATAAAGCTTTAAAGACAGAACTGTTATGAGCTCTGAGGCTCCATTTATTCACACTGTAAAAGAGATTAGTTGACTAAGTAAATCTGTTGCTTTTATAGAAGTTGTAAAAAACGCTCTATATATAGACTCTATATTTACGCTAAATTTTATTTACGCTGTACATTATTACATTGCATTATTTATTTACGTTATATACAGTACACTACTTTTTGATGCTATGTAAAAAATGAGTCTGTTGCCTTAACATTATCAACTAAATTACTTGTTCACCTTTAAGGCATAAAGGTGCACATTACATAAAAGTCATATTTTAAGTTTAGGTAATTCTCAGAATTTGTGCAAAAATAAAAAAACTACATTAGCCATGATGCTATTTATTTTTTTAATAGTTAATTATCATTTAACCTCTATCCAAAGTAAATTAAATTGTTTAAATTGTAAATTAAATCAAAATTAAATAAAAAGTAAATAACGAATGGCTATATGAACTTAATAACCAGCAAGGTATAGGAAATCTAAATGCCTCATTCAGCTATACTAAAGAGGAATACCATAATAAAGCTTCATTCTTTCGCTCCAATCTTCCTTTCTTCACTTCAAAATGTTCTATTGTTTTTGTATCATGTGACTGCAATAGGATATCAATAGTAATTGAATTCGCACTATTTTATATTTTTACTCGCAATTAAGTAGTTAAAATATTAATACTAATAATCCTAATACGTTTAGTTATGCCGTGATGAATAAGGATGAATTTAATGCGTGTTCGTGAGAGATGAAGAGAGGCAGGAGTCTGATAATAGTGGCTCAGTCCAGACTAACGGCCTGCTGCTTCCGGGCGCCGCTCCAATTTTCTGCTTCAACTTCGGAAATATGGAAATATGGCTCGGGCAGAACTCATTGAGTAATTCAATCCATCTAGAGCGAGTCTCTCCGCCCCCTTCCCTTGTGTCCGACTTTGAGGAACTTCACACTGGGAAGCCGTTTGCGCCAAATCGCCGGAGTCAAAGCGCGCGCGCGGATTCTCATCGAATCACTCGCGTCAGAAGCGTTTTTATCGAGGAACGCGAACGGCATTCGGTGACACAGTTTACCTGAACGCCCCTTTCAGCCCCAACAGCGTCGAAAACTTCTTTCATTCTGGAAAATCCTGATTACTCAACGCGCAAAGCGCCTAAAGGCGAATGGAGTTGAAGGGATATTTCTCGGTCCGCGCGGGACTGATGCCTGATCTCCAGTGAAAGATGTGGAAAGATGAATATGAAGTGCATTTCGACTTTCTCCTGGGACTTCTGTAAGTTCATCTCTTGCTTTTCTTGCTTGTGAATGGCGTTTCACTTTAAAAGCCCGTAAACTGCTGCAATACCTTACAATTTCCCTGATACTTTTATTCTATTTGGTCTGTTGAATGTGTTTAATTATTGAGACCGTTAAAAGAATTTTAGCTTTAAGCTTTACTTTAATTATGTAATGTGTTTAAAGGGACTTTGGGACTGTTTGTTTAAACTTTATACAGTTTTCCTGGGACATCTTGCCCTTTGCTCTTTTCTGGACACATCTGGTCGGTGTTTTTTTCTGTCTATTTTAGAGGTGACCGGAGCAAAGTTGTCATATATTTTGTTGTCCAGTCAGTATTTGTCAGCGAAGGTTCACTTTATACATTTTATAACAGTTCTACCGTTTTTACTCATGCAAAAAATATATAATAACAAAAATTAAAATAACATTCATTAAACCCAATGACCTTTTGTGACAACATGCCCCACTTGCCATTAGTCTGACTTTTTAACAACAGTCATAACATAAGACTATAATAAAAACACAAAACTTCTTTAAAGGTTTATAACCAAAATACACCAGACAATTGTTTTCTAAATGTGTAATTGCTTATTTGCATAAAATTGCAACTTGCAAAGCACATGCAACAGCTTGTCAGAATAAAAATCTGACAACCTGTCCTGACTTGAGATTTATGAGGGAAAAATAAACCCTCTCAACATCAGCCTAGTTATAATCTGCCCTCATTATTTGACTTTAGTCTGAATTTATGCCAGCATGGTTCCTTGTGTTTACTTCTTACACAATAGTATAGTCTATTGGCCCTTTAGTTAAGAGGAAAACATATGGTTACATTATAACAGATTAATTTTTTTTTTTTAGCTAGTACTTAACACCACGTACATTTGTATTGGTTGCAAGAAAAATGTCTGCATTATAT
>CAIGQQ010004432.1:5261726-5336939 GCA_903798035.1 Danio albolineatus | reverse complement strand
ATATATTACATAACTACAGGTGATTCAGCATAACAAGTACATTTATGTACAAATAATGCAGAATCTGTTTAATTATTAAAATGTGTAAAATAATATGGGATCATTGTTAATTTTATTAGGATGCGATTCAATAAAGTCTTACATGCTGATTGATTAAAACCTAAGATAGTTTTAAGATTGAAGGTTTAAGTTTAAATGATAGTTTAAGATTTATCAAGATTAATCACATCCAAAATAAAAGTTTTTTGACATAATATATGTGTATGTTATATGTATATATATATATTATGTCATATGCATAAATAGAAACAGAATTATACAAAGCATATGCGTTACATACAGTATATTTAAATTGTACATATAAATTTCATATCTAAATGTAAATAATTTTCTCAAACATGTGCATGCATATGTGTTTTAGGCATGGGCCAAGATAAGATTATATTATAAGACAGTATGATAACCTTGGATAAAAATATCACGGTTTCACGGTATTGTGGTTACAGCTCTAAAATATATTCTTTTTAAATGTCTGGGCAAAAATCAAAACAAATAATTCCCCTTTGAACACATAATATTTTATTTTGAGAAACATTTATAATATTTTGGGACAGTCAACATGTCAGGCTAAATAATTCAAAGGAATTGTTGACTTCTGCTGTCTTCATTAGTTTCGAAAACACAGATTTCTTTTCTATTTTAATTGTCATTTATGGATATCTTTTCTGTTGGAGATACTGTTGCCCTAAAAAACAAACAAACAAAAAAATGTAAATAGAAAATCCTACACATACTGTACCTTTGGAATGGTGTAGCAGAAAATTTTGGCAGTTTTAAAACATAGACTTTTCCAAAACACGGTATACCTTGAAAACAGTTATCATCCCATGCCTAGTTTGTATTTCTATACACATAATAAATATACACAGTGCACATTCCATTTGTTAAATTAAACTTTTATTTTGGATGCAGTTAATTGTGATCAATTTTGGCCAAGATCTTCATTTATATAAACAAACTATTGTTAAACTAAAAGCCATTTTGTTGTTCTGTTTTTTACAAATCAGTGTATACAATCTTGGTAGTCATTATTTGTTTTGCTCAAAATTATTTATTGTTTAGGATTTGCTCTGAAAAAATAACTTTTTTAATGTGACGCTTATTTTTAAATGTCAAAAACAATAAATAAATTGATAAATAATTAAAAAGTAATATTTTAAATTAAGTACAATTAAAAAGTATTTATGTTTTGATGCTTGAAAACTGCTTTTTCCTTCCTGACTTACACTCTTTGGTGACAATAGCCTCACCCTTGCTTTACACACATAATAAACAATCATCTCCTCTGTCATCACATACTTTTTTGATAAATGCATAGCCTGAAGGTAGCCTTCTTAGCTGGTGAGTGGATGTTTGCTAACCTAAACCCTTATGCAACCCAAATATTTTCATTGCACATTCTGATGCGTAATGCATTTCAGCCCGACCCTGCTGATTTCATGTGCACCATCACAACACACATACACACGCACACATACAAAGAGGGATTTGTGTTACTGGCAAACTGACAAGGACGCAGTAACTCCTTCACACCTCGCTCTGTTCGTCCCGCACACCCTCTCCGTCGGCATCAGAGCGGGCAGAGGGACTGAGAAACACTGGCATGTGAGTCACAGACATGCAGACTCATGTTTAATCTCAGGTCCATAAAGAAACATGACTGCAGGGTTCATGGAGGATCACTGTACAGTTGAAGTCAGAATTATTAGCCCCTCTGAATATTTTTTCCTCAATTTCTGTTTAATGGAAAGAAGATTTTTTTCAACACATTTCTAAAAATAATAGTTTTAATAACTCATTTCTAATCACTGATTTCTTTTATCTTTGTTATGATAAAGTGCATAACATTTGATTAGATGTTGTTCAATATACTGGTACTGGTAAGTTAGGGTATAGGCAAATTATTGTATAACCATGGTTTGTTCTGTAGACAATCAAAAAATATATATTGCTTAGGGGGGGTAATAATATTGACCTCAAAAAGGTTTTTAAAAATTTAAAAACTGCTTTCATTCTAGCTGAAATAAAGCAAATTAGACTTTCTCCAGAGGAAAAAAATATTATAGGAAATACTGTGAAAAATGTCTTGCTCTGTTAAACATCATTTGGGAAATATTTAAAAAAGACAATAATTCACAGGAAGCTAAAAGTTTTGACTTCAACTGTATACCAGAGAAGCTGCTGTAGTCTCTTACTGTAGTGTTTATCGGAGCTGCCTGCCGTCAGCAGGGCATCACGCTGAGGTTTATTTTTAACTGCTCAAATCTCTTAGGTGGAAGTTCATTGTGTTGCCTAGGAATGAAATACCATGGTATACAAAAGTAGTGGCAGGATGGATGTTGATGTGTGATATCCTGTATATATGTCTGAGGAGCTTGTTTTACGGTATATTGGAAAGCAAAACAGTTTGGGAACTTGTTTACATTTCATTATTTCATTTTTAAAAATTGTTTATTATTATTACAATTATGATTCATATTATTATTGTTGGGCGCCACGGTGGCGCGTGAGTAGCACGTTCGCCTCACAGCAAGAAGGTCACTGGTTCGATCCCCGGTTGGGGCAGGTCCCGGTTGGGCCAGTTGGCATTTCTGTGTGGAGTCTGCATGTTCTCCCCGTGGTTGCGTGGGTTTCCTCCGGGTGCTCTGGTTTCCCCCACAGTCCAAAGACATGCGGTACAGGTGAATTGGGTAAGCTAAATTGTCCATAGTGTATGTGTGCGAATGAGAACGTATGGATGTGTTTCCCAGAGATGGGTTGTGGCTGGAAGGGCATCCGCTGCGTGAAACAAATGCCGGATAAGTTGGCGGTTCATTCCGCTGTGGCGACCCCGGATTAATAAAGGGACTAAGCCGAAAAGAAAATGAATGAATGAATGATTATTATTGTTGTTATTATTATTATTATTATTATTATTATTATTATTATTATTATTATTATTATTATTATTATTATTAATAATAATAATTAATTATTATTTATGTGGTACTAGTCATCACAATACTGTATTTTGTTAAAAAAAAAGCTATCTAGCTAAAATTGATTAAAGTACAGTGAGCATAGATAATTAATAATTATAATATTTACAAATATGTGTACAATTGTAAATGTTGCAATACCTACAATATTAAGCAATATCTAATAAGATAAAAGAAATGAATTAATAAAACTATTCTTATATAAAAATCTTCTCTCAGTTAAACAGACATTATGGAGAAAAATAAACGGGGGATAATCATTCTGACTTCAATGTATATTCATTTATCCATTCATTTTTTTTTCAGCTTAGTCCCTCTAGTAATCTGGGGTCACCACAGTGGAATGAACCGCCAACTTATCCAGCATATGTTTTACGCAGCAGATGCCCTTCCAGCTACAACCCATTTCTGGGAAACACCAATACACACTCATTCACACTCATACACTACAGACAATTTAGCCTACCCAATTCACTATACCACATGCCTTTGGACTTGTGGGGGGAAGCCGGAGCACCCGGAGGAAACCCATGCGACCACGTGGAAAACATGCAAACTTCACACAGAAATGTCAACTGACCCAGCCGAGGCTCAAACCAGCGACCTTCTTGCTGTGAGGCGATTGTGCTACCCAGTAAGCCATGATGCCGCTAATTTGTTAAACTGATAAAAAATCATGCGCTTTTTTACATTTGCTGGATAAGTTTGCGGTTCATTCTGCTATGGGGACCCCTGATTAATAAAGGGCTAAGCCAAAAAGAAAATGAATGAATGAATTTTGGTAATAAAGCTTAATAATTGAGTTTCAAAAAGGCGTCATAATGTTATGCTTTAAACTCCACGAGATTCATAACTTAAATGCCATCATTAATTTTCATTTCAGCTGTGAGACTATAGCTCAGAGGCTTGTGTAATCTTTTATATCCATTTGTAATGTCCTACTTAAGTTCTTAAAGGAATCAATAATGCTATAACTGCGCGATTTATCATTATTATTGATCGCAGAAGTCCAGTGGCCGATGGAGATGTATGGTTTTCCGATGGGGGTTTGTTCAGTCATTATATGCACAGGACTTAAATACTATCAACCAGCTGTTTTGACATCTGATTTCTGATCAGTCAGTCTGCAGATCTCATTCACACCTGACACATACAGCAGCTCTGAATCATGTTTCTGATGATTCACAAAGTGTTTTGAATCACAGGAAGGAGACGGTTGTAAAAGTCAAACTCAGATGATATTTCCTCATACCTTTATGTAATGTCCT
Source organism: Danio albolineatus (assembly GCA_903798035.1). Taxonomy (NCBI): domain Eukaryota; kingdom Metazoa; phylum Chordata; class Actinopteri; order Cypriniformes; family Danionidae; genus Danio; species Danio albolineatus. Next base: position 5,332,633 of record CAIGQQ010004432.1, on the reverse strand, counting down.
CATCATTTAATGATGGTGGCTTAGAAACACAATCTTCAATAATGTAGCAGATGCCAGACCATATGTTCTGTATATGGAAAGGTAAGTCTTATTCAGTTACATTTTGAAGGTATAGTGAACTCTTTCGCCTTCCTGTGAATTTTTTTATTTTATATATTTCTCAAATGATGTTAAACAGAGCAAGGAGTTTTTCACAGTATTTCCCTAAATATTTTTTCTTCTGCAGAAATTCTTATTTGTTTTATTTCGGCTAGAATAAAAGAATACATTTTTAAAAAACATTTTAAGACATTTTAATGGTTTGGCTAATTAACCTAATCAATCTTGTTAGGCTTTTATATGTCACTTTTAAGCTGAATACCAGTATCTTGAAAAATATCTAGTCAAATATTATGTACTTTATCATGTCAAAGAAAAGAAATCAGTTATTAGAAACGAGTTATTAAAACTATTATGTTTAGAAATGGGCGCCACGGTGGTGTAGTGGGTAGCACATTCGCCTCACAGCAAGAAGGTCACTGGTTCGAGACTTGGCTGGGCCAGTAAGCATTTCTGTGTGGAGTTTGCATGTTCTCCCCGTAGTTACGTGGGTTTCCTCCGGGTGCTCCAGTTTCCCCCACAAGTCTAAAGACGTGGTGCAGGTGAATTGGGTTGGCTAAATTGTCCGTAGTGTATATGTGTGAATGAGTATGTCTGGATGTGTCCCAGAGATGGGTTGCAGCTGGAAGGGTATCTGCTGCGTAAAACATATGCTGGATAAGTTGGTGGTTCATTCCGCTGTGGTGACCCAGATTAATAAAGCGACTAAGCCAAAAATGAATGAATGAATAAATGTTAAGAAATGTGTTGAAAAAAAAAAAGTACATTTTCTTTCTAACAAAAATCTGTGCAATTCAGATATTTGGTTTTGATTTGCAGAACCAACCATTAATTATCACTGCCCAAGGTGAACTAATAAATTTAGTGCAGCTACAAGTATTTAGGCTTTTTACTTGATCAGGAGCACACTTAGCTAATTTGGTTCTCAAATTGAGAGTTAAACTTGGGTTTTACAACTGAAATGGATCCTGCTTTTCTCTTAAAGCTTGTAAACATTTGGTGTCTACTACTTTTTTACCATTGCTTGACTATGGTTATGTTTTATATATGAATGTCTCAACTAAATGTCTTCAGCCTTTAAACTCTTTTTATCATAGCGCTCTGATGTTTGTTACAGGCTGTCGTAGACTGCAGTATTGTGAACTGTATATAAAAGCTGAGTGGGCTTCTTTGAATGTAAGAAGGTATACCCACTGGATGATTCTGGTGTACAAGGTTCTTCTGGGTCTGGCACCTTTATACCTATGTACCTAAGGCCCACCCACTTGGAGCTGACTCTGATCTCCGTTTATACCCTTCGCGGAAAACATGAGCACAACATACAAGACAGGACAAGACTAGTGTCTGGACTCTAAAGAATTAACAATATCAATGTCAAAGAATCCCGACAATTATTACTTTCCCTATTACTTCCAGCCACTAGTAATTCATGTATTATTCGTTACATTACATTTTCACAACACAAAATTGTGTCAGTTTTTTCTTAAAGCTGAGGAGAAATCATGTAGATCTCTTTGTGATCAGAGTAAATTTGGGTTTACTTCTTTGTATTTTTTTGCACTTGAATGACCATTTCTGTTATTTTATTTTAATTAATATATATTTTTAATCTTTGTTATTTTGTAATGTGGTCAAGACCTGCCTGGACCTGTTTAGCTGTGTGGTTATTTAGAAATATTTGAATGCACACTTAAGAGTGTTCATCAGCCAATCACAGCCAAGCATCCAACAGCCCTATGTTTATAATCCACTACTAGTAAATTGATGTAAATATATAGGATTTTTCTATGAGAATGCGATTTCTACGAGATATGTAGAGGATGAAAATCAAATCAGGCGAGGTTTAGGTAACAAACTAAATATTGTAACAAGCTATTTTATTGATAGTAACTATAATATTATTACTGAAACTATTATAAAAGGGTTTCAAAAATATTTTTCATACTCTTAAATGGTTCATACTCTGGTTTCATACTCTTAAATATATATGATTTTCCATGAACTGGACATGATTTTACAAAAAAGTAAATCAGAAAAAATAATTCTGAAAAAATAAAATTGATTTCACAAAGCCTTCATTCATTCATTTTTGTGCACGCTTTTATGTAAGTTTAATCAGCTCTTGCTTTTGTGATAGGAATCAAACCCATGACCCGTGAGTTTCCTGCTCGATTGGAAAAAAAAAGTTATTTTAGTACAAATTAAATTTTGGCAAGCAATGCAGCAGATACCAGACCTTGTTTCACCCTGATGAGCTCTCATTAAATATCCTTATGACGTTATAAAAAAAAAAAAAAAAGAAAAAAACATATTTTAATGAGTTTTTGGTATTTTAAATGTGATAAGATCTACAAGAATGAAGCAACAGTGCTGTTTTTTCCTAAATATCAGAATTTGATATCAAAAGTGATAGTAATTTTATACAACAATTCGACAAACAGGAAGCTAATTTTCACTGAGAGCACAGGGAATAGGCTGCACAATATTGGGAAAAAAATGTTGCAATAAATATGACCACAGTTTCAAACGATGGTTTGAATTGCTATTACTGATGGTTTTCTAGGCAGTCTTAACAGTATTCAGGTACAGAAATTGAATAATCACAATACAAAAAAACACCCCAAACTTTTCTTACTGTGCTTTGTCTTGTTTCTAGTCAAAATATTTAAAGTAAAAATTTTGTTTTGTTTACACCTTCAGAAGAAATAAGTGAAAATTAAATCAATTAAAACATGCTAAATTATGTGCCAATAATCTAAATAATCTTTAAATAATTTCACTTTGAAGTGTAGATATTTGGATTAGAAACAAGACTTAAGTTTTATAAACTAATTTCGAGAGGACCACGTGCCATGATTGATCGATGCTGGTCTCTCCTCTAAAATCATCGATAAACCAATCAGATAAATACACGACTACACTAAATAGCCCATTTCAGCTTACTTTCCTTCATTTTTTTAAGAATCCCCCATCCACCCTATCTCCTCCTTTTTTCCTCATTTACCAAAGGTAGCTTTCGAGACCTTCCTAATCTAAGACCCTCTTTTATGCTAAATGGCCAGGCGGGAGCCCTGGGCTCAATTATCTCTGAGCTCAGGGTTCTCTCCCGTGACAGCATGCCAAATCTGCAATTAGTATTAAGCAATAGCTAAGTGTGAACTCTTGAAATCATATAAATAATTAAAGAGCCCCTATTATGGGTTTTTGAAAATGAGCTTCCATGCAGTGTGTAACACAGCACTAAGTGAATGAAAACATCCAGCTGAGGTTTAAATCTGAAAGTGTGCTGTGTTAAAAACTATTGATTCTTTAGCATAATAGTTGACTCTGAGTCAAATAAATGAATCGAGTTGGTTCGGATCTTTTGTTTGATTGCATCGACATATAAAATAAATATGAAATGTGAAATATAAAGATATCTACTTTATTTTTGTGTGTCATCTTCAATACATATATTAGAAGTCTTCCTTTGGACATTAAAGATGCCATAGAATGAAAATCTGGATATAGGCATAGCTAAATAATGTCCTTTGCTATCCTTTCACTCCATAAAAATCACATTAAGAGCTGAGTGATATGACACAGTGCATAAACGTATGTAGTTTACATAGGTTTGTTGCCTCACTACAAACAATAAAAAATAATAAAAGATTGTTGCGGCTAGAAGGGCATCCACTGCGTAAAACATTTTCTGCAATAATTTGCAGTTCATTCCCTGATAAATAAGAGACTAAGCCGAAGGAAAATGAATTAATGAATTAATGAATAACAGATCATTTCATAGAAACCCATACTATGATAAACAGATTATAAATGTGTTAATCACCATCCCAAAGACACATACGGTCTGTTTAAATTTGTTAGTTTAACATGTATATTGTGAAATTTACCACATGTATTTGTAGTGAGGCAAAAACTCAATTAAACTGCTCAATATAAGTGTTTAATGCTTGTTTATGCATCGTGTCATATCACTCAGCTGTTACTGTGAGTTTTCTGGATTGAAAGGACAGCAAAGGACATCAGTCAGTCTTCATCCTCTCCTAGCATTACAGTACAGTATGTAGCCTGTGCAGTCCTGCTCACTGTTCAGTGTGAGATTTGCTGGGCTGTTTCTGGGGTATAGTGGGTAATGCCGATGAAGGAGCATCTGTTTGGGAGCGACACAAATCGCACCCTCTTTCTTGTCTCCTGGAACAGCAGGTTGTGCGGGCACCATGGCAACCAACACATTACCCTTCCTTATCGAGTCAGGACTTAATGCAATTGTGCTAATCAAATTATGCAAAAAAATATTAGACTCATCCACAATGAAAATGACGGCCATAATTTATTATGGAGGCTGTGGACAGGCATTGAGACTAAACTGTTTAGCATATGCCACCTGTATTTGCAGGATGTTTTTCTTCAGCGTGATGACAGCATCATTTTCAGTTACACCAGACAGACTTATTTGCCTTTGTCCTTTGCAGTTCACTTGGGTCGTGAGGAGCATGTTTAATTCTCGTTGACCAAACAACCTCCAGTATTTTGGCACCAGTATATATTTGCAACAGTCTCTCGCCTACTGTAGGCTCAGCCCACAGACCTGTCTGATCTATATATCACACTTTACAGGAAACACTTCAGCAGATCCTCAGTCGTCTTTTGATTGGTTTTTATATATGGGGTTTCTGAGAGTTGAGTGTGCAGCAATCTGAACCAGTCCTCCTGGAAACAAATCTGACAGGACAAAAAAAGCTGTGATGTTAGATGGTTAATATACGTATATATGCGTATATCTCAAACCAGGAATCGAAACTGTGTAGCAGTGAATGCTGTAGTTTCTGGTGTTTTTGATATAACAGATCATCAGATAACAAAAAAGACCGCAATGGGATGGCATTAATGGACAAACAAGCCGACTGACCAAATTGTAAAACACCTGAAAATTCCTTAGCCAAAGTCCATAATCGAAGTGGTTACTGTATGTCTAATTCACATCTTTGGATGGAAGCATAGCTACTGAATCATTATTTCAGTTTGAGCTACCTTACCATCAGGTGACTGTTTAATTCATATTCCCAACTTTTAAAACAGTATCGCAAGGCAATTTGTAACTTTTTGATTTTAAAACAATTTGCTCATCTCCCAATGAAGGATAGGTTTGGAGGTCATGTTTGTGGGCACTTTTAAAAATAAATCATACGTTTTAATGTGAATTTCATTGTACGATTTTGTACAAATTAGCCACTTTTCATGCCATTGCATAAAAAAGTTCTGTTTTCCATGCAATCAGGCTGGATAAAACCAAAGACTACAGAATACACAAGACGGGACTCAGTTATGAATGGGTAAAAGTGTAACGGTTAATATGGCGACTGAAACCCCGCCTACTAGTACAGGAGCCAATCATCGATCACTATAGACTGACATTTCTCCAGGGAAGAAGCTCGGAGCAGACGTGTGCTTATATGACAGTTCTTGTGGTCAACAAACCACTGGATCTCAGTGAGTACTTGCTTCACAGACAAAAGAAAAATTTCCACATAAATCTTAAAATCTGTACTTTTAAATGAACCAAGTGCACTTGAAAACAAAAGTTTTTTGGTTTTGTAATCTGTATGAAACGAACGTGAGGTACAGTCCGTCCTGTCAAACACACATCACATTACTGCAGCAACTAGTCAAACGCTACAAACTTGTAAACAAAGAGTCGCTGTTATTCCTGGAGGAGATTCACCATCAAGACCAAGTTGTGGATTACTTCAGAAGACCAGGGTGATCTTACAAAGCATTATCCAGAGGTTGATAATATGTAGAACGGCCATAAATGAGGTTGGTGTCGTGATCTCGTTCTTTTCGAGAGCTCATGTGCATAAGCTCGTGCAATCTGAAAAAAAAATGTAGATTTTGCTTGATTTGGACGTGTAGAAATAAAACTTATGAGACAGCTGTTAAATAGGAAATGTAATTCTAATCTTGGCAAACAGTTTTGGAGAATTTGATGTTTCTCCATTCAGGCAGAATGCCCGAGCCTACTGCCCAAGAGGCGTTTCAAATATGGCCGCAGAGTGAAATGACTTGACTTGAGGACCGTTCACACCTTGACACTTTTTGCTCATGTTTTCCATTGATGTTTTAATGCCTTGTGACTAAATAAAGGGCACCAATGTGATGGTGCACATCAACACGAAAAAATGACAGATGTAAACGCATCATTTTTAAAGATCAGATTGCCACTTTTATTCTTGTGCATGGAGCTGCTGAAGTTACAGTAAACTGTAAACTGTCAATGCGAGCGCACTTTGAAAATGATGCCCAAAGGCGATATGAACGTGGAGCTGCTTAATGCACAGGTGAACAATAATCATTTCTTCACCACTAGAGCTGGAGCTGCTACTTGAACCATCCATGCTTGTTCAAATAGCCAACAACAATCGTGTCAACTTTCTCTCTACTTCTTCTGTGTTACAAGTGGGTGTCAGAAGCTTAGCGCCACCCTGTGCGCCATCTAACGTCAAGGAGTGATTTTGCATACTCTTCTGCTCGACGCCAGAGAAAATCGCTTGCGATGTAATTTGCGGAAAAACATCTCGAAAAATGCTGACAATAAACGCAAACGAAAAGCCTCCCGGAGTGTACGAGCCTTTAAAGGGACTTTGATAAAACCCTCCTCTTTTAAAGCTCCACTGTTAACCACCACACACATTTTCTTTATCCCTTGTGTCATGTCTCACACTACATATTTTTCAAGCTTCCTGCCACGAGCTTTGTGTTTTCGAGTTGAAGTGTGATGCTATAAATAGCACAGCTTTTAAAAGTGAATCTCAAGAAAGTAAATTGTTCCCTTCCATTGCTCTCAGTCTTGGTAAAACCGCACCATACGCATGTTCAGCACATCTCTAATATGTTAACAATTACAGTCAAACACCATGAGGCACATTAGCGTATGCATATTGAGCTGTGCATCATATCCAGACAGAAGTTCATCAATAAATTATCTGTAGAGCTTGGCGTCTGTCACTTCAGTAATGGCCCGAATGACTCGCTCAGGTTGGCCAAAACCCCTCCATCCCAAATCACAGCTTCATTTAAAGAACTTCCTAATGAGCTGCTCGCCTCTGCTGCAGTAATTGTACACATCAAGATTTTAATTAGTTGAATTAGATGTGCCGTTTCTTGGCGTAAAAAAAAAAAAAAAAGATGGTGTTTCTCTCAAGATGCTCTTTGCTACCCATGAGCTCAGTGCTAATTCAGGGGTATGAGTTGGAGGAGGATTTTAACGAACTAGGGTTGGATGCTTATTTCAATCGGCTAAATTAGGATGTTTTTTTTAGGGTTAGCTAATATCTGTGGGAAAACTAGTGGCAAAAATCTGGATCAAACCTGATTTCTTTAAGCTGATTGGAAAGTAAGTTTGCCATAGTGGTTTTCATTCTTTATTCAATTCAACCAAAGGTGGTCTAGCATGCCTACCTTGGTCTCAACAACTGCTAGTTATGTCGATTAATCATTTAAGTTTACTTGGACTAGCTACTGGCCATAAGTAGTATATAAATTGTGTATAATGATAATATACATTTGTCTGAGTGTGTTTATGTGCTTAAACCATGAACAAATTGTGGCAGGTCCCTGTCCTAAAGAGTGATTAATGGAATCATTTATTTAGATGATTTGTTCAAAACAGATGATTCCTTTTAAATAAGCATGTGGTGATTTGTATGGCTCACAACCCACAGTTTGGAACACACATGACCTGCGGATTAAACTTTTTTACTTGTAGATTAATCCTAAATTTGTAACGATTGCAGAGAGATCACCTCTCATGTCATCCACATCACATGTATGAAAGCATTTAGGCTTTCCTGTAAAATATAATGATGACAGAGGAAGTTGTGTTGGGGTATTTGGGATTTGGTGGGTTTCTAATAAAAGTGTTTTCTGTCACTACTTGTTTAGCTTGCATTGAGTGTAAGCTGCACAATTAAACATCAAAAGATCAGGATCTCAACACCCATGAAACATAATTATTAAATTATGGTGATTTGCATATGTTTATCCTTCGAATCGCTGCATTCAAAACTGTGTCTGAAAAATGCAAAAATAAAGAAAGAGATTGAGTCTTCAGTCTTTTGAGCTAGTTATGAAGTTACAGAGTACTGGGATAACAGTTTATAGTTTAGATAAAACCACTGATGTTTATGGTTAAAATCACCCTCATATGCATTTAACTTGACTCTCAAAAACAAAAGTTGTAGGCAGCAATTACATTATTTAACCAACGGGTGGTGACAATCAGCCTTAAAAAATATGCCACTGAATAATTCTTCAAAATGACACATCTAGCAATGAAACATAAAGTTTTATCAGTGAATAACCTAATTAATTATTGAAAATAAGACTAAAAATAAACGTTGCACAAATTACAACAACTCCACATCAAAAAGCTGAGAACTGCTACTATCTTTCATCATGGCACTGATGTTTCTTGTTTTCCACATTTGTCTCCGCAGTGATGCCAACTTCACAGATGTGCTGTGCGACTCAGACTCTGAGCTGGGCAGCGTGGACACATTGGAGCGGGGAAGCACAGATACTCTCGCCAACGGCTGCCGCGTGGATGCAGATGCTGCCAAACGACTGGCCAAGAGACTCTTCTACCTGGAGGGCTTCAAGCGCTGTGATGTGGCACGACACCTGGGCAAGAAGTGAGTGTCGAAGTGGGAATGAGAGTACTGTGTGGAAGTGGAATCAAATGACCCACATTATATTATATTATATTATATTATATTATATTATATTATATTATATTAAAACATTATTAGCCCATCTGTGAAATTTTTAATATTTTTCAATTCTCCCAATTGCTGTTTAATGGAGAGCATTAATGGATTTCTTTGGTTTTGGCCTTGATGACAATACATAATCTTTTATGGCCCATTTCCACTGACTGGTACAGTACGGTACGGTATGGGTCGGTACTGGTCACCTTTATCAGGCTTGTGTTTCCACTGCCTAAAGGGTACTAAGGGTACCCATTTGGTGTCGTGGTGTACGACAGAAAGTTTCAGTCAACGTGATTCTCGCTCAGGGAAATCACGCTTAAAGTAAAGCTGTACATTCGTTTACATATCATATGAGAAGCACTTTTCACAAAACAGATGCTTTACACACATAAACACTTGTGTACTGAATAAATGTTCATTTCTAACTTTTCTATGAACATAATTTGATTATAACTCAAGATCAATAATAGAGCGAAACAGCCTACTGTAACGTCTGCAATTATATGACATAAATAAATGCAACATATATGAACACATACAGACCCTTGCAGTCTCTAATATGTTACCAATCACAGAAAAACTACACACAGCATACATTTAGGCCTTATTTGGCTTCAGAAACAACATGCAACATAAAGCCCACAGTCAGTGCAAACCTCTCAGCTGTGTCTGTAATCTTCACCAGCACATGTAGCCTCAGTTAGAAAGTATTTACATCATTCCCAGTTCATAATAGTCCAAAAGGCGATGATAAACATTGCAGTTTGTTCATGATACAGGTTGCTAAAACAATTTGCTCCTGTGTTTTGTCAGGCTTCCCTTTAGTTTTTTCGTGCTTCACTCTCGCGTTTGTCCTTTTCTTTTCGGAAAGGATTGGGTTTCAAAAGCACTTCAGTAATCAAGCGCACGTTATAATCATCAGCTCAAGAAGTTCTTTATTTCAAATATAGACGTGATCACGAGCTCCCTGGAGAAACCGCTCTCACTTTTAGACAGCCTTGTACAACAACAACAGGACACAGCAGATTTTGTTCTTCTTGGCTTTGTTGCTGTTCATCAAGTGAAACGACAAGTTTGGTTTGAGCTCAGGTCAACCAGGTCTTGTTATATTGTGCATATTACGATGTAATGTAAATATTACGAGCGAATGACCAATACTGTTCAGCTGCGTGTCTACCTCCACCTTTTGGTACCCTTTAGGCCTGTTGGTACCCTTTTCAAAGGGTAGCCAAAAAGTGGTATGGTACGGTTCAGTTCGGTTCGGTACGCCTTTTGACAGTGGGAATGGTCATAGAAGCATACCGAACCGTACCGTACCACTGAGGCCATTACTAGTAATTTTGCAAGTTTAAGTACAATTTAAAGACTTAATTAGGTTAATTCTATTATCTACACTGTAAAAAAAATATCTGTTAATTAGCGTTTAAAATGTAATGTTTTCATATTTTGTGATTCACAAATGTTTTACATTTATTTACTGTTGTGAATTGCATTATGGGAGCTTGATCTCTGCTCTGTCGACTTTTGATGTTGAAAATTCAACTCTACAGTTCTTTTATTGACATTTTAGTAGTTTGAAATCATATAATGTATAAGAAATAATATATAGAGATATAAGTCTGTCAAATAACAGAAAATATAATGGCAGTTTATTACAAGGTTTTTGTACTGTAATATACAACACCAACCCAGACGTTATATCACTTTAAAGTATTCAAAAAAAATTCAAAAGTTACTTTTATTAATATATTTAAGGTTAAAAGTTGTTGGAAGAAAGTTTGAGGTCCCATAATGCAATTCAAAAGCATAAATAAACAACAAAAAATCAAACTTGACTCACAAAATACAGAAAACTGCAAATTTATGGATATTTTTTACAGTGTAGACAGGTTCCGTTAATTAGGCAAGTCACTACATTTTATTTTATTTTCAGCCAAGATAAAAGAAATAAGACTTTCTCCTGAAGAAAATATAATAGGAGAGACTGTGAAGTATGTTCTCACTCTCTTAAATGTCACTTGGTAAATATTTTAAAAATATTCAAAGTTCACAAGAGGGCTAATTATGGCAATATACTTATGAGCAGCATTGTAACCAAAATAATTTGTCATGATTATTTAACACAATTAGGAATGTGCTGTCATCAATAAATTTTTGCATGTATTTCTGTATTTATGTGATGATGGTAATGATTAGGAATGAAGCACAGTTCTTTGACATGAACAACTGTTTTTCAGAGTTTCTAAAATGATTACAGGGTTAGAGTGTGATTGACCCTATTTTGTGGTAGTGGAGTCAATCTCTTTTTAATTTGTTTCTTGGACCATGATGTGTACCCTTATTAAAGTATCATATAAATGTTCAAACGATACCCACAATCCCTCTCTTCTCTTTCTTTTTGTCCTGCAGTAATGAATTCAGCCAGTTGGTGGCGTCGGAGTACTTGAGCTTTTTTGACTTTACGGGATTGTCGTTAGACAGAGCGCTCAGGTGAGAACATTTCAGACAATTTCAGAGGTATTTTATTTGACTTGGCTTAGCAAACAATTATTTTCCATTTCTTTTTGAAAACAGGCTACCTAATGTTGTAAAAAAATCACTAAGTGGACATATTTGATGTTGTGTTTAAACGAATACACTTTTTAGTGCGTAGGTCTATACAGCTCCAACCAAAGGTTTGTAATAGTTCAGATTTCTTTAATGCTTAAATTGGCATATTAGTAGGATCCTTCACATTCTCAAGGATCGTGTTAAACTGAAGACTGGAGAAATTATGCAGAAAATTCTGCTTAGTATCAAATTAATAATGAGATTTTGAAATAAATTAAAACAGGGTGTCCGCGGGGTCTTAAAAGTATTAAAAGTTGATAAATCAATTATGAGAAAATTAAGGCCCTTAAAAGGTATTAAAAAGTCTTAATCCCTTTTTTACGAGGTCTTACATTTTTTTCAAGCGTTGTCCAAAGTGTTTGACTCCAAAAAAGCATAAATATATTTATTTTCCTCGGTTGGTTCGGGCCGAGTGCGTCTGTCCAAGCTCCTCAGTCCGGGTGATGTCACGTAATTTGAAGTGGCAATGAGGTCTTAAAATTTTCTGAGAAGGTCTTTAAAAAGTCTTAAAAGGATATTGAAATTTCTTTTAGGATTCCTGCATATACCCTGTAAAATATGTTTTTTTACTGTTTGTTAATAACCAGATACAGCAAACTGTTTGTGAATATTTACTTATTTGTAATAATTTAAAATCTTTGTAATTTAAATTTCTTTAAAATGTATGTATCTTATCATATATAATACCTTATTGTAATTATGTAAATCTTAAAAATCTTAATTATATTTACATATATTATTTACTGGTAATGTAAATATTATGCAAAACCTAGTTACGGCAGAGTTCCTCAAAGTAATGTCAAAGAGATGATTTGGCCTAAAATTAAATAAAAAGTTCCTCAAAAAGAGATGATTGGGCCTAAAATTTAAGTGTGAAAATGTTATGTTATTTGACTCATCATCAGGGCATCCCAAGATGTGACTTTTTTTCTAAAAATAACCAAATTGTGGTCCTTGGTGATTCGAAAGATACATATCAATAGCTAAAAAAAAAACATAACATTAATAGACAAAACAAAACATGTTCATATGTCTCCTGATTAAGGTTTCAAGAAGTTATGATCAGTGTGAGCAGGAAACATATCTTATAAAAAAAAATTACCTTAAAAGTGCTGTATGTTTTTTTTTACTCTTCTAATACCACAACATGTTTGCAGACATTTAAGAAACATGCTACGTTAACATACTTGTTTATGTGGAAAAACAATGTTAAAATAACAGTGTATTTCATTTCATTTGTGAAGGCTGCTCAATCTGGCAACCTGCTTTGCAAGAGAGAGAGAGAGAGAACAGCAAATGAACATATATTACCTTTAAAGATGAAGTTTCAAATACTGAACATATAAAACTTCCTTCATTGTTTCCTTGAATTATTACTGCGGTTATGCTCAAATAAGGGGAAGAAGCTTATTTTAGATTAATGCTCATGCATGTCTCATGTCTCGGTTCCACAAATACCTCCTAAAAATGGGGAAAGATTAAGCTCGCTATCTCACCGTGTCTTAAATACCTGCACTGCAAGAAGAAGAGGAACTCTATGCAGATACACAATGTGGAGAAGAATATTTCAGTCCTGGGCTAACAATAGTTTTCTGAAAAGAATGAAATGGTAATTATCACAGACGGTCAGAGAGAGTGAGAGAGAGAGAGAGAGAGAGAGAGAGCTCTGATTCAGTCTAGACTCAAGTTACTGGCCTGAAACCAAGTTTAAGCAAGTAGGCTACATAGGGCTGCCCGTTTCCCACAAATGTATGCTCATATATAAATGCTTCATGGTTTAAATGGGAAAAATAAATAATTTAGGACCATAAATGTTATGTTATTTATGATATTAATTTCATTAATTGTATTCTTAAATTATTTTTTATTATCTTTTTTTTTGTAGTTTATGTATGTACAGTATGTATGTATGTATGTATGTATGTATGTATGTATGTATGTATGTATTTATGTATGTATCTATGGATTATTTATTATTATTATTTTTATAATAATAATAATAATAATAATAATTATTATTATTATTATTATTATTTTTATTATTATTATTATTATTATTATTATTATTATTATTATTATTATTACAACTAATACTACAAATCATAATGTTGGTGATAGTGTTTAATGTATTAAAGATGGCAAAATTGCACATTTCTTACAAAAAAATACAACAAACTTGAAATTTAATTGCATTTGTATTTTGCTATATATTTATGTTTTTTAATTTATACAGTGGTGTGAAAAAGTGTTTGCCCCCTTGCTGATTTCTTATTTTTTTGCGTGTTTGTCTCACTTAATCAAACAAATTTTAATATTAATCAAAGATTACACACGTAAACACATCATGCAGTTTTGAAATGAAAGTTTTCATCATTAATGGAAAACAAAATTAAAAAAATAATAATAACTGATTGGGCCACCCTTAGCAGCAAAATATTCAATTAAGCATTTTCAGTAACTTGCAGTGAGTCTGTTATAGCACTGTGGATGAATTTTGGCCCACTGATCTTTGCAGAATTGTTGTAATTTAGCCACATTGGAGGGTTGTCGAGCATGAACCACCTTTTTTAAGGTCATGCTGCAGCTACTCAATTAGATTCAGGTCAGGACTTTGACTAGGCCACTCCAAAGTCTAAACTGTAATTCATTTTCTCATTTTTAAAATACACTCTTAACTATCTAGCTCTAACATGAACATAAATATGTTGACCGCCATGCAAGCTTAATTTCAGTTTATGTTTTAATGTCTTCATAACATGCCAGAAAACGTTGCTACAGCAAGCTCTTTAGTAATCATAAAAATAAATGTATCCAGTGAAGAACAGAAAAATAGTTATCGTGTATATTTGTAATTAGTAGCATTATCTCTGCTTTTTTTCATAATGGCATTATGATTATTTTGATTTTCTGTGTTTGCAGGAACTTCCTGAAGGCCTTTCCTCTGATGGGAGAGACGCAGGAGAGAGAGCGTGTGCTGGTGCATTTCTCAAAACGCTTCTGCCACTGCAACCCAGAGGCTCTCACCTCAGAGGGCAAGTTATTTATAACATTATAATGAACCAGTGAACTTTTATGCAATACTTTTACACACATGAGTTAGATTACATGTAAAAACTCCTACAAACACCTAGTAAGCTGTGTATAAGTGAACTTTATTTATTACTTATTTGAGAGGATGACGTGGTTATGATCGCTTGCAGTCAGTTTCATTTTGAAGAATCTCTCCTTCCACCCCTGTTCCTCCTCCTTTCCTAGATGGGTGGCATAGTGGTTAGCACTGTTGCCTCACAACAAGAACATCACTGGTTCTAGTCCTTACCAAGCCAGCTGATGTTTCTGTGTGGTTTACAAGTTCTACCCGTGCTCACGTGGGTTTCCCCCGGGTTTGCCTGGTTTCCACCATCCAAAAACATGCAACTTAAGTTAATTGACTAATCCAAATCGGCACCATAGACATGCTCCTAGTAAGTAGTTATCTCTTAAGAGCAATCACTATCTGTTCATTTGCTACTACAGCAGGGGAGTTCTTGAGATCTACCTGAGCTCAAACTCCCCTCTCGCCTTGCAAACGGGAGGGAGCCCCGCACTCGAAGATCTTTTGAGCTCAGGACAGCATGCCAAACAAGCTTTATAATCAATCATCAGCTAAGTGTGAACTCTTGAATCTATATTAGGAACAATTTCTATGATGGCATGATGGATGAACTGAAATCGAACCTAAGAAGTGACTTATTATTAACATATTTTTGCTGAGTTTTCTGGTACAAATATCTAAACATTTTTATCCAATCATGAGCCAGATTTGTCATATTGATTTTTGAAAGCATATCAAAGTTAAGTGAGATAATAATCTGCCAGTTGGGGCGGAAAAAAACGACTTAAAACGAAAAAAAAAAAACATGATTCTTTGTATTTACTTCTGAAGTAAATGTATTTTTAAAAAAAGGGATTTTTAGATATATGTATTAAAAAACAAGGCAAGAAAACCAAAAAATATATTCAAAAAATATATATAAATATATATATTATATTAAATATATCCATTCATTCATTCATTTTCTTTTCGGCTTAGTCCCTTTATTATTCCGGGGTCGCCACAGCGGAATGAACCGCCAACTTATCCAGCATTTGTTTTACGCAGCGGATGCCCTTCCAGCCACAACCCATCTCTGGGAAACACATCCACACATTGTCATTCACACACATACACTACGGACAATTTAGCTTACCCAATTCACCTGTACCGCATGTCTTTGGACTGTGGGGGAAACCGGAGCACCCGGAGGAAACCCACGCAACCACAGGGAGAACATGCAAACTCCACACAGAAATGCCAACTGGCCCAGCCGGGGATCGAACCAGCGACCTTCTTGCTGTGAGGCGAACGTGCTAACCACTCGGCCACCGTGGCGCCCATTAAATATATTATATATTATATATTATATTAAATATATTTTTAAAAAAATAGTTAATTTTAATAACTATATAAAATTAGAGTAAACTGTTTTTGCTAATGTATCTTGAGTCTTTTTTTTCAACAGGCTTGTTAAGGCACAAAGTATGTTATTTGTTTCATTAAAATATTCAAGAACCACATATATTTTGCTCACTTACGTACTTAAATTATCCCAAATGTCTAGAAGAATGTTCAAATCCAGAGAAATCAAAAATTTTAACTAGTAATACAGACAGTGTCCTGCTATTGGTTCAGCCTTACCCTACGTCATAACACCATAGAAATTACTGTTTAGCTCATCCATGAACATGCTTTTTGCAGGAGTACCGTAGGATGTAATGAAAACCACAATTCACAGATTCCACACTACGTCACGCCAACATCAAACTACACTTTTGTTTGTTGTGAGACACGCCCTCTAGTGGAAAAAAAATTACATACTGTTCCTTTAAAAGTGCATTATTGTATTGCTTTATTTACAAAGAATACATGTAATGTTTTGAGTCATTGGATTATTAAATATTAGATTATTATTACATGAGTTAATATATATTAGTTATTAAAACTATTATGTCTAAAAATGTGTTGAATAAAATCTCTCCGTTAAACAGCACTTAGGAAACAATATTAAAAGAGTAAAAATTTCACAGGAAGGTCAATAATTTTAACGTCAACTGTATATTTATAATATAGAATGCACAATGTTGTATTAACTCCTTTTTTATCTTGTTTTAACAGATGGTGCTCACACACTGACCTGTGCACTCATGCTTCTCAACACAGACCTGCACGGACATGTATGTATTAAGCAGCTCTTCTCTAAAATTATGCATCTGAACAATAACTGGAATTAACATTATTTATTATTTGTTTCATAATCAAATTGCTGTAGCTAATATTGAATGTAGGCACAGGAAGAGGAAATGATGGATGGAATGTGATTTTGGATAGTGAAATATGACAGTAACTGGATATACTATTGGCTGTTTTCTGATCAAATTTGCAGAAACACATTTTAGATTGATCTGGAAACAGACCTCATTCAGCTCTGACACATGATTTAATTCAACTTATAGATTCGATTCAATTCAGCAAAGCAATTATAGCAAGTTGACCCTGTTTATATCTGGTATTAAACTGCATTTTTGTCAGTCTGATCACAAGGGAATGACTCTAGATACTGATGTAAACGGGGTCTGAATTGTCTAAAGCACTTTATCAAAAACCTTCGGATTTCTTTTATTTATTAAAAATTATTTTATTAATTACTTACTTTATTAGTGACTTTGATTAATTACTTTATTAATACCAGAAAGATCAATACCTACACTGTAAAAAAATCTGTAATTTTACGGTTTATTTCTGGTAGCTGGGGTGTCGGGAAAAAAAACGTAAAATAACGGCCCTTATGAAATATTTCTTATTTTACGATACATTTCTGTAATTTAACAGCCGTTATTTTACTTTTTTTTTTACAGAAATTTACCATAAAATACGGGATATTAAATAACAGAAATTTACAAGAAATTTACAAGAAATTTAAATTTAAATATCCCTTATTTTACGGTAGATTTCTGTAATTTAACGACCGTTATTTTCCTTTTTTTCCCGGCACCCCAGCTGCTGGAAATAAACCGTGAAAACTACAGATTTCTTTTTTACAGTGTATTGTATTTATTTGCCCATAATAATATCACTTAAGTGATGTGGAAAAAAAACTAAATAAATGGCTATAATTGTCTAAGCGTTACATCTGTATATTCAACTTTATAATATATTTTTCATTGACTGAAAATGAGCTTTTTAATAATAGCCTTCCTTTATTTCTTGTAGCACATAAAATCATTAATGGGCTGTTGTATTTTATGCAATGCGGTAAAAGCAAAGCAATTTCTGTCATAAAACAAGACACAGAATCTAATCAGCCTAATTAAAATTTTCTGTTGAACAATAGTTTACATCCAGCCTACAACTGTATGAAAAACGCTCATTGAAAATGAAAACAGGGACTTAGAATAATATATATTTACTCACATTACTTTATAAAGTACGTTTTATGGATTTTTACCGCTTGTGCTCTGCTGTTTTAACCATAAAAGTGTTGAGTATATCATAAATACTTGTGTGTGACATCAATAAGACATTGATTTAAAATGTTGACTTGTTGGATTTTGGTCACTTTTCAACAGAACTTATCAACGTGAATCTAACCTAAGATAACTTTATGATGTTGTCTGCTGGGATTAATCAAAAATACATCTTAATATGAGGTGAAAAAATAAATAAAGCGGTGACACAGCCAGACTTACCTGTCATTATTCAGCAGTATTTGGCTGCATGATGACACGATTGACCAAAAACAAATTTTCATGATGAATTGGTGGTAAAGAAAATATAATGTTGCGTTCGAAGAGGAGGATGATGTTAGCATCTAGCTAAATCGAAAATCTCCTTTTCTAAGTTTCTGCACTTTGCAGTTTCATTAACAAGCCTCTCCTTGCTGTGTTTCTGTCAGTAATATTACAGTTCTTCTGACGTAAACATACCTCTCTCCCTCCTTCTCTTTCGCTTCTGTCTTAACTCATTCTGCGGCAGGTGGTAAGTGCTTTCTAACCTCCTCTTTTCTTCTTTGTGTGTGTTGTCTTTTAATTGCTCTGGGTTTAATGTGTTTTCGGAAGGTTTTCTTCCATCATTCGTTGAATATCAATCATGTAAAATTAATTTCTGTGGTAAAATCCGTGCGTGTTGGTTGTAGTGTTTAGTTTTGTTAATGCAATACTGCCATCTGCTGACAGCTTTATGAACTGCATGCACAGTAGCACATAATAATAATTGCAATCAAAGTTGTCCTGAGACAAGAATGGGTACTTCAGATATATAATTTTTTTGGTTTGGAATGTAGTTTTATCTCTATTATTTTATTTTTGGGTTGTTACATGTGCATTGGTTGTATCTCCATTACTTTTTCTGTGGTGATCTTATATCACAATTGGTAGTACTTGATAACTAAATACATAATTAAACTTGGATTTAAAGTAATTTTCTAACGACTTTGTCTGAAAGTAACTTAATTACTCAATAATTAATAATTTACTCCTAATTCATTTAAATACTTGACTTAACTCTACTTAAAATCCATATGAAAATCAATGCATATAAACAATAGAAATTCAACTCTGTTCATTTGAGACAAACAGAAACATTTAGTTTTATTAAATTTTTTTAAAATATACACTTTAAAACTTCGAAGTGTATCAAATGAATGACTTCAAATTTAATATTTTGACAAATATCATTGTTTCCTAGGCATGTGCCATTGTTGGTCAAATCTAGCATTCCTTCCTTAGTCGAACAAAATTATTGTGTAAAATATGTGAATAACACATATATATACATTCATTCATTCATTTTCTTTTCGGCTTAGTCCCTTTATTAATCTGGGCTTGCCATGGAGTAATGAACCGCCAACTTATCCAGCATATGTTTTATGCAGCGGATACCCTTCTAGCTGCAACCCATCACTAGGAAACACCCATACACTGTCATTCACACACATACTCTACGGACCATTTTTAGCTTACACAATTCACCTAAAGCACCATGGGTGTAGAATTGGCATGAACGGAGGGGACGTGTCTTTCTTTGGACACACTTTATTTTGATGGTCCATTTGCTGAATTTAAGTTACATTCCATCTACATGTTAACTAATTCTCATAATTATAAGAAGACTGTTAGGTTGGGGTTGGGATTAGTGTAAGTTGACATGTACTTGCAAAGTTTATTATTGTCAGTTAAATGTCTGTTGAAGGACTGTTAAATGTCAGTATCAACAAATATTAAGCAGACAGTCTACTAATTCTAAAATGGACCATAAAAATAAAGTGTTACCCTTTATTTTGATGGTCCATTTGAGTATTAGTAGACTGTCTGCTTAATATTTGTTGATACTGACATTCAGCAGACATTTAACTGACTATAAGACACTTTGCAAGTACATGTCAATTTACACTAACCCTAAACCTAAGCCCAAACCTAACCCCAACCTAACAGTCTACTTATAATCTAATAAGAATTAGTGGGCATGTAGATGCAATGCAACTTAAATTCAACAAACGGGCTGTCAAAATAAAGTGTGACCCCCACACATATCCACCAATTACTGAAATATCCCCACCAATAATGTAATCTTCTACAAAATAATATAATGCTCCGTCAACCCTGTAGTAACCTGGAGGTGCAGAAAGGGTTAACTTCTTGTTAATGCATAGTAAAAAGGCAGAACCACAATAATATTATTTAGGATACAGTAGCTGCAAGCAGCAGTTACTGGGCACCATAGAATTAGGGCTATTATGAGATATATAAGTTATGCACAAACAGTTATGTCTACAAAACCTTTGATATTTTTTTGCCAGGACTGTCTGAAAATATATCCTTATGCCCAATCAATCATATAAATAAATATACTAAATAATGTGCTTATTATGTGTTATTATTATTATTATTAATTTATTCATTCATTTATTTTATTTTCGGCTTAGTCCCTTTATTAATCAGGGGTCGCCACAGCAGAATGAACCGCCAACTTATCCAGAATACCTTCTTTTATGAAGGAGATGACCTTCCAGCTGCAACCCATCACTGGGAAACACCCATACACAGTCATTCAAACTCATACACTACAGACAATTTAACTTACCCAATTCACCTATACCATGTCTTTGGACTGTGGTGGAAACCGGAACACCCAGAGGAAACCCACCCGAACATGGGGAGAACATGCAAACTCCACACAGAAATGCCAACTGACCCGGCCGAGGCTTGAACCATGTACATGAACCATGTACCATGAACTCGCCCTTCTTTCTGTGAGGTGACAATACTAACCACTGAGCCACCTTGTCGGCCATTATTGTTATTATTATTAATATTATTATTATAAATGTAATAATCTAAATTAGTAATAGGAATCAATCCCAAATGTAACTGGAAATCATTGTAAAGACCCAACTTCTGTGATATGCTACATTTCCTTAGAACTTATTTGCTCGTGAATATTAATTTTATAATTTCAAAAATATGTTTTATTGGATTATCTGTCGTCTGAAACCTGACTCAAACTATATATCTACTTAATTTAAAAAAATATATAAAAAAAATAAAATTAAAAATTAAAAAACTAATAAGCTAACTTAATTGTTTCATGTTGTCCCAGCATAAATCGACTGTGTGGAGCTAACATGGTTTACAGTGACTTTTCACAATAAACTTGATGCAGATTCAGAACATCTTATCTTCTCCATAGCAACTCCCAGGCAACCAAAACTCTAGTATTGTGATGGTGATTTTTCATGTGCAGTGTGTGTCTGCACTGTTATAATTACAGTTGTGGTGTAGACTGTTCTGTTTTTAGTAAGATATATTGATTGTTTTTTATTTGACCTTGTAGATGATTACGAGGATCTGTGCGTGTGTTTTTAAAGACATTTCAGAGACTAAAATGTACTACAATACATTGTTGTTAGGGAATGTATAATAATAATAAAAAATATGATACCCATAGAGAATATAAGCTGTATTTCTTTCTCCTTTAGTCTTAAAATAAATCTTGTGAAGGGCATGATGGGGATTAAATAGCTCAGCCGTTTTCCTCAGTTGAGATTCACAGTCTTCACGGTTTTAATTATATCACTGCATAATTTAACAATATAGTTTCAAGACAAACGGCAGACAAAAATGCTTTGCAGGGACACAACTCCTTGCCTTCCATGTTTGAAGAGTAATATCCAATTAGTCCGTTGTTTTTGGTCAATGGTATTATGTTAGTAGTTGGCATTATGAACCCATCATTAGCATTGTTGTAACACTTTTGTTATTTAATTGTATTGCAGAATATCGGGAAGAAGATGTCTTGCCAGCAGTTCATTAGCAATCTAGACGGCCTTGACGACGGCAAAGATTTTCCCAAAGAATTGCTCAAGGTAACACAGCAGATGTATACTCAATGTTTAATGTTTCTAAAAAAAATGTCGTAGTTTGGATTTAATTACGCAAATTCTTCAGAGTACATGACTAAATCTTTATTGCAGTGATTAATATGTTTCTGGCATGTGATGTATTTGTTAACACTTCTAACGTTATCTGAAACAGAGTGTGGCTCTTTGTTTTCTTAAGCATCTATATCAGAAAAGAAATGCTGTGGTCACATTCCAGGATCACAGTGTCAAGATTCATCAGGCTCAAATTGTGTAAGAAGGCTTCGTTCCAGCACATATTTGGGAGTGGACTTTACATAGTAGCTCTTCTTGGGGTCAGACAGTGACCATCTTTAGCTTTGATTACAGTTTGCATCTGTCATGGGATTATTAAAACATGTAATAATAGATTTTATTTCTATCATAAGTTGCTTACATTTTTGGAAAAGGCAAATGAAGCCTTCTGTCACAATTTTGGCTATGTGATTCAGGAGTATGACATGGAATGTGGCTTTTGGCATTGTTTGGTAACACTTTACTTGAATAGAGTGTTTATAAGCAACCTTTGAATGTGAGTGATATTGTATGCATGCGTATGACAATTGTTATTAAGTGTCGTTTGAACAGTTATGTCATTTTAAATGCAAAGATGACATTAGCTATATTTCCATCCAAAGATGCTATTTAAATTTATGCGCAAAACTGGATTATCCCATAAAAGATGTGCAAATAAAGTAGTGTTTCCATCCAATGAGTCAGAGAACAAAATCGTCACTTCCTGTTTAACTGACGCCAGATATCAAAAGTAAAAACGGAATTTGTTGTGGTAGGAGAAGCTGCATCAATCTTTTCTTTATTTAATAAATGACTTTTAATGAGACATTTTATAAAACGTCTCATTAAAAGTGTCATTAATCTGTCAAATCATTTTTAACAGCGTTATTAATATTAATTGACATGTAATGACACATTCAGCTTGTATCACTATAGTTAAGGGGAAAAAATTATGATGCTGTTATAAAATTCATGACATTTATAATGGCTTCATCACAATCATGTTTAAGACAGATTTATTACAAGATTTGTCAATCTAGATTTATTAAGAAAAGTGCTATATATATGTAAGGAATTATTATTATTTATTAAAAAAAGAAAAACTAAAATATCACATGGTCCCAAGTATGCAGACCCTTTGCTTAGTATTTAGTAGAGGCATTCTTTTGATCTAATACAGCCATGAGCTATTCACACCTGGATTTGGGGATCCTCTGCCATTCCTCCTTGCAGATCCTCTCCAGTTCTGTCAGGTTGGATGTAAACATTGGTCAACAGCCATTTTTAGGTTTCTTCAGAGATGCTTAATTGGGTTTAGATCAGGGCTTTGGCTGGGTCATTCAAGAACAGTCACAAAGTTGTTTTGAAGCCACTGCTTCATTATTTTAGCTATGTGCTTAGGGTCATTGTCTTGTTGGAAGGTAAACCTTCGGCCCAGTCTGAGCTCCTGAGCACTCTGAAGATGGTTTTCATTCTGGATATCCCTGTACTTGGCAGTATTCATCTTTCTCTCAATTGCAACCACTCATCCTGTCCCTGCAGCTGAAAAACACCCACCATGCTTGACTGTTAGCACTGTATTGGACAGGTGATGAGCAGTGCTAGGTTTTCTTCATACTGCTTAGAATTAAGGCCAAAAAGAAAAAAAAATACCTAAATGATTTTAGCAAATGGCTGCAATATAACAAAGAGTAAAAACGTAAGGGGATCTGAATACCAGATAACAAATTAAGCACTGTAATAAATTTTGACACTTAAATATATGTCTTAATTGTCTTCATGACTAGCAGAAAGGGAAAAAAAAAAGAATTTATGTTCTGAAAAACAAAGCCATGCATGTCTAGCATGTGTAGAGTGTAATAACCACAAATTTATCATTTTTTTCTGTATTGTTATTTTATTTCAAGACAGATAGATAAGATATTTGCAGCAATAATTTTTTTTTTTGTTCTGATTCTGAAAAATAATGTGATGCGAAGACTTTAAGGACCTAAGAGAAGAAAATCTGTTTACCAGCGTAGCCAAATATTTTGGAGCCGGTCCATTTAAAGACTTAAAAAACAAACACTAAAAGTTTATATTTAATTCTAAATTGAACCAGCAGCCACTTCAGAGATAGCAAAATCAGGGAAATATGGCCATGTATTTGAGTGCCAGCCAGCAACCTTGCTGCCACATTTTGGATAGACTGTAACAGAGCCAGAGTTTTCTGGCTAACTCCCAGATAAAAGGAATTCCAGTAGTCTAGGCGTAAAAAAAAAAAATGAAAGCATGAATAACATGTCTCCAAGTCATTGAAAGACAGAAATTACTTGATTTTTGCTTTAAGTCTCAGCTTAAAAAAACAGGACTTTACTTTATTTGCTTGTCAAATTTAAAATCTGAATCAAATAATACGCCTCGATATTCCAAAATGCGCATAAAAATAGTTGGCTGGACATATCTATTCTTGGGCTGCTTTGAGATCATACACCAGTCCAAAGTTACACACCTAACTAAACACATTAAAACACTAAACACTAATTAAAACAAGGCAGTTACAGCTAGGGAACAAATCAGAACACGACACAAGGACAAAGGGAGCACATGACAGGATCACTTGACAAGGAAACAAGGCAGTTTAATAAAACAAAATACCAAAAATATACTCAATCATGACTTCAAATACAGTTAAAGTCATAATTTGAAGCCCTCCTGTGAACTCTTTTTTAATTTTCCAAAGGGAAACAGAGAGACAGAACATGTTTAACAGAGCATAGAATTTGTAAAATATTCTGTACTGTCATCATGGCAAAGATAAAAGAAATCCGTCATCAGAAAAATGTTATTAAAACTATTATGTTTAGAAATGTGTTAAAAAAAATCTTCTTTCTGTTAAACAGAAATCAGGGAAAAAAATAAACAAGGGGGCTAATAATTCAGACTTACACCATATGTGAACCCTAATTGTATATCATTACACTTTTAGGGCTCTATTTTAACGCTACATTTTGAGCTACAGTTTTTTTACAAATTTAATTTTGTCTATTGCATCACTGTGGTGCAGTGAGTAGCACGATCGCCTCACAGCAAGAAGGTCGCTGGTTTGATCCTCGGCTGGGCTCTGCGCTGACTTTAGACCAGCTATTAGTTGGTCAATAGCACGGTCAATTTCAGTTTCTCAAAATAGCATTGTGCCAACAATCCTCCTAAAGGCATCTCCTTTAAAGACCAGCACACCCATGAGTCCACAAAGTGCCACAAATGGATTTGCTATTTAAACAATGTAGCATAAAATGTGAAAATTACTGTTGTGCTGGCCTGAAAACAGCAGCAAAACACACCAAACACATCTTGCGCCTTATAGCGCCAGGTGTATGATAGGGCCCCTAATGTCTACAGTAGTGACAGGGTGTGATTTCTCATGAAATCAGACTGATTTCACTAACATGCACTATAAACTTAATGACAAATTCAGCTTGTATCACTGTAGTTAAGGGAAAGAAATGATGATACTGTTAAAAAAATCATGACATTTATAATGGCTTCATCACAATCATGTTTATGACAGATTTATTACAAGTTTTGCCAAGTTAGATTTATTACAAAAAAGAAAAACTGAAATATGGTCCTAAGTATTCGGACCCTTTGCTCAGTATTTAGTAATAGCACCTTTTTGATTTAATACAGCCATGAGTCTATTTTGAGAAAGATGCAACAAGTTATTCACACCTGGATTTGGGGATGTTCTGCCATTCCTCCTTGCAGGTCCTCTCCAGTTTTGTCAGGTTGGATGGTAAACATTGGTGGACAGCCATTTTTAGGTTTCTCCAGAGATGCTCAATTGAGTTTAATTCAGGGCTCCAACAGAGCATGGAATGTGTACAATATTCTGTACTGTCATCATGGCAAAGATAAAAGAAATCAGTTATTAGAAAATAGTTATTAAAACTATTATGTTTAGAAATGTGTTGAAAAAAAAATCTTTCTGTTAAACAGAAATCAGGGGAAAAAATAAACAAGGGGGCTAATAATTCAGACTTACACCGTATGTGAACCCTCATTGTATATCATTACACTTCTAGGGCTCTATTTTAACGCTCCATTTTGAGCTCCATTTTTTTAACATATTTAATTTTGTCCATTGCGTCACGGTGGTGCCTCACAGCAAGAAGGTCGCTGGTTTGAGCCTTGGCTGGGCCCTGTGCTGGACTTTAGACCAGCTATTAGTTTTTCAATGGCGTGGTCAATTTCAGTTTCGCAAAACAGCAACGTGCCAACAATCCTCCTTAAGGCATCTCCTTTAAAGACCAGCACACCCATGAGTCCACAAAGTGCCGCAAATGGATTTGCTATTTAAACAATGTAGCATAAAATGTGAAAATTACTGTTGCGTTGGCCTGAAAACAGCAACAAAACACACCAAACACATCTTGCGCCTTATTGCGCCAGGTGTACGATAGGGCCCTTAATGTCTACAGTAGTGACAAAGTGTGATTTCTCATTTCACTAATATGCACTATAAACAAAATAACTGTATAATCTCCATGGTGTAAAAGCATTTATGAAAGCCACAAAGACAGATTACATTCAAAAGCATATTCTTTTATGTGTTCTGTCCTATGCTGCCGGCGGCTCACTCAGTCTGTGTTGTTGTGGTGTTTCAGACTCAGGGTATTAACAGTCTCATATGTCTCTGTCCTGGTTTAGGTGCTCTATAACTCAATAAAGAACGAGAAGCTGGAGTGGGCGATGTGAGTATCCAATATCATCCTCAGGAGTCAGGAGCGCTTACATTTATCATGTGACTTCTGGGGCTAATCTGCGTGTAATGTGCGCTGTACCTGCACACATGCGTTAATGCCGTTAATCCGCTCTGTTTCTGCAGTGAGGAAGAGGAGTTGAGAAAGAGCCTCTCAGAGCTGGTGGAGGAACAGTGTGAGGCAGGGGGGAAGAGGGTTGTCAGGGTAACGGACGGAAGTAACCCTTTCATCGGCATCCCGCTTTTACTAAACGCCACCACGTACAAACACGGGGTTCTGACACGCAAGAGCCACGCAGACATGGATGGCAAACGCAGTAAGTGTTGGTATAAATATGAAGAAAGCTTCATTTTTGGGGATTTTTACCGTAGAACAGTGTTTTAATGTGTTTGTAATAGCCACTTCAGCAAAACACTTTATTTTGTGGATACACAGTGATCAAAATTAGAGAACATCAATGATTGAAGTACAAAAAATTAGTATAGCTAACATTTCTGAAGGTTACAGCAGTGCAATCTAAGATGGCGCTGAGCATGGCCGCCGTGTTGCAAGCATCCAGCAAACCTTTCACGTTTTTTTTATCTTTTACATACTGTCAACATTGCTAGCAGTATATCGTTTTGGTTTTTGTAGTATGTTGTTGTATTTTGCACTCTCTGTATTTTACACGGGTGGCACAGTGGGTAGCACGATCGCCTCACAGCAAGAAGGTCACGGTTTTGAGCCTCGGCTGTGTCAGTTGGCATTTCTGTGTGAAGTTTTCATGTTCTCCCCATGTTCGCGTGGGTTTCCTCCGGGTGCCCCTGTTTCCCCCACAAGTCCAAAGACATGTGGTATGGGTGAATGGGGTAAACTAAATTATCCGTAGTGTATGCGTGTGAATGAGTGTGTATGGATGTTTCCCAGTGATGGCTTGCGGCTGGAAGGGCATCCGCTGCGTAAAACATGTGCTGGATAAGTTGGCCGTTCATTCCGCTGTGGCGACCCCAGATTAATAAAGGAACTAATTGTGTAGAAAGTATAAGATGTATAAGATGGTCTGTTTTGAAGGAATTTATTATTCAAAAACAACCAGCTGGATGTAATGTACATCATTCCACTTATTGTGTTACATAACTACTTGACATCAATTTAAATGATTAGACACGATATATTGATCTGAGATGTAATTCTAGCTCATTAATTGAATAATGAAAATTCTGTCATCATTTACTCTCCCTTTACTTGTTCCAAACCTATTCGAGTTTCTTCATTCTGTCTGACTTTCATAGTATATATTTTTCTACTATGGAACTCAGTAGCACAATAAATTTCCCAATCACACCAGTGTGATTGTACACGTTAAATTAGTATACAGTTGCAGTATGATTATGTAAACTCTAGTCTGCAATTTCGGATGTGTTTCTTTAGAACATGTAGGCAAAAACGCTTGATATGCATAATCCAATGCAATCACATAGCAATGCATATGTTTTTTTCCATGTAGTGGCTAATTCTTTCACATTTGTACAATCATTTTTGTACATTTTAGTACAATTGGTTGATCCCCTAGTTTGGTTTGGGAGTGGGTTTAAGGACCACATCTCCTTTAAAAAACTGTACATTTTCATATAAATCAAATTGTTCGAATTTGCACGAATTAGCCACGTAATACGTAAAATAGGTGTTTACTGTGATCGGGCTGCATTGTTATCATTCATTCATTCATTCATTTTCTTTTCGGCTTAGTCCCTTTATTAATCCAGGGTCGCCACAGCTGAATGAACCGCCATCTTATCCAGCATTTGTTTTACGCAGCGGATGCCCTTCCAGCCACAACCCATCTCTGGGAAACACATCCATACATTCTCATTCACACACATACACCACGGACAATTTAGCTTACCCAATTCACCTGTGCCGCATGTCTTTGGACTGTGGGGGAAACCGGAGCACCCGGAGGAAACCCAGGCAACCACGGGCAGAACATGCAAACTCCACACAGAAATGCCAACTGACCCAGCCGGGGATTGAACCAGCGACCTTCTTGCTGTGAGGCGAATGTGCTACCCACTAGGCCACTGTGGCGCCTGCATTGTTATTATTATTATTATTATGGATTATGGAAGATCCTGTGTTTTTTGTTATCTGTGAATAACATACCTCGGAATGTCCTAACCTATCAGAACACAGGCTCATTTTGAAAACGTAGTCCCACAAACGTTTCTGGCGTCCGCAAATGACGTGGTCAGAGGTACGTATGGCTGCGTTTCTTTTTTTAACGTTGTGACGCCGTTCCTTTTCGCGCTTACCAGCCGACTGCTCGCCTCTGTGTAGACAACTTTTCCCACTGCAACCAGTTTGTCCCGTTAGCTCGCCGTTTTCGTCGGAGGACTCGAGATGACCACGATGACAGGGTTCCAGAAAGCAGGTACGACAAAAACAAAATCCAAAAAATAAAATAAACAGTTTGTCTGAAAATGTAAAGTCTGAAAATGTGGTAAAAATGAGAGGAGGGCTTTTATTTTTATTCTGGATTGCTTTTTGAAAGTTGTTGGTTGGGTTTAGGGAAGTGTGTGGGTGGGTCAGTCGCTAAAATTTTGGTTGGGTTTAGGGAAGGAGGAGGGTGGGTCAGTCGATTGGTCGGTGGGTCAGCCGACAGCGGCCTCTGGTGGGTTTACGCCAGAACAGCGGGCGCAAACGGCACTCGCGAGAGACATTTGAAATCTCAAAAAGCGTACGTAGTGGCCTCTCATGGATTCGTGAAAACCGAAACTGCAAAAAGATGTACCACCCGGGACGTATTCCACGGCCTCCAAAAATGTACTCTGGACCACGTTTTCAGAATGAGCCTGGATTGAATCAGAATCAAGTTTTCCAGAGAGCCATGTAATTATGTTTATCAAAGTATTGTGGTGTTAGCACGATTCTAATGTTAGAATCTCCTGAAAAACAAGCCAAATCTCATGTGTAAAGCTTTGTTTGTGCATTATGGTATTCATATTTCAATACATTTCAAATAGATCACTCATAAGCTTGCATGACGGTTAGTATGTCATCTTAAAAGGCAACTGCACGATGTAAGGAGTAAAGCAGCTCACTTTCGGAAAAGCTCTGATGTCAAAGGAATCCAATAAATCAGCCTCATTTAGGAGCCGCCAAGGTTTCCGTCTATTTAATAATGCAGCATCTTTAATTAAAACAATTAGGTTGTGTCTCGCAGCGAGGTGGAGTTCATTTGTGAGCTGGTTTAGAGATTTTCTTTCCTTGCCTTGTGTTGCAGCAAACAACAGCAGAGCTCATTAGCGAAGTGTGTCTTTATTCTGTCTCTCTCTCTTTCTCACACACACACACACGTTTTCGCTTTTATTCTGTCTCTCTGCAGCCCCAAGAGGACGCAGAGGCTGGAAGAAGTTTTATGCCGTGCTGAAGGGGATGATTCTCTACCTGCAGAAAGTAATTTAAATCTGCCTCCCACACACACTGAAGCACAGTCTACTATATTTTGCAGTGTGTGCACTGTACTGTATGCATGAAATAGTAAGACAGGCAACTACACTTTCTGAAATGTACAACAAGAACAGATCTAAATCAGCGCTATTCAATTAGTTTGTCATGGGGGCCAGTTCATGAAAAGAGAGAGATACTGTATGACTCGCATTTTGAGTGTTGACACAACGCATATAAGAGCCCATATGTTGTATTTTTGCTCCTTAAGACACCCACGTCGTATTTCTCTCCATTAAAATGTTAATATATTGTATTTTGAACCTTCATAATATCAGTGCATTGTACAATAGGCTTTTTTCTTAACAAAAATTCAAATGTTGTATTTCAAAGCACAAAAAAAGCAGTTTATGCTGTATTGAACCGACACATGTCACTTCATAACTACAGCGGCCGTTTTTCGACTGAACTAAATTTATTTTTGATGTCTTGGTCACACTATTTGGAGGGCTGGAACAAATTGCCTTGGGGGCCAGGTTTGGGTTTAAAGTACATAATACCACTGCATTGTACAATGTGGCTTTTTTACATAACATATGCACAAATGTTGTATTTCGAAGCACAACAAAATCAGTGTATTGTTTAAGTAGGCTTCTTTTACATTAAGTGAAGTTTAATTATAAACTAATTTCGAGAGGAGCACGCGCTTATGATTGAAAGCAGCTGGTCCTCATTAGCTAATGCATGATTCCCCAATCAGACGTTTCCTAAATCACTATAAATAACCAGAGTATCTTAGCTTAGCCATCTTCGTCTTTAAGAATCCCCCCTTCCACCCCTACCTGGTTAGCATCATTGCCTCACAGCAAGAATGTCACTGGCTCAAATCCTACCTGGCCAAGTTGGCATTTCTGTGTGGAGTTTGCATGTTCTCCCCGTGTTTGCGTGGGTTTTCCCCAGTCTCTCCGTTTTCCTCCCACAGACCAAAAACAAGTAACATAAGTAAATTGACAAACTAAATCGACACCATAGATAAGCGTAGCATTCAGCATACACTCCCCAGAGCCATTCTCGAGACCTACCTGAACTCGGACTCCCCTCTCGCCCTGCAATGGGGGGGGCGCCCGGGCTCGAGGATCCCACAAGCTCAGGGCTCTCTCCCGGGACAGCATGCCAAACATGCTTTATAATCAATCATAAGCAAGGGCGAACTCTTGAAAACATATTCATATGTTATGTTTTCAACAGTGTAACAATTAGTGATGCAACAATTACAAATTTTGGTTGTACGATTATATAGTCTGAAGAATAATCATGGTCTCATGGTTATCACGTCTAATGTTAATTTAAGCTTTATATTAATTATGATACTTATATCTTAAGGAGCAAAAATACAGCAAAACTTGCATGCTGTTATGTCATTACTCATATTGCAAATTATATCTTTCCTGCCCCTAATTTGGGATGCTTTTCATGAACTGGCCCCCATGAAAAACTAATTGAATAGCCCTGCCAAAGAGCAAAACATACAGAAAAATGGGATAATGCAAGTTTGCATACTCCTGGTTAGAGAAAGACGAGTTTAAACAGTGTCGCTGTTTAAACCTGCGCTAAAAACAACCACGTAATTTCTTCTTTCAAGGTTTGTTTCTTCTGAGCTTGTCTTCAGCTCTGTTGCACAGTTGTGCTCCATTCATTTATTTAGCTACAACTGTTTATCAGCAACTGTTTATTAAGTTAAAGGTTTGATACTGATCTTGAATTGGCAATGAGGTCTTAAAATATTCTGAGGTCTTTAAAAAGTCTTAAAAAGGTATTGAAATTTCCTTTAGGATTCCTGCATATACCCTGAAACTAGTAGACAGTTGCAGTATGATTATGTAAACTCTATTGAGTCTACAATTTCAGATGTGTTTTGTTTAGAATGTGTAGACAAAATCTGTTTGACTGTGATAAAGCATCAATCTCAGATGTCAATTTTAGTGTTTTCTTAGTTCAGTAGTTTTTGCATGCAGATGCGCATGTAAGTGTGTGACATCTGATGTTTTTAACATATCATAACATGCTGCTATGTAATATATCAGTTACAGCAGTTTTATTTCCAGTTGTGCTTGGTGATGCATTGACATGGTAAAGATTACAAGTCTATATATTACATATCTATATTTTAAATGTGTATATATATATATATATATATATATATATATATATATATATATATATATAAATATAAATATATGTTTGTTCTGTAGACAATCGAAAAACAATATATTGCTTTAGGGGCTAGTAATATTGACCTCATAATGGTTTCAAAACAATTAAACTGCTTTTATTCTAGCCAAAATAAAACAAATGAAACTTTTCATTGCTTTGTTAAGCATCATTTGGGAAATATTTGTAAAAGAAAAAATTAGCAGGAGACTAATAATTCTGACTTTGACTGTATATATTTGGCTCCGATGACCTTCCATAATTTGTCTATCACCTTGGGCGTTTATTTTCATGGCAGATGTTGCAGTGCATTATGAAATTGCTTTTGCCGTGATAGATGCATGATGTATTGTTTTACAATCTGCCCAAATGAAGATTTCTTTTAAGGCAACATAATTATCCAATCCAGTTATGCTGCTTCCATTTCGGAACTGCTTTTGTGAGGATTTTAAATGCGTCTCAGTAGGACTTTGGAGCACAGCCATGAGTGTCTCTCATTTATGTTAATTACTGCCTTCACAAATTCTGCTCTCTGTCTCCCCTGCCTGGCCAGGATGAGTATAAGCCTGATAAGGATCTGTCAGAGGTGGACCTGAAGAATGCAGTACGAGTTCATCACGCTCTTGCTACTAGAGCCTGTGACTACAGCAAAAGACAAAACGTCCTCAAACTGAAGACCTCAGACTGGAGGGTCTTCCTCCTGCAGGCCCCGTAAGCATCATGACTCCTTAAATGTCCCG
The DNA here is from genome assembly GCA_903798035.1 of Danio albolineatus. Taxonomy (NCBI): domain Eukaryota; kingdom Metazoa; phylum Chordata; class Actinopteri; order Cypriniformes; family Danionidae; genus Danio; species Danio albolineatus. Next base: position 5,299,550 of record CAIGQQ010004432.1, on the reverse strand, counting down.
TGAAGTGCATTTTTTTTATTCAATGTTTGACATAATCTCAACTGAACCGTAAAGACAGGGCGAGACACAGAGTAGCTCCTCCCCTTTAAAAAACAAAACAGCCATTAGTGTTTTTTTTATTTTTCATCACAGCTCTGCCAGTGAGAGGGGTTGAGCTCAAGCACATCAAATGAAAAGCAAATGAGAAGATGTTTCTTGAAGGGGCGGGGCATGTCAGATACTAGAGAGCATTTGATTGGTCAGAAGATTTGATGAGAAACTGATGTAAAAAAAAATCATGTGTTGCTAATACGTGTGTCTTTTAAGTTTTCTCATATTTCAGATTTGAGTTTAGAAGCTGATCATGTTCTAATCACACCAGTGTGATTGTATGTTTCACAGAGTTAAAGTAGTAGACAGTTGCAGTATGATTATGTAAACTTTATTAAGTCAGCAATTTTGGACGCGTGTCTTTAGAAAGTCTAGACAAAAACTGTTTGACCGTGATAAGGCATCAATTTCAGATATTATTAATATTACAAATACACAGATTAATATTGGTTTTCTTAGTTCAGTAGTTTTGCTTGCTAATATGCATATATGAGGTTTTTAACATACAATATGCTGATTTGTCATAAATATCAAATACAAGTCATCAAATGTAAAAAACAATCATTGATTTATTTAGGTTTGGATGTTTATATCTTCTAAATAGAAAGTTTGTCACTATTTTGGAGCACACTAGCTTATAAATATCCTTATGACTAAAATACTATTGAAATCAAAACAAAATGTATTAGAAAGTCACGGGACCTTTAAGTCCTCTGAAAATCTGCAGTTCACTGTCACAGTGAACAAAGATGGCCATTTGTCAGACTGCTTTCATGCGTTGCTCACTTGATTGACTTTCCCTTTAAATGTGTATGTGTGCGTGTGTGTGCAGAAGTGAAGAGGAGATGATGTCATGGATTTTCAGGATTAATCTGGTCGCTGCTCTCTTTTCGGCTCCTGCTTTTCCCGCTGCCATCGGCTCTATGAAGAAATTCTGCAGGCCACTGCTGCCTTCATCCACCACTAGACTCAACCAGGTGCACAAATACACACTAATGAAATAATGAATTACACAGCAGAACAACTGTTTTTCTGATTTTCTATCAGTTCAACGTTGATAGATAGTAATAAGAAATGTTTCTTAAGCAGCAAATCAGCACCGCAGAATGATTCAGCAATGCCAATTTATATATATAAATTATATAATTGCTTTATATATATATATATATATATATAAAGCATTTTTTTCACAATATTACTGTTTTCACTGTATATAGTTGAATTATTCGCCCTCCTGTGAATTTGGTTTTCTTTTTAAAATATTTGCCAACTGATGTGCAACAGAGCAAGGAACTTTTGCAGTATTTCCTAAAATATTTTTTCTTCTGGAGAAAGTCTTGTTTGTCTTATTTCAGCTAAAATAAAAGCATTCTTTAACTTTTTAAAACCATTTTAAGATCTATATAATTAAGCTATTTAAGCTTTTAAATGTCACTTTAAGCTTATCTGAATGCTAGTGTCTTGAACAATATCTAGTTAAATATTCTGTACTGTCATTATGGCAAAGAGAAAAGAAATGAATTATTAAAACTATTATGTTTAGAAATGTGTTGAAAAAGGCGTCACGGTGGCACAGTATGTAGCACGATCGCCTCACAGCAAGAAGGTCGCTGGTTCGAGCCTCGGCTGGGTCAGTTGGCATTTCTGTGTGGAGTTTGCATGTTCTCCCCGTGGTCGCGTGGGTCTCCTTCGGGTGTTCCGGTTTCCCCCACAAGTCCAAAGACGTGGTATAGGTGAATTAAATAAGATAAATTGGCTGTAGTGTATGTTTGTGAGTGCAAGAGTGTGTGGGTGTTTCCCAGTGTTGGGTTGCGGCTGGAAGAGCATCTGCACCAAAAACCATATACTGGATAAGTTGGTGGTTCATACCACTGTGGTGACGCTTGATTAATAAAGGGACTAAGCCGAAAATAAAATAAATGAATTAATGAAAATCTTCTTTCCATTAAACAGACATTGGAGAAAAATATACAGGGAGGCTAATAATTCAAAAGGGCTAATAATTCTGTTTTATTAAATAAATGCAGGCAAAATATAAGAATTATGTGATCTGCTATAATTGTACGTTATTATATTTAAAAAAAAAATCTACATATGACAGTTATGCTGATTTGGTGTACTAACATAGTACTACTTAAACTGTTTCTCACTGCCTATAAGCTGTTGTTGACCATTTTGGATACTATTTAAAACAATATATAGGCTGTGTACAATATATATATATATAATTCTGCTTCTGATTTGTGTAGGAGGAGCAGCTGAAGTCCCACGAGAATAAACTGAAGCAGGTCAGCGTGGAGCTGGAGGAGCACAAGAGAAGCCCACCAGAGATGACCCCCAAGAGCAAAGAGTCCGAAGAGTATCGAATCAAAGAGCACTATTTAACCTATGAGGTCAGAACTATACTAATGCTTGTCTATTTAATGAGGACATGTTTTACAGGGAGAAGAATGGGTCTACTGGTTGGAATACATACACTTTAGCCTTTATTTTTAGTTATCAAATTGATTAATCAAAATGATCAGTGGAGTCCCACATGGACTTAGACATGGTCAAACAAGAATCTTTGCAAATGATTTAATGCAGCTAAAAATATTTTTTATAATAGCATAGTAAAGGATTATGACTTAAGCTGTGTTAAATAACCCAGAATAGATACATCATTTTAACAAAAGCATATGTTTTATAAGTGAATGAAGTTTTGCAAATGCTTTTAGACATTACGTACTTATTTATTCATCAATTATTTATGAAATAGACATTTTATAGCCATTAAAAATGTTAATCACTTTGGTGTCAAACATTCATTCATTAATTTTCTTTCAGCTTAGTCTCTTTATTCATCATGAGAATGAACCACCAATTTATCCAGCATGTGTTTTACACAGTGGATGCCCTTCCAGCTGCAACCCAGTACTGGGAAACACCCATACACACTCATACACACCCATACTCTACAGGCAATTTAGTTTATTCAATTCACCTATAGTGCATGTCTTTAGACTGTAGGGTGTAACCGGAGCACGCTGAGGAAACCCACGTGAACCCCAGCCAGGTCTCGAACCAGTGACCTTCTTGCTGTGAGGCAACAGTGCTAACCACTGAGCTACCATGCTGTTGCATGTCATACTTTTGCCTATATTGTCTATGAAAATATACAAGTATCGAAAAAAAGTCTGGATTTTAGAAAATCAATCACATTTTTTATCTGAATGGGAACATTTGTGCAAACAAAATCGATTCATTTAATTTTAAAAAATGTAAGCAAAATATTTGTTTTGGGTTTTTTTTTATATATTTTTTGTTGCTATTAATAAATGTCTAGGTTTTGATGAGTTCTACATTTGAATGAATGTAATTATTAGTTAATACGTAAGTCTTAAGAGGCCGTGCATTAAAATCTCTCTTGTTTTATCGTGATCATGACTTAATTATCTCGTGATCTCGACATAACAAAAAGCGATCACAACTTATTGGGCCACACTTTACAATAAGGTTCATTAGTTAATGTTAATTAATGCATTTACTAACATGAACAAACAATGAACAACACATTTACTACAGTATTTGTTCATGTTAGTTAACGTTAGTTAATGAAAATACAGTTGTTCATTGTTGGTTCACATTAACTCACGGTGCATTAACTAATGTTAACAAGCATGGACTTGGATGTTAATAATGCATAAGTAAATGTCAATTATAATTAATAAATGCTGTACAAGTGTTGTTCATGATTAGTTGATGTAAGTAAATGCATTAACTAATGAACCTTATTGTAATGTGTTACCACTTATTGTTTGCTTTTATTTATTTATGTATTAATTATTTATTTTTTTAATTATTATTAATATTGTTATCTGGCCAATGTCTGACCAGTGAGTCTGTACCAGCTATGTGAACAGGTAGTGAATAGCTGTAAGGCTGATTTATACTTCTGCGTCAAGGGCATGTGTATGCTTCGGCGCAGCCTGCGCGGGGCCATCACCGACGCTGACGCACACCTCTCAAAAAATGTAACTACATGTGGAAACGACGTTTGAGCCACTTGTACATTAAGGTAGGATTCAGAAAACAACAAAACACCTATGAAGAAACTCGACAAAGAGGAACATAAAAACCTACTGCCACCTAATGTTTCAGAAGTGTTATTGCAGAGCAGTACATAGAGCGTGCAGAAGTATAAATGCACAACAACGTGCGTTGGATGTGCCGTGGGTCATGCTGATCACTTGACACAGAAGTATAAACCAGGCTTAACTGCAGACGTGCATTTGTGCAACACGTTAAAGGCGTTCAGAACAGCCATAATATGAGCGCAAATGCTCGGGCTCATGATTAATGTACATTTATTATTACATTTATCTATATGATTATATATCATTATTTACAGTAATAATCCCTCAACTGTCATTTTAAAGTAACTCTATAGGGCACAAAATAAGTTGCTGCATGTACTGTATGAATTCAGTTACGAAAAATGGCAAAGATCCTGCTTTCGCTTTGATCGTTATTTACAATTACTTTAAAACTGCACCATAAAGAGTTGCTCTAAAATGATAACAGTTGAGGGAATATTATTGTAAGTAATGATATATAATCATATACATGAATATAATAATGAATGTACATTAATCATGAGCCTGAGCATTTGCATTGAACTTTAAGCATATTACATTCAGAGATGTTGTTTATGTTCACACAGCTACATTACTAAACTTACATAAAACTTAACTAAAGTGTAAAATATGTCATAGTGGACCACCTCTTTAAATATTTCCCAAATGATGTTTAACAGAGCAGGGAAATTTTCACAGTATTTCCAATAATATTATATATAATATATAATATAATATAAAGTTTTTTACTTTAGGAAAAAGTCTTATTTGTTTTTATTTTGGCTAGAATAAAAAAAAAAAAAAAGCTTTCCCAGGGATGGGTTGTGGCTGGAAGGGCATCCGCTGTGTAAAAATATGCTGGATAAGTTGGCGGTTGATTCCGCTGTGGCGACCCCGGATTAATAAAGGGACTAAGCCGACAAGAAAATGAATGAATGAATAAAAAAAAGCAGTTTTTAATCAATATTATTAGCCCCCTTAGAATCTGAAAAATATCTATTAAAATATTATGTCATGATGGCAAAGATAAAAGAAATCAGTTATTAGAAATGAGTTATTAAACTATTGTTTAAAATTGTTGAAAAAACCCCCCCTTCCTTTAAACAAAAATTGGGGTAAAAATGTGAGGGGTTAATAATTCAGGTTATACTCAGCTATTTAACTCTTGTGATCATATTTTGACAGAAATGCCGCTATGAAACATACATCAGCCTCCTGCAGGCCAAGATCCGCGCTGGGAGTGACGACTTGGACAAGATCGAGGCCAGTCTGTTCAGCGGGGAAGGGAAAGAAGGATACCTGCGCAAAACTCAGTCCAGCCCGTCTATCAGTCAAGGTCAGGGGGTCAACGGACGGCCCGCTCATAAACACATCCCAGAACAAAACAGCTGAAGGGCTTTTACTGAACTCACCAGACCCCCCCAACGACTCCAACTGGCAGAAATACAAAACGTAGCATTATAACGTCCTTATCATTTCCATGTACAGTAAATTTATGATGACAGTTATATGTATTATTAGTATTATTACTACAGGAACAAACATTGTTAATAATGCAATGAACATTATAATGTGCCAAATATGAAACAATGAGGAGACCAAGACTGTATAAGTGAGAGGAAGTAATAACAATGCGCTTAATGTCGAGAGAAAGTGGACTGCGCCATCGTAAATGTATTGCACTGTGAGATGCAAACACATTGTGATGTCATTTAGAATTATTTGACACAAACATTGTAGTTTCAATTAAAGAGACAATGGGAGAAAAAATGAATCATGCGCACCCTCATATTGGTTCAAACCTGTTTGATTTTCTCTCTTCTGAAGAACAATGTTCATAATGTTGAGGTCTGATTCATATTAAACTCCATTTACTTTCATTGTATGGACAGACGAAGGGAAACATTGAAAAAAAAAAACATTTTTCAAAGCATTTTCTTTTGTGTTTTGCTGAGAAAGTAAAGTCATGGAGGTTTGGATATTATGATGGTGTGGCTGAATATTTTGGTGAACTGTCTCTTTAAGGAAAAAGGTGAAAAGACGAGAATTTAAAGGTGAAATGTGTCTTTTATCAGTGGTAAAGACTCTGTTTAATATGAAGAGACGTCAGTAAAAATAAAGCATAAACAGCTCAACCAATTGCACTGATTTTAGGTGGGACTGTCATTTTGATTGACCAATGGCAGACATTGGGGTGTTTCGAAAATGGAATAGTTGCACAGAAAAGACACTTCACCTTTAAATGATTGAAGGTGAGCGTTAAATGAGTTAAATGAGTGTTAGGCATAACATGGAAGGCCATTGGGGCCAAAATTTGAACATGTCAATGTGTCAACAGCCAATAAGATCACTCTATTTGAGATTATATTATCATAATATAGTAATGTTGTGTTTACATATACAAGTATTGTATATCATGTTTATTTGAGACAAGTTGGAGCTAAACCCTGCAGGGACACCGGACCTCCAGGACCGAAATTGGCGATTCCTGTTATATAGTACGAATAGAATCTGGACATACTACATCTGCCATGTTGTCATGATTGCATGACTTCAGTTGGATTGTTTCAATTGCAATCAGAAATTCTCTCTCATGGCCTCATGGGAAAGTAAAATGTCCATTGAATATGCATTCAAGAATCAGTACAAGTTAATACTGCACACCTACTGTTTTTGAATGATATGAATTTGGACTTATTACTCCGCTCGCATACTATACAGTAGAAAAGTTACTTTTTATGAGCCATGTACATGACAACAATTTTAACCAAAAACTAAATGCAATTTTCCTTTTTGTTTACATGACAAAATCACTTTTGACCCCGAAAATGCACAAAGTTTTTGAAAATGCTGCCACGTCATTACTTCTTTACAGGTACTGTTTAATAACAAAGTGACAGCACCAAATTCTGGCCTGATGGTTGTGTAAATGCAGATAGTTTTGAAAACGTTGTGTAAACGTGAGATTTTTTATAATGCAAGGAAAATTATTTCTGTTTTTGGCTACCACATTGTTATGTAAACAGCCTAAATGTACCTTAAACGTACCAGAACCAGCTAATCAAGTTTGAAATTTGGACATCCAGGAGCAGTGTTGGACCACCCATGTTTTAAAAATCTTTTGGCACCAATGGCCTTCCATATCTTTGTGGCATCACAATGTGTGCGGGTAACGATTAACAGGTCTGGTTTAGATGTAGCATTTGATGTACTTGTGAGATGTTCACAGTATCATGAAGTTTAAGGGCTGGGGGGCATGTAAAGATTCACGTGGGCTGCCTGTAGTGTCCTACAAATACCCCTTTGTAATTATTTATTATGTTATATTTATTAATTGTAAATTTATTTTCTGCTTTTCGGAGCCAATATAGCAGGAGGATGCTTGTAAACCCAATTGATTAGTTTATCCTACGTTATTGTTAACCGAGGAGCTGATGGTTGGACGTTGGGAAATACATTGTCTTAATGCGGAACAGGGTATGGGACAGTGTAACAAGGAGGAAAGTTTGAGTATGCAAAACAGTTAAGAAGAGGAAAAAAAACGTTTGGGACTGAAAGCGACACCCTCATTTTCTCTATTCAATGGACCACAAAGCCTCTATGTGTCTCTATGTGCCTGCAGAAAATTCAACCTGGACTGAATATTGAGCAGCAGGACTGCAAACAACCCACCACGAACCTCCGGGCCTCTTCATCTCAACCACTGTAGCCAAGCGAATACGTCTCAATCCTGGAAAAAAAATGTGTCAGTTTTCAAAAAGAGTTTGTGAGCCACCAAACAGGAGCCTGGAACTTAAACGGTACAAACTTTTGAGCAAGTGCAAGTAGATTTTTTTATAGTCCTGTTGTAAAGCATGAGGACATTGAAAAGTGGGAGCTTTTGGCTCTTTTATGCTTTATGGATGTGGAATGACGTAAAAAACAAACAAAAAAAAAGCTGCAGTTTTATACATTCTTAGTAATGGCTTTCTTAAAGGGACCTCTATAGCCTACTTTTCGCTTTGGCTGTTGTGCTAACATGATTTTCCCGTTTAGGGTAGAACTGAGACGCTGTTGTAATAAAAGATTGTGATGATTATTTCACCATCTCCGCCTGCGTGGAAGGAGTCTCTGTGTTTCATCTCACTCATAGACTGACTTCTTTCTGCCGCACAGGTTAGTAGGAGCTCAGCTGCTGACAGTTTCATTTATCATTTCTTATAAAAGCACATTCTTATTTCTAATGTCTTTGTTGTAATACTAAGTCATAGATTTTCTTGGGAAATTAAAGTACATGTTATATCAACACTGTAAAAAAAAGCTGGGTTCCACATAATGGATTTGTGTTGGCAACATGAAGGGATTAAGTTCACTTATTAGTCTATTTATTTGAGTGGATTGAACATAAAACAATTAAGTTGTTCCCAAAATACTGCAACAATTGTGTTGTTTGAGCTCATTTTAAAAAAGAAACAGCAAACATTATTTTTTGAGTGAAGCAAGCAGGTATTGGTAATTAAATGTGCAGTAGATGATCTGCCAAAATGCTAGCCGTTAGCTTTGAAAACACAGTCCCTCCCCTGCTGTCCAAAGCGATGCCTCCTGATATCATGAATGCGCAAGACACCAGACAACCCACTAGATCATGTTGTTCACCAGTTAGAAAACTTTATAGTAAATTCTCTCTACGTGAACAGGGGTGCGCAGATGAACAAATCTAAATTTGCTGACAGTTTGAGCTACTTATTAGAATTATGGGAACTATCGGCCTGACACATTTTAATTAGACAAACAATTTTTACTCTTATGCCTAAACCATAATATAAAAACACATATAAATACATTTAGATCGTTTACTCTAATCATTACTGTTGGAATGTGAAGTGACTTTAAACCAGCACAACAAAACATGTTTCTGAAGACAATCACCTGCACCTTTACGTCTATGGCAGAGTAACAGTAAACATGGAATGACAAAATATTAACTTCTGCCTTCTTAGTGACATTGGTCGAATAGAAAAGTCATTTCAGAGAAGTTTAATCACTCTGAGTTAGACAAGGAACATGCAGTTAAATAAAATAAGGTTAATTTAGATTTCATGTTAACACCTCTGGTCTAAGGTAGGAAGGAATCCTTATACAAGGAGCGAGTTAAGGGAACACTCCAAAAAAATTTTGGAAATAGGCTAATTTTACAAGTCCTCTAAGAGGTAAAGAGTTTAGTTTTAATATTTTTGAATCCATTCAGCCAATCTCTTTGTCTGGCAGGAGCACGATTAGCTTACCATGACATAAATCATTGAATTAGATTGGACCATAAGCATCTCACAAAAAAAAATTGTTTTGATAATTTCCTATTGAAAACATGACTCTTCTGTAGTTACATTGTGTACTAAGACTGAGAAAATTAAAAGTTGTTATAGGTCGATATGGCTGGAAACGTGGTTAACATAAGCTCAAGACGTTTTAACATTTTATTCTGCAACAAAATATAAATGAGAAGTAAGCCCCCAACCCCCCCCCCCCCCCCCCCCCCCTTTTTCCTTTTTTCCTACATTCAAAAACTACGTTTAACCAACACAATTCATACGTTTTTTGGGGGGACAACTTAATTCTTTTATGATCTATTGAATTACATTTGTACAAATGATTATGTTAACCAATTTGTGTTGGGAAAACATGAAGGAATTGAGTGGAACCCAGCATTGTTCACAGTGTATTGTGGAAGTCAATGGATCCCGGCACCAACATTAATCATATATTTTTATTTTATTTTGTGTTAAACAGAAGATAAAAACTCTGTAAAACATTGTAAAAATGATGGGTTCCACACAACCCATTTGTGTCGGGACCACATGAAGGAATTATTATTATTATTATTATTTTTTAAATAATTAAGTTGTCCCATCGAAATCTCAAGAATTGTGTTGTTTCAGCTTATTTTTAAAAAGTCGTTTGAACAAGCAGCAAAAACAAATAAATAAATAAAAATAAATACTTTGAGTAAAAGGTTTAAAACCATGAGGGACAATAAATTATTACGTAATTTTCTTTTTCGGACAAATTATCCTTATAATGATTCATATTAGTACCTTAAAGGTGCATATTACTATCTACATTTATTTATTATCTATTCTTATTTATTTATTAAAGTACTGCCCCAGGAAAGCTTTAATACATTTATCTTAATACCTTTATAGTGTACACTACTGGATACAAATAATTGTAACTGAGATGGTGTAATAGATCAATAATTATTGTCAATAATTTTGACAATTTTCAACTAGTTATTCCCAAAATTCAAGTAGAACTTTGGGGCTATCAGAGCAGAAATAAAAGCTGCAGATAAACCTTTTTCCTCTCTCATTTCTAAATTTGAAATGGTTTTGAAAGGTCTTTCTACAATATTAGTCAAATTTTCTTCTTTAAGCCTTTACTTGTCTTGGAGAAATGTGGTTGCTTAGCACATGACTAAATAACTACCAAGATTATTAGGGATATTTCATATTGTCACCAACAAAATAATCCAGAGCATGTTATGTTCAAATATTATATCCTGATAGTTGATAGCTGAGGTTATCCAACACAATCTCACGGCAATTCGTAAGCTTTTGATTTAGTGGCCAATTTGTACATTTAGTATGCTTTTAGTATTTGCTTATCCCCAATGAATATTGAGCTTAGGGGCTGAATAACTGTATAACTTGCTTTCTGGAACAAACCTCAAGTTTTAATCTCAGCGATTACTTTCTTCATGGAAAAAGGAAATATGTCCACATAAAGCTTGAAATCTGTACTTATAAATGAACCAACTATATTTGAAAACAAAAGTTTATTGGCTTTGTTATCTGTATTAAACGAACATGAGGTACAGTCCGTCCTGTCAAACGCACACCACATGACAGCAGCAACTACTCAAACACTACAAAATTGTCATCAAAAAGTTGCTGTCATTTCTGGAGATTCACCACCAAGACTAAGCTGTGGGTTACTTCAAAGACCAGTGTGATCAGGTGATTATAATCCAGAGGATGATAATGTGTAACACAGTCATAAATGAGGTTGTGTCGTGATCTCATTCCTTTCGGGTGCACATGCGCATTAGTTTGGGCAATCTGAAAATTATTGAAATTTATGTTTTCTTATCTTTATCTTATCTTATGTTTAATTATCTTACATTTGTGATCCCTGCCCTAAATCAAACAGTTACGAATTGTGGTAAGAATGATCCAAAGCAACCCCCTTCTTAAGCCCAAATACTCGAAGAGTTTGCTCAAACTAAACGCAAACTTACCTGAGTAAAACACCAACCTGAATACAGGAAGTCAACGACACAGAAAGCAACTGATGCCAGGGAGGAATGGATGATTTATTGCAATTAGTCATTTTCAGACACAAAGGCTTTCCAACTCAAGAACAACATACGTACCTGTACAAAAACACACTTGTTACCAAGAAACGTAAAATCTGAATAAAGTGGTGAGAACACGCAAACAGCAAAAGGGAACAAACAGAGGATGCGGAGGAGGATGGTCGTGGCGATGATGAAGAGTAGAACAGGATGGTTTTCTAAGCCAATTTAAGCACCATATTCATGTTATAGGAAAGGCAGAACAGAATACTTTCAAATGTAGGACTTAAGTTTAACATGGGTACACACATGAGAATAATCATCACAGTATTTTTTTTTCATTAGACATTTTTAACCAACTAAAGAAAATAACAGTTGGTGCACTACTTAGTCGTCATGCAATTTACTTTAGTAAACCTTCTGTAACACAGACAAAATAGACTTCAATATGTAGAAGAACTTCATAGATTTCTGCCAAACAGCAATTGTCACAAAGCCTGGAAAGGAATTATAGAATCTTTGAACGTGAGGTCACCTATCAAAAATAATATGCTGATTTTTTTATTTTCTTTATATATTTAAAGTGCAAGTATTTTATCCATTTGATTCAATGCTTTCTGTAAGTATAAAATACAAAGGAAAAAAAAACAGCAATATGCTTTTTGTCCTATATATATTTCCTATATGCATATAGGAACACACATATAGGAATCATATACATATTTATTTATATATATTTTTATATGCTATCTTTTTTAATAAAGAGGAGCATCATATGTAACAAACCATATATACACACACACATCACAGGTCATATATATATTTTTAAGTACAACACATTTGATAGGGAATAAAAAGGAAATGGTTGGTGGGATATGTGAATACCCTCCTTGTGCATTGACCCTCGATGCAGGACCCCTCCCAGACAGTCCGCTTAATGCGCTAAACGCTCACAGTTACATGCTAAGCTGGTCAAAGCCTTGAGCTTGTGAGACCGAGGGACTGTGAAGTATGAGAACTAACCCAAGTTTGTGACTGGCCGTGGTTTAACAGGGAAGGGGAACCGTAGAATCACACGCGCACACGTACGTACGCACACACACACGCGCACACACACGCTTCATGGAGATCAAGTTAAAAGGTTCGCTCTTCGCTTTACTGGAAACTGCAGATTCGCGAGGGTTTTAAAGGAATAGTTCACCCAAAATTTAAACTGATTAACCAAATTAAATTAACATTTTTTAACAAATATTTTAAAATTTTGTAAATTATAAAGATTTTTAATATATTTTTTCGAACACATTTTTATTTGTACTTCTGCGTGTATGCACATGGTCTGGCTCAGCGTCCATGTCTGATGCTGATGCTAACGCGAACCTCTCGAAAAAAATGTGACTACATGTTGCGACGATGCAAACTCTGTGATTGGTTGGCTTGGTAGTGCTTGACTAGTGTGGGTGGGGCACAGAGGCGTGGACAAGTGTCGAGTCCCGTGGAGGAGCTCCAGATTGATACTATTGTTTTGTGTTTACTTTATGATTGAAGTTGTTGCACGTCTGCCAATTCCTACCTTTGAATGAGAGAGTTTGAGCTAATTGTATAGTGATTTAACATAAGTATTTTAGCAGAAACAAAACACCCACAAAGAAACTCTACAATGAGGAACGTAGAAACCTCAGTGCCAGCTAGCATTTCGGAAGTGTTACTGTCAGAGCAACACAAACCGAAAGCAGAAGTATAAATGCACGGCAAAATTTTATGGCGATCACTTAACGCAACAATGTAATTCAGCCTTTATTATAAGAGGAGTAATACTCTGCAATTTATTTTATATATATTAGGGCTGTTTATTTATCGATATCGCAACGTGACTCTGCAATAGTCACAAAGCAAAGACATGCGATGTCGAGTAAGCATTACAGTTTGTTTGTAGTTCATTTTACCAGGAACCACTGGTCAAAACACATTTGTGGAGATTTGTGAAGAACTGAACCACAATAGAGTAAAAGTTTGTCATTTGTATGCATTTTAAGGACTGTGATTGTGTGAGCATTTTTATAGTGTTTAAAGTATTCAGGCACAAGAAATCGTATCATTTATCATTTTAATACAGAATAATGCAGTGTTATTTTACATTTAATTATTCAATAAATCTACCTGAATACCGATAGACTCCCCAGAAAACCATTAAGCGCTGTTTGTTTCACTTTAATCTTTCTGTTTTAATGTCTGTAGTTTGTTAATTATGCATACAATAAATTATATTCAAAATAACACATAGGCCTATGCATTATTAACTTCCTCCAAAACTATCCCAATCAAATCTAAATAAATGACTTTTTAAGCCATCTGGTGAAATGATATTCACAGTGCAGTTTATAATCATATATATATTATATATCATATATATATATATAGCCAACTAGTTTTCTTAATCATTGTCATCTCCGGTAAACAAACTGTGTGGTAAAAGTTTCCTGTGAGATCTACTCCAATAGCTATTGCTAGATCTAATCTGAAACTATCTTGTGTCATTCATCGTTTACGTCAGTTACACATAACATGCGTTCAGTCACCAGTGATATCAGTGACTGGAGTTTATAATTTATAAAAATGTATATGGTTTTGTTAAATAAACATAAAAATCTGCTTTATAAGATATGCGTTAACCCCGTCATCTGTTTTGTCGGATTTATTTGCTTTTAGAAGCTTCAAAATAAAAGCCAATACAACATGGATCCGATTTAAAACTACTCCAACTGTGTTCATCTGACTGAAAACAAATTCAAATACACTGATTATGGCCTGAGGGTGAGTATATTAGGGTGTAATTTACATTTTTGGGTGAACTACTCCTTCAAGGTCTCTGTGCAGCTCCACTAGTTCAGAGATACACACTTTCTGCTCATTAAGGACGATAAAATCAGCACCTCCAATTGGAAAATAGAGTCAGAGTACGGTCTTATATTTTGCCCCCACAACTTGTTGTGCATCAAACCAACACTGGTCTTTGCTGGTGGAGAGCTTGAACACTACTAGACGAAAGTTATGAGAAAGTCTTGGCTGAACGCTGCCATGCGGACAGGATTAGTACCCAATAGCACCTTCACGATTGACTTAAAACATGTGCGTTTTTTTGAACGAGGGCTTCATCTGAGAGCAAAATCTGGTTGTCAAGAGCGTCTTTTTGCATCGTTTTCGCTCCAGAAGCCACCCTTGTTACTTTCCAGTTTTGATTTCTCTAGATACTCTGGCACGCGTCGAACAGTTTTCGTAATCGGATCTGGGCAGTGATAGGAAAAAGATTTGCTTACCGGTCTCAGAGGAAAAAAAACAATAACAGTGTACAAATAGACCTAAAATAGCCTCTACAAGAGAAGCGTGGCGTTTCAGATTCATTCTCGAAGAGATGCTAGGGAAAATCGAGAGAGACAAAGTGCCTATGTATGTTTAAATATTGTGCAGCGGTAAAACAAAAGACCAAACACTCTGCGGGAATAATGTCAGACCTTGATCCCTATAGACTTCATCATGTGCTTAGCACGGAATGGGTCTAGAAACCCCCAAACTGTCTTTAGGCTGGTGTCTTTACTAGATACAAAGGTCTCGTTTTGATCTCTGAGAATTTATGATGACTGGGTCTGACAGCAACAGGCTTTTCAGCAACATTAGTGATCTGGGCAACATTCTTCAGATATTTGATCAAATAAATAGTATAATGAACATCTCTGATTGAAGTGTTGTGCATTTAATATTGGCTTTAAAAAAATACACATATATTAGCAACCGAGTATTAAACTACTACAACCACCGAGAAGCTTTTTTTAAGTGACTACGTCAGGTTGTCACTATATTTTTAGGCCGAGCATCAGGGATGGCACCTGATTGGCGGAGAGAGCAGATTTGCCGCCATATGTGCAGGTGCTTCTGTCAGACAGTCCCTGTTTGTGCCGACCAGTTCGATTACTAGATTTTTTTGACGGTCAAAAATGTTTAATACGCAGAGAAATGTTTCAAATAGAGCGAGACCCACGCATATTTTTTGTCATCATCACAGGGGATGAGTTTCCACACATACAGAATGACGACGTTGCGCAATATTCAGTCAGCCTGTGAGATCTTATCACCTTCTGACCTCCAGAAGTAGCTATTTTTAATGTCTGTTTATAAGCATCTCATTATCATCTTGTAAATCCTCAAATTGCAGGATATGGAAAAAAATTAAGAGACCACTTTAAATTATCGGCACTGTAGATTTATAATTAATAGATACTGATCTTGAGTAAAATGTGTCCAATATGCAGCATAGTGGCTCAATGGTTAGCATTGTCGTCTCACAGAATGTTGCTGTTTCGAGTCATGTCTGCACCAGTTGGCATTTCTCCAAGTGTTCTCCCAGTGTTTGTGTGGGTTTCCTTTGGGTGCTCCTGTTTCCCCCACAGTCCAAAGACATGCGCTATAGGTGCATTGGATGAACTAAATTTGCCGTAGTGTATAAGTGTGAATATGAGAGTGCATGGGTGTTTTCCAGTGCTGGGTTGCTGCTGGAAGGGCATCCACTGGGTAAAACATATGCTGGAATTCATTCTGCTGTGGTGATCTCTCATAAAAAAGGGACTAAGCTGAAGGAAAATTAATGAATGATTCCAATACCTCGGCAAGTCATGTCATATTTAAATATATTTCATAAAAATTTTTCCACTCAGGCATTAGCTAATAGTTTCACTGGGGGTTTAAATCTGGACACGAATCCGCTGGGTGACTGAATTCTGCACAACGCCACCATTAACACGCAGTCTACAATATATTGCACACGATACTGAAATGTTAGCACTGTAACATTGGTGAGAAAAGTAAAATCTCAAGGTGCAATGTGACGAGGTTGACAGCAAAACCAATTCAGCAACTGATAAGTAAGACCGGCAGAAGAAACTCCCACAGACGGGGATATTAGCACCATACAAAAACAAATTCATACAGGCTACTGCCTCGGCCGTAAGTCTATTAATATAGGCCTACATTAGCATAACGCTGGGCTGTAGCGATAAACATACGTACAACCTTATCACGCTGTTTATTTTACACACAGCTTTTTCTTGGTTTTTGTTTTTTTTAAGCAGTTACTTTGAAACTTTTTCGTAAGGAGCACGAGGAGCAGACCTCCATCGCCTTTTGGTGACTACTGCTGCTTTCACGTCATGTCGGAATTGTACTTTTTTTAAAGTACAATAATCAATGACAATATCACAATATGTAATGATATTACATTAGTGACTAATTCATATTCATTTATATAATCACATTTAAAAGCTTTGTTACACCTTGTTGAAAATTTTAATTTGATTACATACTTTTATGCAAATAAGATCATCAAATTAGCCACTAATTCGCCAAAATGTAAATTAGACCCATTTTTCTGGTGAAGATTCGAATTCCGACATGGCGTAAACGCAGCACGTCCATGTTTACGTCAGTGCTGTTTGATTATGACATCATCGTTCTTTACTCGGCGAACCCGAGATCCCTCACGCGCCTCTTTCTTTGATTGGCTTGTTAAAGAAGTCATCGAAGAAACGCCGCTGAACGCCCTCGAACGACAAAGAAAGACAAACAGCGATCAGAAAGAAAATGATCGAACACGTAAAGCATGTAAACGTGTGGAGAATATAAGGCACCAGAGTTGTTTTTTTGACGTTGTAGAGGATGCTCTGCGCAGGTATTAACGCAACTCACACTAGTGGACAGCTCCTTTTTTTTTTTTCTTTTTCTTTTTAAGTACCCCCCCGCCCCTCCCACCCCGTCCCCAAAAACAAAACAAAGAAAAATTCCCACAGAAAACGTGGGCAATTTCATAAGGATCTAAGTACATCTGATTCACAAAATCATAGTTTGTATATCTAAGTTAGCACTTCAATGAAACCGTCTGCCCAAATGTCAGTGGGCATGGTGCGACAGGGTTCGTATTTAACAGGAACAAACGTCAACCAGTCGTAGTTTTTAGCAATGCCTTCGCTGTGCGGCTACCGAAGCACACATTGCATGACGCGTGCAAACAAACAATCTCATTTGCTTTGTCTATAGAGTTAAAAGGCAAACGAGTAAACAACACATCTTGCTTTCATCGTAAGCAATAAAAGGTGCACTCGTTCATTTTTAGTTAAAGGTGACCTATTATTAAGATGTAAAACAAGTCTCTGATGTCCCGAGAGTGTGTTTGAGAGGTTTCAGCTCAAAATACTCTACAGATAATTTTGATAACTCTTTATTATAGGCTTTGAATGAACCCAATTGTGCCGTTTTGGTTACTATCGCTTTCAATTCAAATGAGATTGTGCTCCCAGCCAAAGGGGGGGCTACAACCGACTATGGGCGGGGATTTCCCCCTCTTATGACAGGTACAGAGGGACATTATCAATCAAATGTTTCTGCAGATTGTTTTTATGAAGAGTGATTCTAAAAAAATTTAATGATTTATTTGTTTACCATTACAGGCTGGTTATATTCACACACTGTTGCCACACAACTGTGTTTATACGTCTTATAAAATAGATTTTTTGCATAATAGGTCCCCTTTAATGTTAGACTTGTTGCATTCTGCAAATGAAAGTCATCAATAACACTGAATCTCACTGGTAATGTGAACTCAAGGCACAACCAGCGCAAAACCCTAGAAATGACCGAGTGCATCTTCAAGTCAAACCAGAAGGGGTGACATCCATTTATAGAGATTAAATATTCCGTCTGGAGCGCGTGTTGAACTATACACAGCACTCACTCATCACTGTACCACCATTTCTGATGTTTGTTTGCATGTTGAACCTTTCAAACGGTTCAAACGGTTCCTAAATAATAGCTTTTGTGCTGGAAGTCAAAAGTGAGCACTAATTATTAATATATTTCTTCCTCTTTTTCAATTTGCACCTTTGGAAATAGTGTTACACTGCAAAAAAAAAATTACTTGTTTTCCAGTAAAGTGCACATACTTTTGCAAACAACATGAACGACAAGCCAAAGTGTACATGGTCGGTTTAGAGCGGGGTCAGTTGCTTGTTAAAACACCCCAACTTGCATACTGAATATCAGCAGCATTTTCATGTCACTTTTAGTAAGAAAGCACATTTTAAAATCTGCAGAATCAGTTTCCTTTTACATAGAGCAGAAGTGGTCACTGTCGAGTTGGCAACATGATTGACAGGTGTCAGTGCTGAAGTGTTTGGTATCGCATTACAACTGACCCCACTCGTGTGTGAACGCTCTTTTTTCTTACATAAAGTGTCTTATAAACTTATATTTCTGGTATTGACATTCTTTGCCGTGTGAAATGTGTGGTGTGAATAAAACTCTTATTTTTTTTCCTTAAACGATAAACGTGCGTATATATATATAAACTCAGATAGAAGCAAACTAATAAATGGCTCTATTAGATATCTGTACTGGAAAACAAGGGGATTTTTGCAGTGCATTAAGCGCTTGGATGTGTCACACACGTGGGTAAAAAGGGACACGCACACACACACACTCCTGCACCATCCTGGACACGGTTCATACATCATGTTGTCGATAGCAGCGTCTTACTGTTAAATGGTGGGTAAGTGGGTAACTTCCGGCGATGAGTGAAGAGATGCAACTGTTCGAGTCTGTGAGGGTTGTGTGTGTAGAGCAATCCCACATTACAGTACAGTAACGTTTGATTATCATGTCATTCTGGGCACATACATGCACATACGTACATGTATTTACGCGCTTTGCATTAGTCCTCGTCCCCGTCGTCACCGTGCAGGCCCTCCGGCAGCATCTCGCGCGCCCTCCGCTCTCGGCTCCGCTCCTGGATCTTCTTCATCTCGTCCGCGTACTTGCAGAAGGTCGCGCCGAATTTGGACCACACTTTGCAGGGCACCGTGATGGAGTTGCGGTAGGTGGGCTTCACCTCGCTCACCCGCATGAAGACGCCGTACTTGTTGGAGCCGACGTCGAAGAAGAAGCGCTTGTTGTCCACCGTCAACGACGTGCCCTCGGGCAGCTCCGCGGGATCCTCGTCCACTCCGAAGTCGTCGATGAGTTTGGCCAGTGCGTCGCGGAACTCGATGAGCCCCTGCGCCGGAAGAGCGATAGTCTGGCCTTGCGAGGTTCCCAGGCCGGGGCCGCGGTTGACGGTCTGTCGGATCCGGAGAAACCGCCCCCTCTGGTTCTCCTTCAGATCCATGTAGTACTTCCGATTCTCGCGCACCAGGAACTCGCTCTTAAGCGCCCTCCTGGGCTCGTCCTGCACCAAGTCAGGGTTGCTGGGGCCCAGCTGGGCGTAATGCTCGATGAAGTCTCCCAGGTAGTCGCGGAACTCCACGGCGACAGACATGGAGAGAGTCAGGCGGCTCTTGTTTCCACCGGCCCCGACCTCTGCTATCTTCAGAAAGCGGCCTTTGGCGTTCTGCTTCACGTCCAGATAGAAGCGCTTGTTCTGAATGTCCACGCGCTTCGACGCGAGCTCCTCCGTGTCGTGCTGGAGCCGCGATGCAGCGCCCGGGTGCATCGGGCCGGCGCCGGGGCCTGTGGCGAATCCACCGTGCTCGCTTCCACTGTCTCTGTCCGCCATGATGCAGCCTCCCCGCTTACCTTCTCTCTCTCTCTCCGTCTCCCTCAGCCCTGCTGCAAAAGCGACTGCTGCTGAGCGACCGCCGAACTCTCGCGAGATCCGCAGCCAGAGCCGTCGCTGAAGGAGGAGAGTGCAGACTCTGCTGCCGTTCGAGAACCTCCGCATAGCGGTGAGCTTGGGTCCGATAAGTAGAAAATAGCATTTGGAACGAGCAAAAATATTCTGACAGTGTCACAATACATGACATTGTGAAGCACAAGTTATGTCATTACAAATATTACAGCACAGAACAGTCTTTGCAAGCAACAGTTGATTCAGAACTGAAACCATTTCTGTTTTTAACAACTAATAAAGCTTTAAATACAGACATGTTCTGAGTTATTATTTGCTATTGCTGAACCCATTGGTGACATTAACCAGGGGTGTCCAAACTCGGTCCTGGAGGGCTGGTGTCCTGCAGATTTTAGCTCCAACTTGCCTCAACACACCTGCAAGGATATTTCTAGAAAGCATAGTAAGAGCTTGATTAGCTAGCCCAGGTGTGTCTGGTTGGGGTTGGAACTAACCTTTGCAGGACATCCCTGGCATTAACAGACGTGTTAAATAATAGCCACTAGCCTATTCAGTATGTTTCTTGGATGTGTGTGTTCGTGTATATGTGTTTTTTTGCATATAATATTCATAAAATGTGAATAAAACTAATAATACATTCATAAAAAAGAAGAATTTGTGAACACAACCATATCCCTGACTGTCGTTAAAACTTTTAAAACTGTGTTTTGTGTTCATGTCGATTATGTGTGAGTTTATAGCTGCTTCCAGAGAAAAGAAGCTTGTTTAGAGAACTGAAACACTGAGTACTCCATAGCATTTTAACTAGAATGGACCTTACGCGTCCTTTACTTCAGCTTGCAGTCTCCGTCTTGTGGATGGGCTCTATTTCTGCAGTCCGTGAGATTCCTCACATCGGAGTGTGTTGGTTAAAATCATACCAGCGCTGAGATTGCGCAGGAAGCTTTAAACGTCTTCATTAAGTCTTTTATTCCAGTTTTATTGACGATATTTTGCCATACTTTGTCTATAGTATAAATCCTTTTTTCCTTCTAACATGTGTTAAAGAAAGAGACTCAATGTCAGCGTGTTATGCAATCAAATATTTAGCATCTGTTTTTTACATTATTAGTAGACATATATAAGTAGCCTATATCTTATTATTATTATTAAAATCGGTTTAAAATGTATAACCTAATTTGTTAAATGACGTAATCGCGTGCTAAATGAAAAGAACAGCTGGAATAATGAACACCGTTAACTATTTTCCGTTCAGCACCACGGACAGCGACCGCGCCACGCCCACCGCAAGGATTGCGAATATTTATTTATTGAGAAAAGTGAACTACTTCACAGGCTAATGCTTTAAAGGAAATGCTACTTTTAAGTTTAAGAAGATGCATAGATTTGATTAACAAGATGATGCAGAGGCGAATAAATAGATTTATCTCTTTTGCTGAAAACATACGGCAAGTTCTTAAAAATGTTATGTTTGTATTCATGATGGTTAGAAATGTTTATTCAACTTGTTTTTTGTATAGCAAGTCAATTTTAAATATTTTAGACGGTTGTAATGTATTTATTTATCATATTTTTTGATCATTTTAATTTTTTATTATTATTATTATTATTATTATTATTTCAAAAAGCAAATTGATACTGTGGTATTTAATTTTCTGGCCAGTGGAATCTTATATTACACGGCTCGTTTTATAACTCTGAAATGACAATTAGGATTATGTAAAAGGTGTGCACCTGTTAACATGTATGGTCACAAGAATTGAATTGAACATATCTGTTATAAGTTTTTGTAATGTGTGTATGGTTATTTTGTGATATATTGGTTAAGTGCATATGTTATTAATTCGTTTATTAAACTATTTATTTGTTCTTTTATGTAATTGCGTTAATATATTTGAGGGGATTGTGGATGGAATAGTTGGCAATATCTGTTTACCTTACTATCGTTATTCAATATGCATTGTCATACAAAAGACCCCCCAAAAAAGCCTTAAAAGATGTGACAATTTAAAAGAATTCATTCACATTTAAACAAAATATATTTATATTTTACAGTTTTGTTAGATATTGTGTGTTATACACACACACACACACGTGCAAATCAAGTATCTTAGTAGCCTACTTTGACATTTTCACTACAAAAATATATGCATTTAAATAATCTAACATAAAAAAGCTGGTGCTTGTGTTTTAAACTAGATTTAGATTTTCTCGAATCTTCTTATTAGTCACTGACCCAGTAAAGCAAGTGTGAAAACACTATCGATGTGCGTCTGGCGTTCACAGCTTGTTTTTCTATTGCATTACACATTCTCGTTAAGACTGCAGATGTCGCCCTACAGCAGCCTTAGGACAGGACCAGCAATGGCACACTGCTTCTGTCGCGACGCATTCACGCATGATGTAACCCTAATGTTCAAGTTAAACCCCAGTCGACAACTGCACAAAAACAAATCTCTAGACTGTTAAGAACCACACCGCGCATTTTAGTTTGATTGGTCATGAGGGCGCAATGAGCGGCCCCTCCTCTGATTGCAGAGCCCTGGGTACATGGCAAATACCCGCAGGACCTGTTGCCGGGGTAAATATGGCTGATAGAATGCTCAGTGGTTTGCTGTGTATCTATCTTCTCGGCGCCTGGCGGATTGCTTTTTGGGGCAAAATGGTGAATGTGACCTGAATGCGGATTGTTGTCGAATAGAAAAGCACGGCAAACGCACTTTTCACCAGGCATCGATTGCATTTCCAGTTGCTTTTCGCAGCGTTAGTCATCGCGTCAGTGGTCTGCCGCGGTGGCCCGACTGCCGTTTCTCTATTAGTTGGTGTCGCGCGGCGCACAAACGCCACTCTTCCTCAGCCATTTTACATCGCGTAACGAAGCGACGCCGCTTTCGAGGGATTTCTTTCTACGGCTGGCCGGCTGGCTGGTCGGTCCGTCGGACGGACGGACGCTCATTAGTGCATTTGCGCCAAAACTTCCAGCAGACGGCTGAGATCGGCGGAGGGCGCGCGCTTGTTGCATCGACGTTCAAGCGCATTTCTGGACCTTTTCACTTGCATCTCGGCTTTTCTGTGCACGAGCTATGATGACATTAGGTGGATAGATAGATCGAGAGAGAAAGAGAGAGAGAGGGGGAGAGGGCGAGAGAGAGGGAGTGCGCGCGAGAGGAGCGCGTCTTGCAGCAAAGGAGCGTCATTTATGCATGCATGCTTATTGAGTTTGGGGATTGTGTGTTCGTTGAAGGAGAATGCAGCAGCCCAGCAGTGACCGGGGCTGATTCCGGTTCCTCAGCGGCTGGTGTTTCCCCGTCACCAAGTGCATGGGGAAAGCAGCACACGCAGATGGCATGGACTCTTGCGCAAGCCCATTCGCACTCAGTCCCCCAGCACCTTCTGCCCCGAGAGCACTGCAGCAGCGCCGCCGGCCGCCCCTGAGCCACAGCAGACGGCATGAGGAGGCTTGATCCCGTGCATTTCTCCATGCTCGTCATCGGGGTCTCCTTCGCCTGCTACGCCCCGAGTTTGGATTCGCTGCAGGACCAGGCTTACCGCTCGGCCGTGGTGATCGAAGGCGAGGTGAGCTCGCTGCCCGAGAACGTCTCCGTGGAGCCCTACAGTGTGAATGTCAAAGTGCTGGACGTGTGGCCAGTGAATAGCGGCGGGCTGGAGCGCGAGCAGCTCGTCACCGTCGGGGAATTCGGCTCTGAGGCTCCGTGCGTGGCAGTGGAGAAGCACCACAGATACATCTTTTTCATGGACCCTACCGAGGAGCCTTTAGTATTCAAAGCGTCTTTTGCTCCTCTGGACAGCACCGAGAAGACCCTCAAGAAAGATGTGGAGAGCGTATTGTGTGAAGACTGCGGTAAGTTTATTCGCCGTGTGTGTCTGTAGGTGATGCTGCTCGGGCTCTTCATTGTTAACACGTAACGCGGGGCTGATCCTCGGAGAGCAGATCAACGCTTTTGCGTTTTGCTACATAGAGGAGAACGGGAACGCTTGTGTTTGGGCGTCTCTGCAGTATTGTTCTAATCACCGTTATAAACATTTAGCTGTACACACACACATAAGCAGAGAGAGGCATTGACCACATATATGGCAAGCCGTTTTGTCAATGTGTACCTTTAAACCAACGAGTAAGTAATTACTAGTAGTGATTAATACATTCATACATCAGATATATTCTTATAGCCAACAACATATTTAAAGCTTTTCCTTTGCTTTACTTGCATGCTTATTCTTTTGGTACTGGTAGCACATTTTATTGCTTGTTTATTTTTTTTGAAGATCCATAGTTTAGATATCAAGTTTTCGCTTCCAATTGCGCTTGAAAAAAAGGGTAACACGTAATGTTTAAGTGTTTTTGTTTCCCGTAACATGCCTTCTCACTATAACAGTGCACTATGCTTATATATCCTACATGCAGTAACCGTAAAACCACTGCGTTTACACTGGTAAATAAAGTAAAATACAAATTTGAGTGTATTTCAAAACTATTAAGGAGCACTTTAGCTTAAGTACCAATTGTCAATATTAGTAGCTTAATACCAGTTTATTATTCATATATTCTCTGTTTATTAGTACTTATAAAGTACAAATTTTGCCTATTTTTTTTATTCTACATCCCTAAGCATAACAACTACTTTGAGAATAAGCATCAAATTAGGAGTTTGAGGCAAAAGGATTATTAATAAAGTGAGAACTGCCTTAAAATAAAATGACCAGAATTTCAAATAACACACTAATCATGACATTATGAAGTAGTGTTTCTTTTATTTATTTATTTTTTTATTATTATAACACAACTTTGGATTGCACAATTGAATAAAGTATTGATTAGGCAAGTATTTAGTGATGGGCAAAATTTAAGTGTAATTTAAGTGTGTGTACAGTGTATATTTATTATTCACAGAATATAGTTCTGTAAAATAGTTTTGCTTCTATTTCTTTTGTATTTATTAGTAATTACAGATCAGAATAAGTATAGTGTTCAATTTTTACATAAAATATATTGGTTACGCTGAATGACAACAAATCATTTCACCCATATTTTGCCATTTTCTATTCACAAATATTATTTGAAACCATGTACTCTTTAATTAGCATGCATTAGCATTATTTCTATTAATATAAATTCAAATTTATTTATTAAAATGTCATTTTGTCAACAAATACCAGCTTTCAGCAGCAAATTAAATATATATTAGGTTGATGTTGATATCTAAACCTCAGATTCATATACAAACCAATAGGGGAAAATATGCAGCATGCATGAAGTAATAAGTATATTGTTTTTAAGTACTAAATTTTAATTTGAATAATAATAATAATAATAATAATAATAATAATAATAATGATGCTTTTTATTTTCTAAAACCCAAATGCTCAATTTAAAAGAACATTAGAATAAATAATGGTAGAAATATGAACAGATAGTTTCAATGTAGAAGTGGTTTGCCACAACCATTAGCTTGACATGCATTAAATTACCAATTATTCCGTTCTCTCAGGCAACCAAGTTCAATCAATAAGAAGCAATGTACATGAATCTTCGGCCTAAGAGTCGCCTGTGTTGTATTGTGATTCCTGTAGACTTCTCTGAGATGTTGTAAGCTGATATATGGTGGTGAAAGCATCTGAAATCTCTTGGATATTGGTATATATTATAAGCTCTGTGGTTCAGAAATGTGTGTAAAATGATGCAAGTTGGCTTTCGGTTGGCACCGAGCAGGAACGCACGTGATGGAAAACTGTAAATGGGCTGGCTGTGGTTGGCTACAAGGTCTGGTGGCAGAGTCGGGCCCCTACAGAAAGGGATTAGCTCTGGCTTCACAGTCCTTCCCTATTGTAATGTGTCAGAGCCTGCAATGACATCTACGGGATTTAATTTGACACCGTTTTTTATTTAATGATGATTTCATTGTATTATATTTACATTTTATGAATGGGAAATGAGAATAGTCTTGGTGCGCTTTAAGAGAGAGATTTTTTTTTTTTGGTACAGACTGATTATTAAAACAGTAAATATGGTAAAAGACCTTCAGATTAACTGTGGTCAGTGTTGGGTGTAATTAAAGTAACTAGTTTAAGTAAATAAATAGCTTTTCTGTCAAAAAAAAGTAAGGTGTGGGATTAGTTTTCATTTTCAGGAATATAGTTGCCTAAAATACTACCAACATAGGCTCACTCTTAAAACGTAGCCCTACAATCTTTAAAAAAAAGGTTCTTCAGTGGTTCTTCAGTAGTTCTTTATGGTATTTGAGGTGCTATTTAGCACTTTTACTGTGTAAAGAACCTTTTAAGCACCATAAAGGTTTTTCAGTGGTTCTTCAGTGGTTCTTTAAGGTGGTCAGTGTGCTATATAGCACTTTTACAGAACCTTTAAAGCACCATAAAGGTTTTTCAGTGGTTCTTTGGGGGTTTTAAAGTGCTATATAGCACCACTACTACTGGTAAGCACTTGTTCTCATAGCTAATTCTTATAACTCGTATGCCGGTTTTATTTGCGGAAAGGGTAAAGTAACATTATGAGCACCTTAAAATATAGGTGCTATATAGCACCATTTGACAAAAGTACTATATAGCACCTATTTTTTTAAGGTGCTGTATAGCACCAAAAAAGGTTCCCCCCTCGTTACGACCAAAGAACCAGTTTTGGTGCTATTTAGCACCTTTTTTTTTTAGAGTGTATATACATTTCTGGAGATCCCGAATTATGTAACCAGAGGAACGTATGGCTGCATTTAGGGGTGTGACAACGCTTTGGGGTGGTGTGACACCATTCTTTTTCGTGCTTACCAGCTGACCACTTACCTCTGTATGGACGGCTAATAAATAAATAACAGGGTGAGAATGGAATGTGGTAAAATCTGAAAATCTTCTTTTTCTGGATTGTCTTTGAAAATACTCTCGGCTGGGTTAAGGGAAATGGGTGGGCACTGGTCAATCGGTGCTTTTTAAACCCTAATGGTTGGGTTTAGGGAAGGAGAAGGCGGCCTCTGGTGAATTTAAGAAAGAACAGTAGGTGAAAATGGCACTCGTGAGAGAAATTTGAGATCTCAAAAAGCATACACAGCGGCCTCTGGCGGATTCATGAAAACAAAAACTGCAAAAAACAAACAAACAAAAAAAACGTAGCTCCTGAGACGAATTTGGCGCTTCCCAGAAATCTATATAGGGATATGTAATCAGAATAAGCCTGGGTTGAATGCTATGCATGAATTCAATCATTCTGGATAAATCAATTCAAAAAAGCAAAGTAAATGTAAGTAAATATTTTTGTTAAACAGATGAAGTCAGATAAATACACATGCTTAAAGGGCACAAATTTGACCCATTTTTTTATATTTAATATAAGTCTTTTGTGTCAGCAGAATTTGTCTGTAAAGTTTCAGCTCAAAATACCCATCAGATTATTAATTATAGCTGTCTAAAGTCTTTGTATTATAGCCCTGAGGAGCTTTTTACCGTTTTTGGTACTGCGCCTTTAAGAATAGTCCTCCCCGCCCGCCGTTCCCGTCAGCATGCCTCAATCTCTGCCCTCGGCTGCGTCAGACAGAAAGACGCAACAGGAACAGATGTAAAGGAAGCAGATCTCACCACGTTTGTGAAAAATACAACAGTAAAAAGTTTACCAAATACTGTTTGATGTGTTTGTTGAGGAGTTACAACGATGAGTCACACACAACGTAGCTACAGAGTTCGTTCACGCACGCACGCACGCACGCACGCACACACACACATACACACACACACACACACACACATACTTGTTTTTGTGCATTGTGAGGCCCACCTGTCACAGTGGTTACATACTGGGGACCACCCTTTCTGATGATGTTAGAAACATGAAAAAAATATTTTGGCACACAAAAACACAAACTATTCCGCAATATCACTTTAGATTATGAATATTCCACTAAAAAAAATTCAGACCTGACATAGCGGTCACTTGTGGGGACATTTCAGGTTTTGAGTAGAAGTGAGGACCGCCACACACACAATAGGTTCTTAGACAAAGTGGGGACCAGATCAACACACACATTACCGGTTTAGAGTCAAAGTGGGGACCAGATCAACACACACATTACCGGTTTAGAGTCAAAGTGGGGACCAGATCAACACACACATTACCGGTTTAGAGTCAAAGTAGGGACCAGCTCAACACACACATTACCGGTTTAGAGTCAAAGTAAGGACCAGATCAACACACACATTACCGGTTTAGAGTCGAAGTAAGGACCAGATCAACACACACATTACCGGTTTAGAGTCAAAGTAAGGACCAGCTTAACACACACATTATCGGTTTAGTCATTGGAATAGAAAATAGAAAAAGGTCCAGAATTTATAAATCAATAAATGATTTATTTATTATAAAGAATTTTCACATAAACTTTGATAGTAAAAACACAATTCATGAACATACTTATAACTTATAACATCTCATGACTGTTGCATAAAACTCTCTTGCATGTCTTAAAAAAAATTAAAACCAACATGAATTCTCAAAACCGGTTCTCATTGGGTATAACAAGCTTCCACGTAACTCTTGCATGTCTGCGTACACATTTAGTTAAGCGTATACAAGTACTATAATAACTACACGCTATAAATCATTTATTAAGCATTAGCAAATAGCTCATTCATTAATTTTAAAGCACTAAGAATTTAATCATTTACTTAAGCCCCGGTCAGATCATATGATTTTTATTGTCGGTTATGAAAGTCATTATGTCAGATTATGCGTTTTTTTTCTTGATAAAATCTTGACATGTCGTAGGTTACAGATGTGCCAGACCACACGATCCTCCACGATCAGTCATCCCGTGACGTCTCCGACGAGCATTATTTCCCAAAGCAGTGTTGCTATCATAACATTTCTTATCGCAACTTAATTAAAAAAAATATCTTATTTCAGTCTCAATAAACACTGATGCTGGCTGACGACTAATAACTACATTAAAGGCATTCGTTGTGACATGGATAGGATCAAACTTTTATGTTTCCTTTATTTATTTGAAATCTAAATGTATATTTTCCTGCCAATGTTGCTATTAAACACTTTCTTGCCTGAACATGAAATGAAAGCACATCAGCAGCTGTGAAGCATTCATTAAATCCTTATTTTCCACGGAGCGGAACAAATCATCACTGCACAGTTGGACAAGCACAACCCCAAAAAAATAATTTGTATATTTTTCATGGAAAAAATATCTTTTTAAAATGAATTTCGTTAGCTATAATTTGTATCTTAATTGTTCTGTATTTTTCGTTGGTCAGTTAACAACTAGATAAAAAAGAGTAACGAATAACCTTCGAGATGCGCTTCAAAACAAGCCCGCTATATGCTTCAGCGCCAAAACACGAGTTGCCATGAGATTGTGTTGGTTTGTTATATTAAATAGCCTAAATAAAATTAAAGTTATTTATATTCACAGTTTCAGAGAAGCCTATATTAAACTGTTTTTTTACTATTAATGACACATTTGAATAAGCAGGACAGGCTTTTACAATGTATTTAACAAAAAAAGTATGAAAGCAGTGGCGCCTGCAGCCGCCTCCAGTGCGTACCAACAATGAGAGGGCGTGAATTAATGCTGCTTATTTATTTATTTTAAAAATAATTTAGATTGATTAATAAACAGTAAACACTACCATACATTGACAAAGCAAGAGAGAATGAGAATAAAGGTGTGCGTCTGTGTGTTTTAAAGTGTGCATGTACTTGCATGGTGGGAGATGTAAAGAAATAATACTTGATTAAATTAATTAAATCACAATTGACCGGCACAATGGATGGTTTTGTCACCAACAATGAAAACTGTTTAATATGGGCTTCTCTGAAACTGTGAATATGTCACTTCAATCTTATTTAGACTAGATTATTATTTTATTTACCAAACCAGTTGGTGTTTTGGTGCTAAAGCAAAACTGGTTTAAGCAGTTCACCTCAGATGTTATTCTTGTTTATCTATGACTGATCAACAAAAATGTATTAAAATTAGCCTAATTATGAATGCTATATTATTATTATATTAATTATAAATTAATATAATTATTAATTTCAATTGTTAAAATACAATGACATGCTTTCATTTTCTCTGTCTCACTCGGGGAAATGAGTAAATGTAGCCTTTGACAGCATCAGTGTTTTTCTAGACTGAAATAAGAAAGGGCTGATGGGGCGGGTGGTGCTGGATATGAGCGTACCTTTTGAATAAAATCCTGCAGGTGCCCCGAGAACTCAGAAACTCATTGTGAGAATGGAGATGTCAGCATATTTGTGCCAGACTGTCAGATAAACTTGCTTAAAACACCTTAATATTTTAGAAAAGGTAATTAAAGTTTGCATAGTCAATGACTGGTCATATCCACCCGTGACCAGCTCATCAGTAAATATGCAGGTTGTTTTTTGATTACCTGCCCCTGACATTAATGCCAGCACCACTGAGATAACAGAAGGGCTAAATGATGTGCTCTTATGGTCTGTGTCACACACGTGACGGAACACGTTGTATAGGACGAGAAAAAGATTGAACATGCTAGACTTTCTGTGACGGTGTCCTGTAGCGTCGCAGGCATGGAATCGGTTGTCCTGAACTATGCCACATTACACCAGAAGACACGATTGAATCTTGTGTCACGACGCCTATTTGTCGTTTACGATTCTCTACGACGCCCTACGTCAAGAAAATGTGCCAAAATTGTGTAATCTGACCAGGGCTTTACTCATTCTGAATGATCAAAACATCCACCAACTATTCTTAATTAACTGATCTGTTAATGATTAAAGTATTGCATTATTTACAAAGTATGAGAACACAATCATTAAGCACATTATAGATGAGCTTATGTCTAGAATACAGCATTTGTAGCTGTATTTATAAACTGCTTAATAAGTTAATGCTTAACAAATAATAAATTATCTATTTGCTAATGCTTAATAAATGATTCAGTGTGTAGTTATTATAACGTCTTACCTAACATTTATATACATTTATATATCTTATTATTCAGGCATATAGTAATAGTTACTCTGTATGTTAATAAATGCTTTATTAACTCAATTTCATGCAGTTTTGTGACCTCATTTAAAGTGAGGACTATTTATGCTTTATAAATCCCTAATAAATGACAATTAAAATCTCAGCTATATTATAAATAAAAAAAGAAAAGAAATGAAAGGCAGAGTGATTCATGGAAAAAAAGATAATTTCAAGATACACAAATGAAACTATAAATGAAAAGAAACAAATGAATATTAATTATTTTGTTGTTTTATAAGTGATGTTATGATCAATAAATGATGTTATATTTGACACTACTGTTATTCAGCTGTTTAACCTTTACAGTAACTATTTTTTTTAGATAAGATTGCAAAGATTATTGTTCATTTGATACTGAGCCTTTAGTTGTCATTTATAAAAGCACAAATAGTCCTCACTTTAGATTAGAACACTAAACTGGATGAAGCATCTGTTAACATACAAAGTTACAATCACTAAATGCCTGAAACATAACATTCATAAATGTTAATTTGAATAGTTTATTAACCATTTAATAACTCATTCTGAGTGATTTTAAAAACCACCAACTACTCTTATATACAAATGGTTTGTAAATAATGCAATACTTAATTTAGTGATGAAAAAGCAACCAGTCACAAAGTATGTAAATATAATAATTTATAAAAATATAATTTCAAATTATGAGAAAGCGACGCATCATCACTCCACTAGCAGTTTTTTGCTACGTCACCGATTTTGATCCCGACCCAAAAATTATTATAAACCCGGAAGATGAAATTAGCTGACAAAAGCTCAAAATTATCCAGTTTACTTCACAATTAAAGCTGACAGGAGCTAACGGTGTCTTCCTGATGCTCAACACACAAACATCTGCTAACATCTCATAAAAAGTACCCTAGGGTTTCTTGAAGCTTTAAGTCAAGAACACAGCATTTGTAGCTGTATATATAAACTGCGTACTAACCTCTTATATTGTAGAGTTATTGCTTAATGAATGATTTATAGTGTGTAGTTATTATAAAAGTGTTACCCAGATTTTCTCTTTGAAGAGCACAGATTTGGTTTTTAATATAAAGTTTCAATGTTGACCAATCTCTGGTTTTGGGAGCCAAGGGTTCAGCTTTTAAGCATGCTTCTCAATCTGCCTTTCCTGGAACTTTCCTGTCATCAGATGCTCCTCCACAGCACAGACTTCCTGTTTGCTCCAGGGTCTCTTCTTTATTGGACCTATGGGTGGTCAAAATATTAAAAAGTGGTTTTAGTTACATAAATGTTCAGTCATTTTTACAACATGTGCTGTAATGTTTATTTTATATTGTGCTAGAAAATACTATTAAAATATATGTACAGTATTGCCTTCTGTTAAAAATACTTACAGTAAGATGGAGCTTAAATACTTCCCATTAACCCCCAAAACATGCAGTTAATGCAGTAACACTTTATTTTTATATTCCAGTTTAGACATTCTTCTAACCAGTGACTTTATTGACATTTTAGTAGCTTGAAATAATATCTAGACAAATAAGTGTGGAAAATATGTGGAAAAAGTGCTGCAGTTTATTACAAGGTGTCTGTAGCGTAATATACAACACCAACACAGACAATACAGCACGGCAGACTATTACACAGGCAGGAAAGACTCTTTCTACACTTTTCAAGGTTAAAGTTGTTAGAAGAAAAATCAAGATCCCATAATGCAGTTCAACAGCAGAAATAAATGAGGAGAAATAAAAACACGAATCACAAAATAAGTAAAACTGCTAATTAGTTTGCTGTAAAGAGTAGCAGACTGTCAGGTTAGGCTCAACATTCTCTCTGGCTCTGAAAGTAAAAATCAAGTCTTAGTGACTTCTCTGAATAAAGCTTACCAAAATGTTATTCATTTGATTTTGTGTTGGTCTTTGTGCTGGGGAACAGCATGTGATGGTAGTTTAAAAATAGTTTTTAAACACAACACATAAATATAGAAACAGAAACATTTTGAAATAAGAAAAATTGTGATCAGAAATATTAATTATATTTTTACCTTTAACAGTATATAAAATCCCTATCCACTCTAACGTTCTCTGAATGTAAATAACCCCCGCAAAAATACATCATTTAAAACAATGTGGGATATGTTTGCAAATACAAATGTGTATAAAACAGTCACAAAATCTGGCACTGTATTACATGTCTGTGTGTAAACCCACTACTGCTGGATAAAAGTAAAAATCACTTCAATATTTTAAAACTGATTGAGATGGAGAGTGATTACCTTCTGGATTTAATAAAGATTTCATCAGGATTCCACGCTTTAAAATCTGCCAAACATCCATTTTTCCATCAAAACACAGAGTCCTGGGAGCCGAGCAGTTCTCTTCTGCAGTCATACAGTCATCCTTCAATGAAATACATAAATAAATACATAAATAGACAGACAGACAAACAGATAGACAGTTAGATAGTTAGTCCAGGGGTCCATTCTTCGTACCGCGCTTAAATGATCTAAGATGATTTGGCAGATCCTGGATCTTTTGATCTTGAGAACTAATCTCTGGCTCATTTGGTTCTTCAAACAAGTTCGCGAATCAGATTAAAATGTCTGGATGAACTGATCTGAGATCGCTGCGTGTGTTGTGAAGGACAGCTCTATCGATCCTCAGTATCACGATGAGCAATGCAACGATTGGCTGACGGCACAGCAGCGTAATGACATCATTTGATTATTATTCAACTAACCATGTGAGCAAAATTACATCAAATTCTCAGTGAACAGTTTGTTAAATATGATACACAAGAACTCTCCACCTGTGCTGTGGGCTGCAGGCTTTACACTTTCATGTGTCAAGAGTATTCAGCAATTTATTCACTTTTACATTTTACATAGGATTTTCTTTATTATAGTAGCCCAGGCCTATTTAAGTTTCTTAATCCCCATAAGGACTTTAAATTTTAATTTTGCATCGAAAAGCATTTTGATATCGGTAAAGGTGTCTGCAACTTTTGCGAAGCATCAAATCATTGTCATATTAGCTGTCAAAACATGTGCATCAATGCATACATTATCATTTCCTTTATTAAAAACAAACAAACAAACAGCGCAATATTGTACATGTCTATTATCATACAGAAATTGTACGAAAGCTGGGTTAGTACCTTACAATAGTACACGTTTGTATCGAAAAAGCCCATATTAATAAATGTTCTCTTCGATCCCTTTGGAGAGAAACCCCCCCCCCCCCATTTTGTGCAGATTGCATATAATTATTTATATATATTTTCATTTATATTTAATATATTTTATAACTTATATGTATATAAACATAAATATTAATAATTATGTTTAAAATTAATTATTTTATATTAATTACTATTATTATAAATTATAAATGTATACTGAAATTTTACTAAACCTGGGTCTGTGCCTAAAAATAGTAAGCATTTGTATCTTAAAAGTCCATATAAATAAATTCATATATATATATATATATATATATATATATATATATATATATATATATATATATATATACATACACACACACACACATACTGTACATACATACATATACATACACATATATTTATTATTTTCCTATTTTCCCCAGTTTATATAGCCTATAGTGTACTGGTGTAAGTATCAGCATACTTTCAGTATTACCTTTGCTTGAAATGACCTGATCTAATCCTGTTTATATGAAATGAGCTGCTGCCTCAGCGCAGGTTTGAGCTCCAGAACTGTTGCTATAACAACACTCGGATAAGTTTTGAAGAACGAAACAATCCTGGATCGTGTCAAATCGTCAATAACCAAATCCAGCTAATTAAAGTAATCCACGTACGAAGAACGGACCGCTGGTCCCCACTATGTCAGACCTTACTGTGTGTGTATTCAGAAGTGTGAAACAGCTTCTTTAATGTGCCTCTGGTCCCTACAATGTTACACTAGTGCATACGCTCATAAACTAGGACACACTCTACACTCTATCAGTTTCATTTCTATATTTTGAGTAAGTTAAATAACTACAATTAAATATACTACATCAATAACTAATAATAATAACAATAATAATAATAATAATAATAATAATTAACGTACCTCCTCTGAGAGTTGTGGGGCTCCTACTGGAGCAGAGCAATTATCTTCTGCAGTCATATGGTCATCCTTCAATAAAAGCTGAATATAAACAATATATATATATATATATATACACATGTTAGTAAGACAGTAGTACCCAAGGCTCCCGGTCCCCACTATGTCAGACCTTACTATGTGTGTATCCAGGAGAAAGTGTTACACTGTTTCTTTAGCATGCCTCTGGTCCCCACAATGTTACACTAGTGCAGGAGTCACCAACCCTGTTCCTGGAGAGCTACCTTCCTGCAGAATTCAGCCCCAACCCTGATCAAACACACCTGAACCAATTAACAGGACTTGAAGCAACACTTGAAAATGACAGACAGGTGTGTTTGGTCAGGGTTGCAACTGAAATCTGCAGGAAGGTAGCTCTCCAGGAACAGGGTTGGTGACCCCTGCACTAGTGCATATGCTCCCATATTAGCCCACAAACACTTTTGTGTTTCTATATTTTGATTAAATTATTACAATGAAAAGTTAAATAATTACAATTAAATATACTACTATTACTACTACTACAACAAATAACAAACATACCTTATCAGAGAGTTGTGGGACTATTACTGGAGCAGAGCAATTCCCTTCTGCAGTCATATGGTCAGCCTTCAATAAAAGCTGAATATAAAACAATATATATATATACATATATTAGTTAGACAGTAGTACTCAAGGCTCCCGGTCCCCACTATGTCAGACCTAACTGTGTGTGTATTCAGGAGAAAGTGCGTTACACAGCTTCTCTAACATGCATGTGGTTCCCATAATGTTACACTAGTGCAGGGATGGGCAAACTCTGTCCTGCAGAGTTTAGCTCCAACCCTGATTAAAAACACTTGCTTATAGATTTCTAGTGATCTTGAAGACACTTATTAGCATGTTAAGGGGTGTTAAATTAGTGTTAGAGAAAAACTCAGCAGGACACTAAAGCATACATTCACAAATTAGGACACACTCAGTTTTATTTCTATATTTTGAGTAAGTTAAATAATTACAATTAAATATGCTACATCAATAACTAATAATAATAATAATAATAATAATAAAATGATAATAATAATAATAGAAATAATAATAATGAACATACCTCCTCAGAGAGTTGTGGGGCTCCTACTGGAGCAGAGCAATTCCTTTCTGCAGTCATATGGTCATCCTTCAATAAATGAATATAAAACAATATATTAGTAAGACAGTAGTACTCAAGGCTCCCGGTCCCCACTATGTCAGACCTTACTGTGTGTGTATCCAGGAGAAAGTGTTACACTGTTTCTTTAGCATGCCTCTGGTCCCCACAATGGTACACTAGTGCATATGCTTATACACTAGGACACTCTCTGTTTCATTTCTATATTTTGAGTAAGTTAAATAATTACAATTAAATATACTACATCAATAATAATAATAATAATAATAATAATAATAATAATAATAATAATAATAACAATAATAATAATTAATGTACCTCCCCGGAGAGTTGTGGGGCTCCTACTGGAGCAGAGCAATTCTCTTCTGCAGTCATATGGTCATCCTTCAATAAAAGCTGAATATAAAACAATATATACATATATTAGTTAGACAGTAGTACTCAAGGCTCCCGGTCCCCACTATGTCAGACCTTACTGTGTGTATTCAGGGGAAAGTGTTACACTGTTTCTTTAGCATGGCTCTGGTCCCCACAATGTTACACTAGTGCGTATGCTTATACACTAGGACACTCTCTGTAAAATTGTAATTATTTAAGTTAATCAAAACATACTACTACAACAACTAATAATATAATAATAGTAATAATAATAATAATATAATAATAATAATTATATTAATTATTATTATGACCGTTGGTCATCAATCACAAGCTGACTGAGTGTCCGGCCTTTATGAGGGGAATCACTGCTGCAAAAATAATAAGAAAAAAAAAGCAAATAACATTTTTATTATTATGCTCTCTCATAACAATAATAAAAAGCTAAACTATGACATGACCACAAACACAATGAATATATACAATAGAATATATACACATACATTTGAAGGGGAAAAACAACTTACCACCCCTTCTTGTTTTGCCATATGAAGTCAAACATAAAGACAGTAGTTTTGATAGCTGTCTAATCTATGCTTTGCTTCCACAAGGTGTATCATCTCCCCTCTGTAATCAACCACAAAACTTTCTTTAATAAATGGAGACACTGCAAACACTCTGCAGCCTGAAAAATATAAATATAACATAAAGCATTCAAAAATGACAAAAATCTCACATTAGCATCCTCTCTCTGCGTCTGAATTATAAATACAGTAAGCCTTTTGATGTGGATCAAAACCTTTCCTCAATATTCCTAAAACTGTTGAACACCTGTTCTTTTCAGGACAATTTTAATGAACTTTTTGATCCACTTCACAAGTTGAAATCAAATAAATGAAATAAATGAAATAAAGAAAGAAAGAAAGAAAGAAAGAAAGAAAGAAAGAAAGAAAGAAAGAAA